>CM060186.1:39790472-40377972 GCA_030549335.1 Pontederia crassipes
AAAATAATTATGACTCTTCGTATTAATAAAAAAATGAAGTAGATAGATATAAAATATGTGGTTTTTTAAATTTAAAAATAATTTAATAGACTTAAGTTATCATAATTAATAGATTTAAGTTATTATAATGCATGAAATGAAAGAGAAATATTGAAATAATTAAAAAAAATGGAGAAAAGATAGAGGTGCTTAGTGCACGGTTCTATTTTAAGACTCTCCAATAAGTTTTCCTACAAATGATTGTTAAAAGATCAGATCTTTACATAATGACAAATTTAAGTAGATGGTCAATGTAATTAATAAGATTCTTCTCTTGAAATAAGGTAAAATTCTATACGGTAGAATTAAATTCATATGGTGAAAAAGAAGGAATTATATGGACTAACTTGACTAAGCAGTTACGGGTAATAATTAGCTTAATTTACAGTATATGTATAAACCACCTACAGCTTCTATAGTGCACATGCTAGCAATACAGGAAGTTGGTTAATTAATGCCTTCCTTTTAATGTCTTGTCAAAAATTGGATAATTGCGACAGATTATTCGATCCATCGGAAATTTTGTCGGTATTACAGACAGATTTTTGTCCGTCGAAAATGAACCGTCGAAAATCGACATTTTTCTTGTAGTGATGCACATTGAACAAATTTTGTTTTTGCCGCCTTAATTTCCATTCTTCAGATTATTTTTATTTATGCTCCATTTTTTGGCATTGTGATAAAAGAATTAAGACTTTAAAGTGCTACTCGCAACTTGTATGTCTTGTATGATTTTGAACAATTTACTTTATGAAAGAATATTTTTGCAATTGCGAATTAAGGAAGGAAGAATAAATTAATGCGTGCTTTCTTAGTTTTGAAACAAATAATCTCATCAAGATCATGATGAGTCATCCATGTTGCATGATGGTTCCTCTTGCAATGGTTCATATTGTTTCTAAATGGCGATCATAGTACTTGTAATCAAGAAAAAAAAATGGGGATGAAATAAATTGAACAGAACTCATTTATTGATATCCTCCCAAAAGTAGTGTTAGCATGCAGCTGAACAATGTACTGTATAAGAACAATAGTCGATTGCATTAGTACACAGAAGATTAATTTGATGACAATGACAGAACTAACATGTAGGAAGTCTCGTGACAACTGCATGCACATAGTTGAAATCTATTATCTATGAGAGAGAAAGATGTGATGCGTGCAAAACTTTTATTTCTTTCAACAAAGGAGTGGTAGCAACAACATGGACACTCGGCAGTGGTAGGCTGCTAGCAACAGCAACATTATCAGATTGAACAACTCTGCACAATGGCGATCTAAAGTTAATATATATATATATATATATATGTATATGTATATACTTATATATATATATATATATATAGAGAGAGAGAGAGAGAGAGAGAGAGAGTAAAGGCGAAATTGAGAGAAAGAGATGGTGTCACGGATCCTTGCAAGACGACAATATTGTTTGCGGCTTCTACCAACTTCGATTTCAGGAATGCTCATATGTGGATGCTGGAAAGCAATAATTATTTTTCGAAATACATTGTTAGAATCTCTTAACTTCATGCTGACAGGTATAGGTGTTTCAATTCCCATATCTTAGAATCGCGGCCTCTCGAGATCGGCACGCATGCCAAAGGACCACCAGATTTTTCAATCCGCGCCGGATTCCACCTGCAACGTGTACGTATGAACGGTGATGCTTTCTTGCTAGGCGCACAATAGTGAGCCGCTGGAAGCTCTACGACTCTTCATGTGAAAGGAAGTTAACAGAGCAATGGAAAATATAAGAAGAAAGACTTGTGTGTTCTCATTCATGTCCATCAGAGAATATATATAATGTATCAAAACAGAATTACTAAACTCTACATACTTATTGTTACATATGAGATAAAACATGAACTAAAATTTTCTCTTTCTATTATTGAGCTAACAAACTGCCACATATGTTTCACACTGCAACTGAATGGAACCAAACTGAACTGGAAATAATGTCAACAGCCCCCTCTCAAGTTGGAGCATATGGATCACTGATGCCCAACTTGCCAGACAAAAACTTGAATCGATCAGGACCTAAAGCTTTTGTAAAAATATCTGTCAATTGGATACAAGTTGGCGTGTAGACAGTAACAATAGTTTTTGAGGTCAAATGCTCCTTGTATATGTCCGTTCATGAAACACGGGGTTGTTAGCTATATGCAAAGCTGATTTGTTGTCACAACGTAGAATCATGGCATTCGAATGCATAATACGAAGAGATGAAAGAAGCCTTTTAAGCCAAATAAGCTCACTAGTAGCAGCGGCCATTGCACGATATTCTGCTTCCGAGGAGGAGCGAGATACTGTTGGTTGTTTCTTTGTTTTCCAAGAAATAGGACAACCACCCAAGGTGACAAAGTATCCAGTCGTAGATCTCCTTGTGATAGGACAAGTTGCCCAATCAGAATCACTATAAGCAACAAGCTGAAAAGATTCTGGTCGGTGCAGACTTAATATATTGAACTACCCGAACTACTCCATCCCAATGTTTGTGTTTAGGATCATGCATAAATTGAGACAACACATGAACAGAATATGAAATTTCGGGCCGTGTTATTGTTAGGTAGATAAGCCTTTCGACAAGTCGTCGGTAGCGACTTGGATCATGCAATGAATCACCAGCTGGTAGACTCAATTGGTGTCGTTGCTTCATAGGAAAATTTGTTGGTTTGGAACCTGTCATGCCACATTCAGCTAGGATGTCCAACGCATATTAAGAAAAAGTCCAGAATCCCATCGCATAAGGAAGTAACGAACAGGTCCAAGATCCTTTATTTTAAAACATGAGTGCAAGTAATTCTTGAACTCTGCAGTATATGATGAGGTATTGCTAACCACAAGGAGATCATCTACATAAATTGAGACAACAAGAAAAATATCCCCTTTGGTTAAAGTGAATAATGAGTAGTCTGCCTTGGATTGTTGGAATCCATAAGAAACTAGTGACTGAGTGAGTTTGTAAAACCAATTTCTGGATGCTTGTCGTAGTCCATATAATGATTTCTACAACCTGCAAACAACATTAGGAAATGGAGCCTTGAAGCCGGGTGGCAATTTCATGTAAACCTCCTCATTTAAATCTCCATGAAGAAAAGCATTATGAACATCCATTTGTAAGATTTCCCAACGTTGCGCTGTAGCAATTACTAAGAGGCATCGAATTGTTACAAGCTTGGCAACAGGCGCAAAAGTCTCATGATAGTCTAATCCTTCAATTTGTGTGAAACCCTTCACTACTAGTCGTGCCTTGTATCGCTCAATGGAGCCATCAGCCTTTCTCTTAATTTTAAATACCCATTTGCATCCGATCAGTTTCTTGTTAGGTGGTGGTGGTTCCAAGGTCCAGGTTTTATTTGCCTCAAGAGCATTAAGTTCTTGCATTGCAGCACACCAACGACTATCCTGCACAGCCTCATAAAATGTACTAGGTTCTTTTTCAGAATCTAATGTTGATAGATATGCTTTATAGGCAGTGGAAAGTTTATCATAGTCAACAAACTTACGGATAGGATGTCGTGTACCTGAGGTGCCTTTGGAATTAGGTGTGCTGTTAGATGTCTGAATAGTTGTTGCAGTGTGACATACATAATCTTGCAAATAAACTGGTGGCCTTCGAACTCTCTTATGCTCTTCTATAGGAGCTGCAGCATGTGTACTTTCTAAAACTGAAGTAAAAGGATTATTGCCATGTTCTGGGCCACCTGTATCTTGGTGGCATGATTGTTGTATAGTTAAGTGGAAATATCTGGAGTCACAGGTTGTTGATGTGTATTGACTTCTGATATGGAATTGAGATGGGTATCATGCTCATCACAGGACAACAAGTGTGGACTTGGCCCTGCTTTATCTATGAAAATACGAGCCTCTTTTTCTGAAGAAAATTCCTTATTGTGAGTGGCAAAAGGAAAAATTGTCTCGTTGAAACATACATCCCTTGAGACATAGATCTTGTCATTTTGCATGTCGTACACCTTCCACCCCTTTTTTGCAAATGGATAATCAACAAAAAACACACTTTGTTGCTCTTTCAGAAAATTTATTTCCAGATTTAGAAACATGCAAATGTGCATAGCAAAGTGAACCAAACAGATGTGTTTATATGTTGGAGATTTTCCAAACAAGCATTCATATGGAGTCTTTCCATCAAGCAACTTTGTGGGGGTGCGATTTATAAGGTAGACTGCAGTAAGCACACATTCACCCCAAAATTTAATAGGAACAGAGCTTTGAAACATAATGGCTCGTGCCATTTCGAGTATATGGCGGTGCTTACGCTCCATTCTTCCATTTTGTTGTGGCGTGTACGCACAAGTTGTCTGATGACTGATGCCAGTTGAATGAAAATAATTATATAACTCAGTAGTCATGCATTCCATACCATTATTACTTCTTATTGTCTTGACTGTCTGTCCAAATTGATTCTTTATCATATTGCAAAAGTATAGTAGCCATTTCTGCATTTCTGATTTTGTAGACATTAAGAACACCCAAGTGGAGACCGGTCCCAAGCCCGGATAAAGAAGGAGGGTTGCGTTAGGTCCCGATAGTCAGCATAAAATCCTGTCGAATCTTATGAACATGGATCAACGAATATATTGACGTCGTATGATCCATGTAGCCGACCCCATCTAGTAGAATAAGGCTTTGTTGTTGTTGTTGTTGTTGTAAGAACACCCAAGTGGCTCTGCTGTGATCATCAACAATGGTTAAGAAGTAATGTGCACCACACATGGAAGGAGTTTTATAAAGTCCCCATACATCACAATGGATCAAATCAAAAATATTTTGAGCACTATAAGGATTATCCATAAATTTATTTCGAGTTTGTTTTGCTCGACAACAAACATCACATATGCCATCTAATCTCCCGGTAGATAAAGAAGAATCAGCTAGATGTAAATAAGAAGGGTGTCCCATTCGTTGATGCCATAATCGCGAGGACTCAAAACTAGCAGATTTATTTGCAAGATACTTTGTAGTCACCTTCTGCAAGCAGTAGACATCACCACAGCGTTCACCCAATCCAATCGGCATCCTCATGACACGGTCCTGAATGAGGCAAACATCAGTGTAAAACATCACTATGATAATTTAGCGACAGATATTAAATTACAATTGAATGTAGGCAAGTATAACACATTTCTCAACATGATTCCATTAGCCAGATTCACTTTTCCTATCTCACTTGCTGCAATGGTATCACCATTAGGAATGGTAACCTCCATTGTTTCACTGATTGCTTTTGGAGATAGAAGTATCTCCCTATGTCCAGTCAGGTGCATAGATGCACCTGAATTTATTACCCAATCTATTGCAGAATTAATAGAGGTTAAGGTGTTACCAGAAAGCTGCTCACAATCTTTGGCATCTGTGGAAATCAAACTTAGTAATTTCTGAACTTGTGCCTTAGATAAATTTGCTAAGGCTCCACTAGGTCTAGCTGTTTCTGTTGAAATTTGAGCAGAAAAATGTGCAAAATTATTACTTCCTGATTTGGAATTCAGATTGTGGTCACTTTGGCCTTTCTTTTTATTCTTCCTTGCCTGTTCAATATGAGGAGGATACCCATGCAGTTGCCAACAGCTAGATCGTATGTGCCCTTCTTTCCCACGGTGATCACAAGTAGTCCTCTTTCCTCTTGAGTATCCGGATGGTTTAGAATATTTTGTACCAGGTCCTCCTTTAGCCATGAATGCTGCAATTGGGGTATTACTTGTATCATGCACAAACGAGGCTTTCCTTTGTTGTTCTTCATGTGTAACTAGAGAATAGATCTTCCCAATAGAAGGCAGAGGATCAGCACTGAGAATATTAGAACGCACTCTGGATTCAACCCCATCAAGAATTGATGAGCCTTTTCTTTTTCTCTTTGTGATGCTAACTGTGCTGCTATATTGCACGTGCAACCATTGCAATTGCAGGTGGGTGTATGAGTGAAATTTTCTAACTCATCCCATAGACCCTTGAGTTTGGTATAATACTCTGCGATAGTTCTTCCTTCTTGTCGAAGAAGACAAATTTCCAACTTGACTTGGTGAATTCTTGTTTCATTAGCTTGAGAAAATCTTTCTTTGAGATCGTCCCAAAGAACCTTGACATTTTCAACATACGCCACACTCTCTTGAAGATCCTTATCAAGTGAATTGAAGATCCATGCGATTAACATGGAGTTACAAATATCCCAGAGTTTGACATTGGGATTTCCTTCTTCAGGCTGCTTCAAGGTGCCATCAATGAAGCCTAACTTGTTCTTCGCCCTCAAGGCATTACGCATCGCGCGAGACCATGTAAGATAATTTGTCCCATTCAATTGGCAGGCTATCAAAGTATTCCCAAGATTATCTTAGGAATTTAGGAGAAAAACAGAAGGCACCTTTATAGGGTTATCTTCCATCTTCGATGATTTGTCCGCCATGAGAAAAAGAAAACTCAGAACTAAGCTGACTTTCTGGAAAAAAAAAACTACAAGACGGAGAGGGAGAGGAAATCGTATCGTCACCTCCCGCTGACAAGTAGTCTTTTTTTGCTTTTAAATATGCTCTGATACCTTGTGAAAGGAAGTGAACAGAACAACAACAACAACAAAGCCTTATCCCACTAGGTGGGGTCGGCTACATGGATCATACGACGCCATTCCGCTCAATATATTCGTTGATCCATGTTCATAAGATTCGACATGATTTTATGCTGGCTGTCGGGGCCTAACACAACCCTCCTCCTTTATCCGGGCTTGAGACCGGCTATAAAATATAGGCGGAGTTATATATTTTCATTCATTCATGTCCTACACTGCTACCAGGTAAGTAACAGAAAAAAAAAACAAAGTTGTAACTCTGCAAGCTAGTCTTCTTCTTGGTCGAAAATGCAGTGTAGCCAGAGACATGGACGACGACGTGGATGATGAATTCCAACAGCAATCTCTGATGGTAAAGCTATTAGATTTTGATGCCGAGTACACTACTTTCGTTCATAATGCACTGATCTACATCTATTGGACATTAGGCAGCTTGATCGATGCCGAGAAGATTTTTAGCTGGATGAAGTGGAAGGACCTCGGATCATGGAACACCATGATGGATGGTTATGCCCATCATCTGCTACTGGATAAAGCTCTTGACATGTTTCGCTCCATGAAGGAGAAGGACATGCTTTCATGGCACATTATGATATCGTGGTTACTGGAAAGCCATCGGACAGCGGAGGCTGCGAGTCTCACGACATCCTTGTTAAGCTCAAGGCCGGAGACCAAGCCCAACTCATCAACCTACACCATCGCACTGGCAGCCTGGGCGACACTGACGTTGCTGGATGTCGGCAGGATGGTGCACGCCTCGCTGGTCAAGAGCGGCCACTTGCACAACCCCCACGTCGGCAACTCCTTGCATAGCATGTACGCGAGCTGCGACTCCATGGAATCAATGGAGCAGGCGTTCGCCGAAATGCCTCACAGAGGTGCCATCTCATGGAATATCGTGATACATGGCCTCAGATAAAATGGGTTCGTCAAGAGATCACTGAGTATGAGAACTGGGCCGAAAGTTCGAACAGCTTCAATGAAAACACCTTGATTGCAATGCTGACCAGTTGCAGCCATGGCAGTTAGGTGGTTGAAGCATTGGAGCGATGCGAGACAGGTATAGCGTGGAACCAAGCATGGAACACTACATCTGCGTTGTTGACATGATGGGCAGAACAGGTAGACTGAGAGATGCTTACCATCTGCTCCGAACCAAAAGTCGTCCGCGCGGCGGACTCGGTTGCATGGGCTGCTCTCCTCAACGCGTGCATGATCCATGGGGACGCCGAAGTGGGCAGAGTCGCGGCTCGATCCTCCAAACCTTCGCTGGCCGATGGCGATGCGCATGATTAGCCCCTCAAATGACTGTCAACGTGCTGAGACTATATAAAACTTATCAAACGCCGCCTGCGCTTCAATGAGCGTGTTCGAATGCATGCAACCTGTTCAATTCCACATCTGGTGGAGGAGACGAAGAAGCGTGCCTAATGAGAGAGATGATGGGAAAATTCGAGTACAGGGAGAGAGAGAAGATCTTTACAAAAAAAATAGACGATACACAATTTATTCATATTCATATTTGAGATTAGGGTTATATCCTGCAAAGAGGTTCCACTATATCGTTTAGGTTTACAATCGTCTTTCAGATTACATCTAAAAATAAACTATAAATAGTCTCTCCCAAACGGGTCCAAAATCCGAACAAAACAGAGAAAAAACCTAATCCGAATCACACGGACCGACTAAACAAAAGCTCAAAATCCATATAGGTTTCGGGGGTGCTGCCCCCGAACCCTCGCCCGCTCACTGGCGAGCGGGAACGTCGTCGGGGGGCGGGGAACATCGTCGAGGGGCGGGGCTCCCCCAACCCCTCCTTTTATTCGCACGTCAGCAGCACAGGCAATTGAGCAATACTCAAATTCCCTTAAGCTCATGTGGGCGAACCCGGTGTGAGAAACAAGGGGCCCTGAAGTATTCACCAACTCCAACAAAAGATAGTGAGAGAGCGAAATTGAGAAACAAGGGGCCCTGAAGTATTCACCAACTCCAACAAAAGATAGTGAGAGAGCGAAATTGATTATCCGGAAAAGAAGCGTGAGAAGAAGAAGCAGAGGACCTTGAGTGACGCCTAGCGCTGCGAGAAGCGGAGGACACAGAATCTCTACACTGAAGGTTTGATGCCTTGGAAGAAAGGCCGGAAGGGAGAGTCTCTGACGCCGTGAGAGGAGACGTCGGCCGAGACCGTGCTACAGAGATCGTAGAAGAGTGTCCGGGGATGAAATAGAGGAAAAAGAAGTGAGGGTGAGAGAGATGGAGGAGGACTGAGAAGGGGCAGCGCAAACGATTCTGGAGCATCATACATCTGCTATTAAGTTCCTCACCTTAAAAGGAAAGCAGTAATGGTTCTCGCAATAAATTAGAAGATAGGAAAAAATAACCGACAGTGTTAAACTGCTCTTATTATGGAACAATTTCATATTCCGTAAGTTTGAATGTGCTCTTATTATGAGATTACTTCGTATATTTATATAGGAAAAAAATGAGGAAATAAGAGGAGTTATTTTTTGGAAGGAAAAAATAATAAGATTAGAAGTGGAGCATGTAAGGAAAATAATTGAGTGGATTAAATAGACGGATGAATCTGGGAGTTACACAATGAGTGAGTGGAGGTTACATAAGAGAAAATGGAAGTTGAAAGATCTAATCGTATATATGCATGATAAAATGTGAAAATTTGAGAATACTTGGAAAAGAGATAATATGAAATCCTATGCATCAGCTTTATATATATATATATATATATATTAAGGATTTAATGATGATCCTCCCTCTCTTAATACGGAGGACCATCATCCCTATATTGGGTGCCACAAGATTTTCATTGGACGTAAAGATGAGTCACCCCTATATTTGGATGCCACAAGATCTTCATCGGACTTAAAGATAAAATTTCGGACGGACCCCATGGCCCGGTGTCATCCCTATATTGGATGCCACAAAATTTTCATTTAAAGATGGAATTTTGGGCAGGCCGCACAGCTCGACATGTCGCCGGCCCGCCCAAAAGCCATGTCGGCCCAGCCCGGCATGGACACGTACACGAGAAAATGGGCCGTCTTGTGCCATTCTGTGCTGGATTCACTATCCACACTGTGGGCATGTTATGATCTGAGCACGGCGAACACGAACCTGTCACACAGCCCGTTTGGCACGGTCGCATATCAACACGGACCATACAATGCTAGCACGGTCCGTGATGATGTCGGGATGCATCACTGGAATATCAGGTAATAACACAAACACATGGCTACAAACATGGCCTGCGTGTAGAAGGCGACGAGACAATGGGGAACTCAAGATTGCCACATGTCAATTAAAACATGGTCTATGCCATTTGTTGGATCTGACCAGGTTTACGTTAATGATGGATCTGACCAGGTTAGTTTTGATATGGAAAATCCGAGCCGAGTTTCTAGTACACCGAGTTGTTCACAGTTGATCATTTCTTTTCTTACATAAACATTACAAGTTTATCAATGTGAAACGAAGTATTATCTGATCATTTAACTGTACATGGATCGATCTAACCACGTATCATCTGAACAAATCTGAACGCAACATGCAAACCATTCGAAACAATTTCTTAAATTCGCAGAAGGAGACTTATAACTTCAGAGCTTCGTGTGCTACGATTTCTATGTACACTAGCAGCGTTTTTGTCTAGCAAAAATCCTTAGGAGCATGTTTTGATTCGTCAGGAAGCCAAACTTTAGCCTAAGCGTTTCGATTCGCCGCGTGAAGGTTCGTCCTCAGGTTCGCTATGCCGTCCGCCGCCGTCTCCCGCGTCGTCCACGCCGGAAGATCCTGCCGGAATGCCTCCCCCTGCTGCTGTCCGTGCGCGTCGTCGGAGGAGAGAAACGCTCTCCCCCCTCTGTAACCGGTAGAAGAATTGAAGAGGGGAGAGGAAAGGAAGAGCTCGACCGTTGCTCTTCGTTTCCTCTCCTCTTTTCTTTCTTGTTTTTTTTCAACGTCGGGTGTCGCAGTTTGATTATCGTGGAATGTGTTCGAATAAGCATTGTCAAGTGTTGCAAACTTGCAGGTGCATTTTTTAATGCTTTTTCATGCCAATAGTTGTTCAGAATGCGTAGGATATATCAATTTGGTTAGAACCTCTTTTACATTGTCACATATTCATGTTATCCTGGCATGGTTAATTGGGAACGGCACCGTGTGTGGTACGCTGGTCCTTAACATCTACTTTTAATGGAGTTGTTGACTTTATTCGACTTAAGCAGATGAGCAGCACAGTAACACCGATGACTAATCCTCACGAGTCTTCTCTGTAACGTTGCGTATTTTCAACTTGGAAACAGATAAAGGTACATGTTCATTACTTCTCAACGAGCAGGCTGATTCATTTGTGTCATCAGGAATGATTTAAGGTTTAACTAACATATTACACAGACATTTAATGGACTTTTTCATATAATCACTACCTTTTGTTGTTTGTCCTTGTTTCCGTTCGTGGATCTATTTTCAAGCAGACTTCAAATTTTATAGTAGTTTGTGGTACTTAATTAGTTAGGCCACTGATTATTTACAATCCTACTTCGACCTTTTTGGCAGTCAGGAAAGTTGCAGACATGTGTACGTCAGAACCTCTAGATCTTGGTAATAAGTTAGATAGTGAGAACATGGACACGAAGAAAATGTTAAAGGATATTGATATTTAGGCATGTTTCGCTAAAATTTCATCATCTATTTGTTACATTGTCTGATCTGCCTTAATAAATGCAAGTATCGTGATCTGATTGGTTTTCGTAGTTAGATTGCCCCTGCAAAAAATATCACATAGATTGTTGTCCATATCCGCATTTAGGCAATCCTGTTTCTATTTGATCCTACTTATAGAGTTGTAGGCTTGCAATGGAATGTATGGTGGTTATGAATGCTCCTAAAAGGTTGTACATTCTTGTTTTGTAACAAAAATCGTAATCTTTTATATCGGCTGTCTTTATTACCATAATAATAGAAAAACAACCAGTAGTTTTAATTTGGACAATTTCACGTACTCTCTCAAGAAAATCATCATATGCTTCAAAAGCTGCTTAATGGTGGTCTGAACTTTGTACAATTTTAATTTGTGATGACGAGTACAAACAATACTCTCTCCCCTTTCAAGAAACACACTGCTTCCAGTTATCAGATCCAGATGTGATTGAATCCAATCTTGTGATAATGGATCCTCCTTTTCTTGACGACTGGCGTGTTACAAATAGCAAACTGTCTTTTTTTGAAGGAACGGTGAATTCATTTACTTAGTGATATAAATTAGATGCGGCAAAGAAAGCTCATTGTTCATACATCAGAAGGGGAGGTTCTGAAGTCTGCGAATATTCTTAGGCTCAGAATGATGCAGATCAAAGTAATTCAAAACTTAGTTATTGTTCGAATGCAGTCGAAAGTTCAAAAATATTTTTTTTTTTGGAGTAAAAGTTCCAACTTTTGAGGTTTGGTCCAAGCTCAATTGAAAGTTGTACATTGAAAAGCTTGGGGGTTGTTCCCATGGAGCCCCTGGCAAATTAATTAGGTTTTCCTCTTACTTTGGCGTTTCCATTTTCCCATTGAGAGCTGTTAATTTATAACCCTTATGTCTCAACTTGGACTTTCCCCATTGAGAGCCATTCCAGGTTTTCCCCAAAATTTCCATGTGAGATTACTCATCATTTCTACTTTTCTCCTCACTTTTAGCTAACCAAGTTACTTCTTTATGAATCAGTTTATGAATGGTTCAGAAAGTTTCACGTTTGTCCTATAATTTCTTTTCAATTAAATGAAAAACGTTATACCTATTTATGTAATATGTTAAGGCTATTGTTTGTGATGTCCAATTTCTTGTATCATCTTGAGACATGATGTCCCTATGACAAATGAATTGGTTGTTGGAAGTGGTTAGATACATGCTTCATGTCTATATGTCTGTGGTTCATGATGCAGTTCCATGGTATAAACTTCTAATAATTACTGATATAAAGTGTCCCTGCTTGCTTGCGTACTCATAGCCTTGAACTAAACCTTCTGTTTCCAATGTAACTAGTACTTGCTCCCTCTAATATCTATCTATAGCTATATGTATAAGTACTACATAATGGATTCTAACTTGCAGCTGCATGCTTTGTCTGCAACAAAAGCATCAGTGATAAGCCAAAAACCATAGCAACAACAGCTTCTCTTGCTTTGATGTGCTTTGCGGACCCTGCATTCCTCACTAGTAGATTGTCCACCCTTCTTGGACTGGCTACCATCACTTCTGACCCCAGAACGGCAATAACAGGATTAGAAATAAGAAAACATACTATTTACCTGCAGCAGAGAGAGAAAAGAAGCCCAATTGCATGCGTAAAAGCCTATTTTACCGTCAGGAGAGGAACATCTATCTGACATCTCAGAAGGCGGCTGTGGCTGTGGCCGTGGAGAACTCACTGGCGTCAGTGCAACCACTGCCACAAGAAGGAATTAAACAAAGTTTCGAGTTAGCCTACAACATAGAAGAGAGTTGCACAGGCAAACAAGATGCATTGCTTCATTATACACACACATACGAGGGCAGATATTGGCAATGCCAGTGAGATTAAAGCCGCAGAGTCGTGGAAGCTGAAGGACTAATGTGTGGTTCATCGGCAGCGCAAGGGAGCGGTCGAGCAATGGGCAGAGGCAGCCCGGCTTATCGTGGTAGATGCTGATGAGGTTGCTGCAGCATGCACTATTTGGTGCTGGAGCTGCACCTTGAACGAAACCTGTGCATGGGGCCAAGAGGAGGAGACTGCTGCTGCACCTGACCAGGTCGAGGGATTCCGCGGAGTCTGTGCAGGGAATGGAAGTTAGCAGCAATGACAACGGTAGGAGATTGACAAGGAAAGCGAGAAAAGCGGAAGATGCCATGGTTTGATACTTTATAGCAGCACTCTAACTAATGGAACCAAGTTAACGAACGGAGTATTTAAAGGCAGGAACAAGGAGGAGAACAATGTTGTTAATAGTTCCACGCTGGTAGCTGCAAATGTGCGTACCCATGCATTGTGTATGTTCAGGGTGGCAGATTCTACAACGCAGAGCACAACTGCACAAGAGTTTAGAGTTCTTCTTCTGGTTCACGTTGGCCATTAGAAAGGCGAAAGAAATATTTGGTACACCTTCAAAAATTCCTTTTTTTACATGGAAAGTGCCTTGTTCAAGGTAATAGCTTTACAAAAGGAATATTGCCAGAGATCTTTTCTAGACTTAGTTCTCGTTAAAGCACTTAAAAAGATGTTAAGCTACTGGCTCTTTGGAACTTTGCCAACTACATGTGTCTGAGCTTTTTGACAGGGAAAAGACAATAGCTCTACTGACAAGACAACACTAATCAACACAGGTTAGGTGACAAGTTTTTTGTTCCTATTCCGTTTGTTCTAGTTGACTACGACTTTTTTTTTCTGAATATTTGCCAAACCGACAATAGTTCTGTATGCATTGTTAACAAGTCGAGCAAATAAATTAACATTATTTGTGCTTGCTCATATTCTCACGGAACGAAAATTTAAAGTTAAATGGGTTTATACTTTAATGATTTAACAACGTTCACATACTGGTGTCAACCAATAACTCTATAAAGAGATGTGATGAGATTGAGATAACTTAGCACTGATTGGACTTATTAACTTCAGATATTATGTTCATACAGGAACATTTGTACAGAATCATGTTGGCCAGCAAACATTTCTGCAGAACTGTACAACACAGAGAAATGGACCACACACAAAACACACCGAACATTTTGTCGGAGTTAGTGAATACTTTAGGGTCCCTTGTTTTTCACATCGGGTTCGTCCACGTGAGCTTAGAGAAATCTGAGTGTTACCCAATTGCTTGTGCTGCTGGCGTGCGAACGAAAGGGGGGTTCGGGGGGCCCCTCCCCTCGACGGCGATCCGTGTGGTTCGGATTAGATTTTTTCTTTATTTTGTTCGGGTTTTGAACCCGTTTGAGAAAGATTATTTGTAGCTTATTTTCAGATGTAATCTATGTTGCGGTTGTAAACCTAAACGATATAGTGAAACTTCTTTGCAGGACGTAGTCCTAATCTCAATGATGAACCTGAGTAAATTCATATGTTTCATTTATTTTTCTTACAATCTCTGCGATCTTCTCTATTTGTTTTCGAATTTTCCCATCACATTTTAAGACATTTTAACAACTGATGCTTCCTGATCACTGCAAACACATGTGAAATGCCCTTGTTCCCTCATGGTCATGGACCCTTCATTTTCCTTCTGGGTCCAGCCTTTCTGTGCAGGGTCCAAAAGATAGACCCAAAAACACCTCCAAGACACCCCAGTGGCCCAAAGGAAGCTGACAAATAAGGCAAAGGACAATCATGCAAAACCTGCTCTTCTGGTTTCAACCAGAATCAGATTCTTCTACCCTAAACAAAAGAAAGAACGGCAAGGGGGATAAAACTACCCAAGGATGACCCCTGGGAGAAGTAGAGGTAAACGAATCCACCAACTTCCGACTTCTTATTCCTCCCTAACACTCACCCACCCCCTTAAAATTAATTCCTAGTTTCAGCTTTTATGGCTCCCCTTTCCATACATCTTCGCCCATTTCTCTGCCAAAGAAGTACTACTACTGATACTGCTACATGTCACAGAAGGCAAGTCCCCATTATCCAACGCACCCGCATACGCACACAAAAAAAGAAAAAAAGAAGAATCATGCTGTTTGGAGCAAGTAGAGATTAAACTACACATGTAATCCTAATATTAATGTTCTGCTTTTTTTTTCTTTGTTGCTCAGTCTTATTGCATGATGATGAGGATGAGCATCGACTGCAACGGCTGCTACAGAAAGATCAGGAGAGCTCTTCTCCAAATGCACGGTAAGAGGGCATGAGCACGCTTTTATGCTAAAAACTTACTGGTATGGCTTGTGATGTCTGCTTAACCTTGCTTTACTGTTTTGAATATGTGGTGGTGGTCATATATGCATATGCCAGAGGTGGATGAACATTTCATAGACAAGAAAGAGGGCATGGTGTGTGTGCGTGGATCATTCATCCCTCAGGATATTGCCATAAAGCTGAGGAACAAGAGCAATCGCAGGGTGGAGATACTGGAGATGAAGGAAGTGGAGATCGTCAAGGATAGTATCGTCGCTCACCCTCCACCTCCATGAGCTGCTTGTTAGAGACATGTCTCTTTTGCTTCGCATCATTTGATATACATACCATGTTACATGACAGAAGATTTGCCATATGTATATCTGTAATATCATACTCCAATTAGAATGGGACTATGGACTGCTAAATGCTGGTGCTGCATGGATGCATTGTTTTTTTTTACTTTCTTTTAGTATCAGTTAAGATATGCAACAAAGGAATTATTATTTCTCTTGCCAAATGATTTCTCTTAAAGTGTTAGCTTTTTTTTTTCTTTCTTTTTTGTATGATTAGAAATTTAGTGAATGCGTATTAAGACTACGATATGGAAACCATACATAAGACAGAGGTGGGTTATACTTTACCTGTATGCCATGATATCATTAAGATGGTCGCCAACAAGATTCGTTGCTATGTATATGTTCTGCGGCTTAAATTTGTCACAAGGCGAATTTATCCAATTTCTTATTATGTTCAATGTTCAGATGGATGAGCCTGTGTCCTGGTCATAAAGCACAGGTACAGTACCTTGTAAATTTGAATTGATCAATCGTCGATGAACGATAACTTCAACACTTTATCAGACAACTGTCCAGTTTTCTAATTAATACTAGGATGGCACCAAACAATATCATTTAGAAATTAACAAAGGACAAAATAAGTTGAACCCAGATCGAAATCTGTGTTAAGAGATGTTGTCATATTAATTAGGGTTAATAATTTTTTGGATATCAATTACAATATTAAAAAAATGGTAACCCAAGTTCTAAGAATTTTCTTTCTTTCTGTAAGAGAGGTAAGTGAATTGAGAAAAGTTGGCAATTGGTACTTCATGAGCCCCTCGAGTTGTCTGAATGAACTTGAGTTGAGGCATCAACATCCATCCCAGTCCCACCTGCCATTCATAGGGGCAAGTGACTAACCTCAACAGCAAGACAGCACTATGCATATAAATAATAAAAATAAATGAGAGAAATAAACATTGAATACCTCTGTTAGGTCTCAGCACAGATTGGGTGAGGAATGAGAACAGCATTGGAGAAGCAAAATGAGACGAGTTCTTATTCTTTGCAAAGTTTTTTTTCCCTTTTTTTTCTGGATGTTAAACATTAGAATAGAAAAATTATACTAAAGGGTTTCTATGGACAGACTACTTCACACCGCACTGCCATCAATCGCGGACGCCTACGACCAAAAACAGGTCGCGACCAAAACTTTCATGGAAAGCTGATTGAATGAATGAAAGCGGACAATTAGTCAAACAACCATTGCACCAAATATTTTATTACCATGTAGTACTACTGCAAGGCCATCTCTGTCTAATCAACACCCTACACCTAAAGGAATCATACATATTAATAATATCATAATGTTCGAAAGACAAAGTAGTCCTCCAACCACAACGTGGACCTGTACAATCGGATGCAATGTCATGCAGGACATTCCATGATTTCATGGGTCATAGGCAGGTTACTTTTTTTCACTCACCATTTGGCTCAAAAACCCACGTACATATCATTCAAAACTCCCCACAAAGGTGCACGTAATGAGCATTAACCGTACTTGACCATGGAGATTGTGTGCATAACGAGAGACAATATTTTTGCAAGATCCTATTCCTATAAACAAGACAAAGGAACAGTCAGACACAGAAGGGTTAAAATATTGGAGCTGTAAGGATGTGGAAATCCCACCAAACAAGGAAATGAGGGGCGCACAGGGAGGAGAATGCAGAGAGATCTGTCTAGCAAGGAGGAAGGGTGAGGGAGAATAGTGCATGGGGCAAAAGAAGCAGAAAGCCATTACTGCCACAACTGCCGGGCTCAGGGATTCCTTGGAGTAGCATTAAAGCCTTTTGCTCTGGATCCACTCCACCACCCAACCCCTTCAATATCATGATAAAGCATATGATGAGCTCTTCGTCTGCTTCCCTTTGTGAGCTGTTCCACACGTCCCCCCACCTTTCTTTCTCTCTTTGCACGCCTGAACAGTCGAGGGGCGTCTTGGAATGACGTTTGTTACATGACCATAAGAAAGATGGTCTGGACTTGGACCTCTCTTTGTCCGGTCATCCCCTTCGTCATCTTAACCTTGCTGTTCTTCCATTACCTGCTGCTCATGAGTGCCGCTTGGGGTGCATTTGAGACCAATGGCAGGCTCCAGAGGGAGGAGCACGCCGAGGAGGAACCAGGAAAGGACAATGCAGACGGAAAGACGGGAGCCCAGGTGCTCACAAGATTCAGAACACTCCTTGGGACGAAGACTTCTAACTTCAGAAGGCCAGGGAGCGAGAAGTACCATTACTCTCCAGCCCCTGCACCCACCACTGGAGCTGCAGGCACGTCTTCTATTCCTCTTTACAAAGCCCACGTCCGTCCTGCACCTTCATTGCCTCGCCAGCATCACATTGCCCCTGTTCAGAGCTTGGATCACGGGGGCAGTCATGGTGAAGCTAAAGAGGCAAGGCATCAAAGGATGGTGGCTGCAGCTGTGGCCTCCAGTGCGGCGGCCTTGCTCATTGTTGGTGTTGCAATCTTTCTATTTTGTAAGACGTATAAAAGAACTCGCAAAAGGAGTTCTGAGAAACCAATGCTGCAAATTAGCAGGAAAACGAAGTCCCAGGTACCCTCTGGTGCTACAAACAAGGTGAGTTTTGATCCTGGCCCAGAGTTGTTTTATCTGAACTCTTTAGAAACATATCTAGAGAGTGATCATAGTCTTAAACAGACATCTCAGTCTAATAATGGATTCTCCAGTGAGAGCGCACGCAGTTTTCTTTTGCAAACTGATGAACCACTCAAGTGCCAATCAGGTTCCTTGAACTGTTCGGACACTTTGAACAACAGTTCAGATAAGCATGATCCTCCTGCGGAGAACTTGCCACATAAGCATGATCCTACTGTGGAGAACATGCCATCTGACGATGACGATAATGAGTCCTTTCATTCACTATGTTGTTCTAATTATCGATCGGTTTCAGATGTCTCTGAAGAGAAATTTAGCCTTTCTCATTCAGCAAATTGTTCTCCACAAAGTTCCTCATATTTGTCCATCTCACCTCATCACAATGTGCCAAACTACTCCAATGTAAGCTGTCCATTTCAGCAAAAAGCTGAAGATTTCAAACAGGCAATTCCTTGCTCTTCTCCACAACTTGAATCATTCCAGGCCCCATATTCACCATCCTGTAAAGAATTAGGATCACTTTCTGATTCCAAATCTTTAGAACCTATTGGTTTCTCAAGTGTTAAACCAATCAAAGGTCATGGCCGTAGATGTTCTGTGAAACTTGAAATGGCACCAGTTAATCCATCTTTTTCGATTACACAAACATTATCACAACCAACAACAGAAACATCCTCCGACTCATTGAAGCTAGAATCAGATTGCAGGAAAATAATTGCTGGGAAAGAACAACATGCCAACACCCCACCACCACCTCCAACTTCACCACCACCACCACCGCCACCACCTCCTCCTCCTCCGCCACCTCCACCTCCACCTAGTAAGCCAATGCTTCATGTTCTTTCAATGCCACCTTCTGGAACCAAACCACCACCTCCACCTCCTCCACCACTGAAGCAGGTGCTTCATTCTCCTATAACACCATTAGGTGGTAATGGAGATATTGTGAAACCACCTCCGCCACCGCCACCTGCTAAGACAACCAAGTCACCAGGTGGGTGCAACTCAGGCAGTTCCAGTCCACCACCACCACCATGCCTGCCTCAGCAATCTACAATTATAAGCCGAGATGGAACTCCACTGCCAAAGTTGAAACCACTGCATTGGGACAAAGTAAGAGCTCCTCCTCATCGTTCAATGGTATGGGACAAGATCAGATCGAGTTCTTTCGAGTAAGGTTAATGTAATATCTTTTACCTACTATTTCATCCTTCAAATGTGCACAAATTGATACTCTTGCTATTTCTGGAAATCCAATGCAGATTTGACGAGGAGATGATTGAATCACTCTTCAGCTACAACATGAAGAGTTCAGCAAAACCTGAAGAAATAAACAGCAAGACAACATCTCCCAACAAGCATGTGATGGAGCATAAGAGTTTGCAGAATATTACTGTACTTATGAAGGCTTTGAATGCGACAACTGAACAAGTCTGTTGTGCTCTGGTTCAAGGTATAGTCAAGATTTTTCAGACATTATCCTTGTACACTTTGTTGCTATTTTTATGAGAAAGTGATTAGTTAGGAAGGTCAATCAATAAATTGTGTCAGGTACGGGATTGTCCGCACAGCAATTAGAGGCATTAGTGAAGATGGTGCCAACACAGGAAGAAAGCGAAAAGCTATGTAACTATGGAGGCAACGTTGATGAATTAGATGCTGCAGAGAAACTTATAAAGGCAATACTTAGCATACCCTATGCATTTATGAGGGGTGAAGCCATGTTATATAGAGAAACATTTGAAGATGAAGTTGCTTACCTCAGAAGTTCCTTCAAAATGCTTGAAGTAAGATCCTACAGAATTTAACCACCGACAAACTTTTGGAGCTCTTAAGCATAATTCTCATGATTTCTTATATGTTGTATCAGGAAGCTTGTGAAGAACTTAGGTCCAGCAGGCTTTTCCTTAGGCTTCTTGAAGCAGTCCTCAAAACTGGGAATCGTATGAATGTGGGGACGGCTAGAGGAGATGCAAAAGCTTTCAAATTAGATGCTCTACTAAAACTGGCAGATGTGAAAGGAGCTGATGGAAAGACTACCTTGCTACATTTTGTTGTTCAAGAGATGATTCGGATTGAAGGGGCAAGGGCTATAGAGACAACATCCAAGATGCCGGAAACACACAAGTTGAAGACCACAGAGGAAAGAGAGGAGGACTACAAGGCTACAGGTTTGAACCTTGTCTCAGGGCTCACCAATGAGCTCTGCAATGTCAAGAAGTCAGCAAGCACAGACTTGAATGTCCTAATAAGCTCAGTGTCTAATCTCTCTAGTGGAATGGCTCAGCTGAAACACCTTGTAGCAGAATTATCTGTCGAAAATTCAAACAAAAACTTTGTGGACTCCATGAGATCCTTCTCGAGTAAGGCAGAAAAGATCATCCAAGAGTTGACATGGAACCAAAACCAAGTCTTACTTCATGTCAGAGAGATCACAGAATATTATCATGGAAATATCAGCAAGGAAGAAGTGAATCCACTTCGAATTTTTGTAATTGTGAGGGACTTCCTTACAATGTTAGATAGGGCGTGTAAAGAGGTGAAGACCTCAAAGAACCGTCAGGGTCATTTTCCCGTAATTCCTTTTCGATGAATCTTCATTTTTTTGGTTGTAATACTTCAGTCAGTCATATTAGATTTCTAACTGTAGAGTAAAAACTAATTTCCTCTTTGCAAGCCTCAATATCTTGAAACTGCATACTCGTATGCTACTTCGCAAAGAGGGCGTACAGGGATGTAGCTTAATCAGCTGAAAACCATAGAAGGTGCATAATACAACTTTGTTCAAGGATTTTTATCATTGTTCACTTTCTTATGGTACACAAATAGTACCACATGATGTGTGCTTCTAGAACGGCCACAGCTTATTGCATTCAGATCTAAAAAGTTTCCTTTCAAGCCTTCTCTTCTAAATGTGTACTGGATTGAAACCTTACACAAGGTTCAAATTTTACTGTTTGGATCAAGAGCTTGAGGTCTTTGTACGAATGCAATCAATTGGCACATGACATCATTAAACATGTTCAGGCAAAGAAACTAGTCACTGTTTACCTTGCTCTCAGACATTGATCAATGTGTTGGGTTCTCTAATTATGGTTGGCATAGTCTTCTGTTGTTTCCGCTGGAATGGACCACCGACCACATTAACATAACATAAAGTTCTCTACTCTTGGAACCTATGCAAAGAGGTCATATGCCGCCTCCATTACTAGATCCCCCAATGTAGAAAATGTGCCTCATCATCCATTACATCTCTGTGTGTGCTAGATAATTAAAATAAAATATTTTAAATTTACTAATTTGTTATTTGATGTGTGCATTGAAGAAAGAACTAAAATATTTATGAACAAAAAATAAAATTAGAGATTCAATTTTAAAGGTTAAAATTCTTATATAAAACTTGGAAGGAGACACAATGATGTTAGGAGTGGTAACTGAACCATCCTCGAATAAATGGTCATTTCAACAATTCTTTGTTTTCCTTCAAATTGTCCTTAGATCAGCTAACACAGGAATCAATTGAGGTATAGCTTCAGAGATGCAAAAACCAGATATGAAGAATGTAACAAAAGAATCAAGATTTCTAGTCCAATAAATCCACTGAGCTGCTCCAAGTTTGTGGAAATATTCAATAAACAAAGGGACACAAAAAAAAAAGAGGAATTAGTTAGGGGGAATTTATGAGATCGCTTTAGAAGTCACCGGGTAACCCACGCGAAAATAGGCACAGAGGGAGGCTGTCAACCATGTTCTTCGACATCGCGCACTGCGTCGTCGTGAAGGGGACAACGCAAGCACCTGGGACCAGCGGAGGAAGCCATGCACTAAGAAGAAATCAAGGAAATCGACAGTGGAATGATCCGATGAGGAGACTTGTACCAGAACTCGCACGTAGCGGGAAATCCGATTGAGGAGCAGCAGGAGAGTTTCAAATCATCCAACCTTCGGCTTCGGACCACTTTCTGCATCAAATTTAGCATTCGCACTCCATGAAAGATAAAGCTACCTCAAGGGATAGTGTGCACTATAACAATATTTCAGTAAATAACACTGCAAAAATTAGAGTACACCGACATCAATCCATAGGTACTGTACACGTATACTACAACATTTCAGCAGAAAGAAAGAAGAAAAATAACATTTTTCTGCCACCACCTTGGAATGGAGACAGCAATAAAAATTTTGGATAGATGATGACAGTGCACGAGTACTCTATTTCTTGAGTACAGAAAAATAGTATTTTTTTCCTTCATAAGATGGAGTACGCGTACACTACTAACAATTCTTTTTGTATTAAAAGAATATTATTGCCCATTATTTTTATTTATCCTCTTTTCTTCTCCTTTTCCTTTATACATAATAACATAAGTTTACTTGTTTTTCCTTCCTATTCTAATTTACATCCAAACAAAGTGTGGGTCAACATTGTTAACCAAATAACCGACCTAATCGACCTCTTATCTAATTAATCAGATTGTATTATCTAAATTTAGTTTTGGTTTGTTTAATGGAAAAAAGGTTTTGTTAATAGGTCACATATTTTTTTACCATTATTTTTATTGAAAACATTAGAATTAAAGTGACATTCTCTTTCCATCTCTTGTCAAAGATCAAACTTAAAGTCCGTTTCTTTTCTTAAATAAGCTAAATTCGAAAATAAAATTTTGTGTAAAAAAATATTTCACGTGAAAGTAAAGTCGTATCTGATGTGCATAAAAGTAAATTTAAAAAAAAATTAGAAAAATGCATTTTCTACAAGGATTTATACAGCTGTTTATTAAGTACACGCTGAACAGATTATTTTAACGACAATCAACAACAACAACAAAGCCTTATCCTACTAAGTGGAGTCGATACGACGCTTCGTTGATCCATGTTCATAAAATTCGATAAAGTTTTACGCTGACCGTCGGAGCTTAACACAACCCCCCTCCTTTATTCGGGCTTGGGATCGACTATAAAATATAGGCGGAGTTAAAAAAAAAAAAAGTACAACAATATTCCAGCAAAATGTGCATCACATTTGGCATAGAAATGTGTCACATAAAATCATATGTAATTATGATACATAGATATTAATGGGAACCACGTTATTTTGCAATTAAGAAGGAAAAGGAAGCAGACTGCATTCAAAGGTAAAATAAGTGTGTTCTAATATTCACCTTTTTTTTATAGCATCACAATATAAGAATTTGGCAAAGATCACACTCAAAATTGCACTCCATAGAGAGCTCATGCAAAATTCCTATAACGACAATCATGAAATTTAAAAAAATGAAACTTGTGAAAAAGTTCTAAAAAAATAAAAGACAACATAGATACTTTAAAGTTGAAGCACACTGTCGCCTCAAAACTGTCGAAACCCGCACAGCCAATAGGGGCAACCAATTATGAACAACAGTTAATTGAGCCAAAAGAGTCCAAGATATAGACATAGTCTATTAGATGCATCAGGGAGACTTCAGTTTTGACGTGATTCCGATCTTTAAATAATGCTTTGGAAAATTGCTTTTAGACTTTTAACTCTTGAACAAGCAAAACGATACCTGCGAGAAATAGAGGGAGTCTGAAATTTATGAACTTTGTCACATTGCATTCACATGAAACGTTCAGTCTTTCAGTCTACATATTGATGATGGGCAATCGTCAACTTTCAGGACAATTTGCTTTCATTTATTTTCCTTGGCCCTAAAGATGCAACTGAGCAAACTAAACAGAAGAGGCAGTCGTCTCCATCATAACTTCTTGAACCTTCTATTGAAGACCATTAGCGGGTACCGAGTTTTCCGCAGACGCTACTTTTCCTGGTACCTCTTCATATGCAGCAGCATGAATTCCAAGTGCTGCACGACCAGACGGATCAGGATTCTTCGACCAGGCTGCATCCCATTCTACGGCTTTTGCGGTGCTACATGCCACACTCGGTCCTCCCGGTACAGTCAATCTTGCAGCATTCTGTTTATAGGACACAACCAGCTTTAGAAATGGTTTACTTTTCAAAAACATCCAACCTTCGGTAGAAAATGAGGCCCAAGCCATACTGCTAAGAAGTTTGGTACAAGTGGGTGCAAATAAAATGTTAGTGTTATGCTGCATGTTAGACAACCAGATATACCAGAACTCAGAAACAAGGTCCGTACGCCTGGATCTAACACACGACAGACACTGGACCAATCTCACTGATCAAGCAGTCAACTAATGGAAATTGTATCTTCTCCAAGAAATGGCAACAAATTAGAAATCAGATTCATCAGTACCTTGGGAAAGAATCTTTCAAATATTGTGCGGTAGTAATATGCTTCCTTTGTTGAGGGAGTATTCTCAGGATAAACAAAGCTTGCATTTGCTAACATGGAGTCCGAGACCTGGTTATTGGGAAGTATAGTAATCAAATTATTAATATAAACATGGCCAACAAAAAAAAAATTGCATTATGAAAAGACTGCGCTCAGATGAGTAAGGACTGATAAATTTTCATGAATTAAAATGTGGGGAGATGCTATAAGATGGTTCTGTGAACAAATTTTTATATAGTATATGAGTACATGTTCATTGGCATGGTCCTTCAAACCATCAATCCAGCTGTATCCCACCCCATCGCTAAATTGCTCCTTCTGCCGATAAAGGATATGCTACAAAAAAAAAAAAAACATGCATAAACAGCATTGATGCGAAGCATATTTGCTAATGAAAAAAAAAACAAATTTTAGCTAAAGAAATCAAATGTCAGAAGATCTCGAACCTTTGGTAGATAAGGATTCTGACTGTCATCAAATGCATTCCTTAGAACCCACTTCTCAATTCGACGAAGACTGGGTCTAATCTGCAAACAAAAATAACATGATGATCAAGAAAAGAAAGCACATTACATTCATAATTAAACAAAATAAACACAAATTAGTAGCTTATAGCTGCATAAATTAACTTAAGTTCTTCTAACGTTTTCTTCTTTTATTAGGTTCATAGTTGAACCACCACAGTTGAATCCGGGAAACTGTAGCAATACCCTACGAACATTTTTCAATATTACAAAAAATTTTGACTTTCATGTAGAATTTTACTTACTACCAATGTGAAATAGTATGCTTAGAGATCAAACTGAAAAACTTAGTTGATGCAAATTCCATACATGCAACTTGTTTTACCAAGAAAATCAATAGTCAAAGTATTGAAACTTAACAAGCCAGACTTACCATTTTCCAGTCGGGATCAATGTCCATAGCTATGTTAATAAATTGTTTGTCCAAAAATGGTACTCGAGCTTCCACACCCCATGCTGATGTTGCCTTATTGGCTCTCAGGCAATCATACAAATGAAGAGCTTTAATCTATGAAAAAATATATATGAATGTTTCCATTAACGGGAAAAGAAAAGATCAGCAACCACAGTAAATCAGTATATGAGACAAATATTAAGACAT
The DNA here is from genome assembly GCA_030549335.1 of Pontederia crassipes. Classification (NCBI taxonomy): domain Eukaryota; kingdom Viridiplantae; phylum Streptophyta; class Magnoliopsida; order Commelinales; family Pontederiaceae; genus Pontederia; species Pontederia crassipes. The sequence goes on from CM060186.1 coordinate 39,816,338, forward strand.
TGACCAACTTATGGGCATGAAGAATAAACTGCATAGGAAAGGCAGATGAACAGACCAAAGGATCCCTTGCAACAGTGTCATTTTAATTTGATAAGGACATGTTGATGGATAACTGACCTGTACATAAAAAATAGAGGATCAATGAAATAATGCTTTTGCTTCAATTTTTTTTTTTTGAAACAAGAAAGGATGACTAGCAAGAGGGTATTCATCCAAGTTTCATTGATGTAAAAGAGAGTTACAGCAACATAGGAAACAAAAGCGAAACACAGGTGAAAAGAATCTCCACCAGATTACAACTTAAACGACAATACAGATACTTTTTCCATTCCAAAAAAATCGCCTTAGCATGGACGCCAACATTCACAGCATAAACACGTCCATTACGAAATATGGTGTCATTCCGTTGCAACCAAATGGCCCAAATGTAGGCTAAAGGACGAGCCCTCTGACGCCTGGAGATGTAAACACATTGATGAGCCATTGCAGAAAGACCGCCAAAAAGACATCTCCGAAGAAAAATCAATCCATCTAATATCTGCCTCTGTCCAGATCTGTCGGGTCACCGAGCACCCAAAAAACAAGTGGGCGGTATCCTCCTCCGCCTGTCCACACAGTGGACAGCAAGTGTCAGCGCCAACAGCCCAGCGCGATCTGTAAACCTTGGTCAGGATTCTTTTTCGATGTAGCAGCCAAGAGAGGAACTGCACTTTGAGGGGGGCCCTTGCTTTCCAGATTAGTCTGCACGTCAGTAGGAATTCATTACTTTGATTGCCATGGTCCTCGCTAAGAAGGGAGTAAGCCTCGCGCACACTAAATGTATCCGATCTCCATCGCCAGCCATCCTCCATATCATTGTTAGGGACCTTGTGGGCGATCCGCCCCAGCAGTAGGGTCAACTCCTGAAGCCTCTGATCAGACAGATTCGTAGAAAAAGTTGGAAACCACGTACCCCTACCACTACTATCATGGATAGACCAGTCAGTCTGCCACCCTCTGATTTCTATCGGATGCCAATTGAAACAGTCTGGGGAAGTCCAAAGCTAGGGGGTTCATGCTCGACCAGCTGTCCTGCCAAAACAGGAAGTTAGACCCCCTGCCCAGGGTAGGCAGAAAGAATTGCTGGACCTGGGGCATGACCTCCGCACCCCCCCGCCAAAAAGAGGAAGCACCATTGTCCACCATCATTCTCGCGTCCCAGTTGAGGTTGTGGCCATAGCATGCATAGAAAACAAAGGACCACACATCCCGCTTTTGCCCCATAATGCGCACAATCCACCTAGTGAGAAGGGCAGCATTCATGCGTCGGAGGTTGAGAACGCCAAGGCCGCCCTCCACAGTGGGTCGGCAAACAACTTCAGAGGACACAAGATGCGGCACACGCTGTCCCCCAGAACTGGTCTGCCAAAGGAAGCGCATTCTCAAGGAGTTTATGGAGCGCTCAACCTGCCGCGGGATTCTCAAAACCGTCATGAAATAGATAGGCAAAGCAGAGAGCACATGACGAAGCAGTATCAGCCGACCACCCCGGGATAGCAACCTAGAACTCCATCCTGTCAAGCGCTGCTCCACCCTCTTGATTACTGGCATCCAGTCCCTTGAAGCAACACATCTATCAGTCAGCGGCAGACCCAGGTAACACAGCGGGAGAGTGCCAATAGGAGAGCGCAGCGTCCGAGCACAGTCCTGGCATGTGGGCATGGGCATATTGAAACCAATGAAACTACACTTGGCATAATTGATGTTGAGACCCGAGAGATCCCCGAACATTCCAACAAGAACTGCCAGTCTCTGTGCCGCCAGCCAGGAGCCTTCAATGAAAAAAAGAGTGTCATCGGCGTATTGAAGAATAGGAATGTCCGCGTTACCAGGAACCCGAAAGCCGGAGAGAACCCCAGAGGCGCAGGAAGCAAGGGTAATCCTGGTCAGAGCATCCACCACAATAACAAATAGCATTGGCGCAAGAGGGCATCCCTCCCTGACCCCCCTCCGAGGCTGCACCCAGCCCCCCTCTGGACGCCCATTGATAAGGACCGAGAAAGATGTCGTCGATATACACCTTCGCATCCAAGTGACCCACCTCTCCGGAAAACCTCGTCGACGAAGAGAGAACCACAAAAATGGCCAAGAGATGGAGTCATATGCTTTGGCAAAATCAACTTTCCACAAGAACCCCGTAGTCTTGGACCTGCGCCAAGACGCGAGAATCTCCAGAGCCGTCACGTAACCGTCCACAATGTACATTGTGTATAATGTTTTTTTTTTTTAGAGGAAAAAGGATGATTCCAGTTAGGATATCATCCATGTATATTTATATCATCAAAAAGGAACATCATATACAAGTGAGAAGCTCTCCAGAGGAGAGCGGCAAAAGGCACAGAAATGCTACCCAAAACCCCATTCATGAAGAAGGTAAAACATGTGATGTACTATACTATCAACCTGACATCTCTCCCCACAAAAAATGACCTGGTTGCGCTGGAGCCAAATCGCCCAAGCACCGGCTATAAAAGACGCCACAGGAAGTCTCCAGCCCGTCCTCCGAGTATCCAACGCCCTCATACTCTGCCAGAAGTCCTCCGCCACCGGTGGGACACCACCCACAATGGAAATCCGAGACCAAACCTCTCGAGCCACGCGGCAACAAAAGAACAAGTGTGTGACATCCTCTGCTGCCTCCCCACACATAACACAGGAGGTGTCCGCGTGCGTCGCCCACCTCGCCCTATAAACTCTGGTAAGGATCCGCTCTCGTCGCAGAAGCCAAGCAAAGATCTTGACATTAAGCGGCAGGCGGGAGCGCCAGATGCGCCTGCAATCTCCTCTGAGGTCCTCTGAGTCAGTGGAAGCTGGGAGAAAATGAAGATAGAGGCTGCGCGCCGAAAAAGCACCTGATGCCCAGGCCCAACCGTCAGATTGGGCCGAATGAGGATGATAAGGGGCAATCATCTGATGAAGAGCACATAAATCAGAAAGCCGCTGATCAGAAAGTGAAGATCTGAAAAGGGTTGTCCAGGACCCGGTCCCAGGATCACCCCTCTGAGACCAACACTCCGCCACAATGCCTCCGGGTGTGATGCAAGAGCCAGTAGTCGAGGGAAGGAATCCGCATGAGGCCCGCTTGGGAACCAGTCATGCCGCCAGAAGGAGAAGGCCTCCCCAGAGCCTAGGGATGGAATCATGAATGATCGCACACGCTGGAAAATGGCTGCTACCCCCCTCGAAAAAGAAGAAGAGCCCCGAGGAACGGTGGGCCTAAAGACCCACGAGAGATCACGACCGTAGCAGGTGAAGAAAATCTGTCTCCATAGGCTATCATCGGGCCCCATAATCCGGCCCATCCACCTAGCAAGGAGCGCCCAGTTGGTGCAGCGGAGATCCCGAACATCCAAACCACCCTGCGAGGTGGGCCTACATATACTGCTCCAATCCGCAAGGTGGGCCCGACGAGCGGGGCTACACCCCTGCCAAAAGAATCTGCACCTCAAAGAGTCAATCCGTGAGAGTACTTCAGTAGGCATCTGGAGTACCGACATGAAGTAGATCGGGAGTGATGAGAGTACAGATCAGAGCAGAATGAGACGACCACCACTAGATAAAAGTCGAGAGCTCCAGCCCTGGAGACGGCGCTCCATCCGCTCAATAACCGGGGTCCACCTCCGAGAGCCAATATGCCGATCAGACAGGGGAAGCCCCAAGTAGGTAATAGGTAAGGCTCCAACCGGCGTATGCAGCTCCTCCGCACATCGCATAGCGTCCTCCGTCACCATGCCAAAAGGAATGAAAAATGACTTGGCATGGTTGATCTCAAGACCCGAAACCAAGCCGAAGAGCTCCACCAAAATAGACACGCCTCAGCCACAGAGCCCTTGATGAAGAAGACGGTGTCGTCAGCATACTAGAGCAGAGGCACCAGCCCGCCGGCAAAGCCACTGAAAAGGCCGGATAGGCATGCCTCCTGAGTACATCGGGCAAGGCCATCAACCGCCAGCGTGAACAGCATGGGTGCAAGAGGGCACCCCTGGCGGACACCTCTCTGGGGCTGCACCTAGCCCCCGGCCATCGACCCATTAACCAGGACCGAGAAAGAAGCGGTGGTGATACACCGCTTCATCCAGGCAATCCAGGTCGCAGGGAACCCTCTCACCTGTAAAGAATGCCAAAGAAAAGACATGAGAGAGAATCATAAGCTCTGAAAAAATCAACCTTCCAAAGGAAGGCCTGCCGGCTGCTACGTCTCCACTATGCTAGAATCTCAGAGGCCATAGAGTAGCTATCAGTGATGGATCTGCCATGAACGAAAGCCGACTGGGCAGGATGGATGAGGTCGGGGAGCACTTCCCGAAGCCGATTGGCCAACACCCGAGCCACCACGAGATATATAGCGTTAGATAGGGCAATTGGCCTAAAATCCTCCACTCTATCTGCTGGCGTGCGCTTGGGCAGCATGAAGAGTAGGAACCGGTTCAGACGCTCAAAGCCACGATTCCCACAAGTGAACTCCTGGATGACCGCCATGACGTCCTCCCTCACCACTGGCCAAAACTCTCTGTAGAAGAGAACCGGGAAGCCGTCGGGGCCGGTGATCCTCTGACCTATGACCTCCAACTGGTCGATCCGATTTGCCCGCCGCCGCGAGCTGGCATATAGTGGAAGAAACGAGTATTGGCATCTCCCCCCCGAAGCCAGGTCTGCCGAGAGCGCTGCCGAGAGCGCTGCCTCCACTGAATCTCCACCAACCTGTCCTCCAAGTGTATAGTTGACTGGGCCTGCCTACGCTGGGTCACCTCGACCTCAGTGAGGTGATGGGAGTCCTCCTCCCGGTCAAGCCGAGAAATGACCTCCAAAGCCTTGATCCTCCGCGCCTCCCGATCTGTCCGGATCTGTCTCCGACGGTCCACGAGGAAACGCCTCAGGCTGTGAAGCCTATCAGCGAGAGTCCGCAAGGCAGAGTCCGAAGATGGAACACTCTGCCAGTGCTCGGCTACCGCCTGCCTGAACCCCTCCTCAAAAAGCCAGGACCTCAAAGCGAAACAGGGAACGCAAAGGCTAACCATCTCCGGATTTCCACAAGAGGGGTGTGTGATCCGAAAAGGGTCGATCCATAGCCACAACCACCGACAGCTGGTGCGCCTCCACCAGCTCTAGAGAGCCAAGGAATCTGTCGAGCCGAGACCAGGCCGAGGGGGCCGCCGTGCTCCGTCAAGTAAATCTGCAATTCGTCGCCGGAAGATCCGACGACATGGAGTCGATGAAATCCTTGAACTCCTCTGCTCCAAAGTCTCTCCCATGTCGTCTAGTGGGGCGATCATCCATGTCCAGAGGGACATTGAAGTCACCGCCGACTAGCCATCGACCATCCGGGAGATGGAGGCGGGCTGCCGACAGCTCCTCCCATAGGATCAGCCGAAGAGAGCCCGAGCAAGGGCCGTAGACACAGGACAGTAGATAGGCAGAACCATCAGAGCAGCATCTGAATTGGACCGTCATCGAAAAACGAGCAATCCAGGAATCCACCAGGGTGAAATGGTCTGCCCGCCAACCAATGATACAGCCCCCGGACTGCCCAACCGAACTGAGGCAAATGTGCTGGGTTAACCGTGTACCGCCGATCTGCTCCCACATCTGCGTGCTGCACTCCATGAGTTTGGTCTCCTGAAGTAGGACCACATCAACATCCCACTCCCTCAGATAGCGGCCAAGGGTTCGGCGCCTCCCCGCATCCCCAAGGCCACGGACGTTCCAAGTAAGAACCTTCATAAGGAAACTGTCATCGTGCCAGAGGGTGACCCACGACCCACTACTAACCGCCTCCTGGAGCCACCCCGGGTGAGCAAGAACCGCTGGGGGACGGTGAACTCCGAAAGGTCGCCGGCGAACCTCAGGTCGCCGGCGAACCTCAGGTCGCGGGTGGGAGTGTCGTCTGGTCAGCCTGAAACCGACCCGGGCAGCGACGTCGAGGACGTCAGCATCCAGCCGTCCGGGAAGAAGGGACGGCTCACTCGTCGTAATGCGGTCCACCTCCGGGGGCGCCGAGGGCGTGGGGGAGGGGAAGGAGGCGAGGAGGTTCTGCCTGTCGAAGATCCCTGGGCCTCCTGCGACATGGGTGCTGCACCGGGTTCCAGCGGCGCAGCGGCGGACGTGGAGGCGCCCGCATCCCGACGGCGCCGTCGGCCATACACTATTGTGGACACAGCCTGGCGTCCCCTTCGTGATGGAGGTGGAGGTAGCTGTCGATGGGCTGTTGGTGGAGATGGGATGGGAGGGGCGGCTTGCTGGAAGGCTGGGCCGGCGACGGTGGAGGCATCGGAGGAAGGCGTGGTGCAGGAAGGGGGGTGGGTTGTCGCCCGGATCGGGTCGCAGGGACCCCGGCCCAAGTTGACTTGGGGGTTTAGGTGCAGTTTGGACTCGGGTCGGGTGTATGTCGGGGGCTGCACCGGGTCTGGGTCTGGCCATACGGCTTGGAATTTGGGTGGGGCTGAGGTGGCATAGAGTCAACGTGGAGGGAGGGGTTGGTAGAGTGGGTGGACGTGGCTATGTGGGCATGTTGGAGGGGGCCTTTGGGAGGGGACCGGCTTGGGGGGTGCGACAGCTGTCCCAGGAGAAGATTCTGGTACTGTAGGTGTGTGTACAGTATTTTGAAATAAAGTGGGGCCGTACAACGCCTCACGTGCTTGCCCGTGCTCCTCTCTGGGCGGCGGCCGGGCCCCTGCCTGTGACACTGCACGGCCGGCGACGACATCAGCCCAGGTGGTCGCCGCACCGGCGCGCCTGAGGTGGAGCAGGAAGGATGTGCTGCCGCACTGCAGGGTGATGGTCGAGGGACTGGAGGCGCTAGGCGTCATCGCCACCTCCACAGAGGCGGTTGAAAGATCCGGCGATCCCATCGCCGGCAGAGAGAGGGATAGCGGACATGCGAAGGAGCGGGCGACTGCCATGACAACGTCGGGTTGCAGAAGATGGAGGGGAAGGCCATGGATGTCGATGACAACACTGTCGCACGCCGGCGTGGGCACCGCGCCATCGCACTCCTCCCAAGGGCGCCACCGGATTCAGCATTCCGGTGAAATTGGAGATGCCATCGCAAGCAGCGCCTCCCGCTGCTGAGACGAGCCCGGTACCAGCAGCCACATCGCTGGCGTTATGCTGCTGAGATGAAAAGGCGGCGACGCTCCGACGGACGCGATGACAGCCGACCGTAAGGCCGGCAGATCTGGAGGTTCGCCAACGAGACAGGAGCGAAGAAAGTCAGTGGCCCTTTGCATCTGCGCCGACCATGGAACAGAGACAGCAGGCGGCGGCGCATATCCATCAGCCCTGTCGACCGGAGGGGGGGTAGCAGCCGATGAGGCGGGTCGCCTCCGATTGACTTGAGGACAGAGGGCCCTCCGATGGTCCTCTTTCTTACACTCTAGGCAGCGGACGGGAGCAGAGCACGAGCGCGCATAATGTCCCTCTCCCAGACACCGGAAACAGTGAGTTGCCGGCCGACGGGATGACCGTGACCTGGAGATGGCCGTCCAGCCATTGTTCAGTTGCTGGAGACGAGGCCGCATCCCGGCGGAAGTTCAGGAAAAAACAGAGCACCGGCGGTGGGTTGCCGAGAACGTGAGGGTGCCGGAAGTGAACGGAACGCCGGCGACGGGGTGCCGGACGCGTAGTGGTGGCGCCTCCGACAGGGGATGTCGGAAACGGCTGTTGGCGCCACTGGCAGGGGCTGCCGGTGACGTGCGCGGTTATGTCCCCTTTGATCCAGTGCCTTCAGGCAGTCTCTGGTTGGGCATAAAAGTTGGGGACTAGTTATCTACGCCACCGGCAGGGGCTGCCGGTGACGTGCGCGGTTATGTCCCCTTTGATCCAGTGCCTTCAGGCAGTCTCTGGTTGGGCATAAAAGTTGGGGACTAGTTATCATGTAAAACACCTTGTGTATAATGTTAGGAAGCACAAGTCGCAGCCTATTAGCCAACATCCGGGCAATGATCAGATAGGCGCCATTGGACAGTGCGATGGGTCTGAATTCATCAATGTTCATTGCACCAGGGGTCTTTGGGATGAGGAAGAGATAGAATCTATTGAGTCATTCAAATCCAGCATTCCCGGCAGTAAACTCATTAATGGCCGCGACCAAATCCATCTTCACAGTCTGCCAGAAAACGCGATAGAAAAGGATGGGGAAGCCATCCGCCCGGCGCCCCCTCGCCATTCAAATCCCTGACAGCCCGCCATACCTCGTCTTCCGTAAAATCAGCAATCAGCATCTCCTTCTGGCTCTCCTCAATAGTAAGAGAATCAACACCTGACCATTCTCAGGTTCCCCCCCCCCCCCCCCCACCCACGCCTTCTGGTGAACTCCCTGAAGTGGCCAGCAACAGCCTCCCCAATCAGATGCTGTCCAGTGATCTCCACCCCTTGGACCTTAATCCTGTTGATCTGATTAAGCCTTCTCCTACCACTTGCCCAGGCATGGAAGAAACAAGTATTATTATCCCCTTCCTTGAGCGAGTTCTGTCTTGACCTCTGCCTCCAGGCAACTTCATCCTTTTTATCCTCCTCCCCCACAATATCAATCTGTTCTCTCCTCTGCCTGACCTCGGCCGGAGTCAAGATACGGCTCTCCTCTGCCTCATCCAGTTCCTTAATCTTCCGAAGAGCATGTTGGCGGCGTAAGTCTCTGGTTCTCCTGTTTTCCTTCCCGAAGCTACGAAGGAAAATCCTTAAGGAGTCTAGGCGGCCAGCCAGCGTAGCAAAAGCAGAGCGAAAAACAGGGAAACTTTGCCACTGCTCCTGAACCTCACGTTTAAAACCCGGCTCCAGCAGCCAGGTCCGTTCGAACTTGAAATATGTGCTGCTCGGACGGGTCTCGGTGGAACACCAAAGGATTGGCGAGTGGTCAGAGAAAGGTCGTTCCAGCGCCCGCACCTCAGCAAACTGAAACTTCTCCGCAGCCTCCACCGAGGCAAGAAATCTGTCCAGGCGCGACAGCAAGCCCGCCGCCCCACGCCACATGTACCTGCAGTTGGGGATCGGATAGTCCTGAAGGCCATGGCGCTCCACAAAATCTCTAAAATCCACCGAGCTGGTATCTCTGTTCAGGCCGTCACCAGACCGATCCTCCTCACTGAGGGTGGCGTTGAAATCACCGCCCAGAAGCCAAGCCAAGCCACCTCCGGGAAAATGCTTCTCAAATTGTTGAGGTCCTCCCATAGTATCAGTTGTCCCTCTGGCTGCTGCGGCCCATAAACACATGTTAATAACATGACAAAACAATCGCTTTTCCTCCGTAACAGAACAGAGATCACATCGGGTCCCCGTCTAGTATCCATGGCTTCAAACATATCTTCACGCCACCCCACCAGGCAGCCCCCTGACCTGCCATTGGAATCCAAAGCCACATAGCAGGACAGCCACGTTGCGCCAATCTGCTCCCACACATTCAGTTCACAGCTAGGTAACTTGGACTCCTGCAGAAAGACGACATCAGCTCCCCACCGCCGAATATATCTGCCAAGGGATCTGCGGCGTTCAGCATCCCCCAGGCCCCTGACGTTCCAAGACAAAATATTCATTGAGAAGTTGCAGGTTCCCCCACCGCTCGTCGATGCGCCTGTGCACCCCGACTGCGCTTGCGCCGGATCCCACAGGCCTGTGCTACCAGGGCCACTACTGCTGGATCCCACACATCATCAAATGTAGGCTCATCTCGTTCAGACTCACTATTCTCCTCCTGTAAGGTGTCCACAGCAGGTCCACCCGTGGGTTGGGCCAGAACAGAGATGGCATCACCCAGCCCACCACCACCAATATTGCTTTCCACGTGTTCAGGCTCTCCGCCGCCAAAAGCAGTAGCTGACGAAGAGGCCAAAGAGAACTCTTTCATCTCCGCGTGCGTGCTTGTCCCCGAGGCACCGTCCGACTTCCCAAGGTCAGGGTCAGCACACGTCATCCCAGAGTGGGCCCCCCAAGAAGCCGCTTGGGGTATTAACTCTTCAGCAGATACGGCCGAGTTTTCCTTTGTCCTGGTGCGCCGCTCAACAGAAACCTCCTCGGGACAGCGAAAAGGTGCCGCCGTTTCAGGTGCTCCTGCCCGCCAGCCGGCGACGCCACAGAGGTCTCACGTGATGGGGCAGCTGTTGATCTGCAGTCTACAGAAGGTGTACCGTTGAGATCCACAAGCTGCATGGGGAAGGTGCCAGTCGATCGCCCAGATCCTCCATGGGGCTTGGCGCCTGCACTCTGCATCTGTTCCGCCACCTCAGACGGCTCCTCGATTCTCGCACGCGGTGTCTTCTCCACTCCCACCGACAGGACGCCAGCGCCCCTGGTCCGTGGCCAGCGACCACCTCCGACCATGTCCGCTGCAATGAGTCGCCGACCGCCGGAAGCAGGGATACCCCATAGAGTTTGCCATCCGCGAGGAGGCGCACTCGGCAGGGAAGCAGCGTCCGAGGTTTCAGATGTACCGAAGCCCTAATGGTGGAGATGTCTGGTGACCCAATAGCCGGGACCGAGATTGCACTGATGGAGCCAATATGGCTAACGATGGCGGTAAGGACTTCCGCATAGCGAAGATGTAGTGGAACCCCAGAAATGAGAATTTCCTTGACCGTAGTATCGCCATCCGGCGAAGCACCCTGCCCGGCCGACCAAGGATGCCAATGCATCGGGGGGCCCACAGACATTGGCATAGGGTGGTCAATCAAAAATTCCGCTGCGCATCACCATACGGCCAGATGAGGAAGTGTCGCTGTGAAAATCTGGATGGTGCCAGGCGCAGGGGGCCAGAGCTGTACCCCTCCATGGCTCTCTGTATGGAGTCTACAGTGGCGTCAGGGTCAGAAGATTCACCAACCAAGCACTGAGATAGAAAATCCCGTGTTGCCCGCGCGTCAGGTCCCCACGGAGCAAAAACTGCAGTTTGCCAGACCGGCACCTGATGCACCTCGGCTCGGCCAAGAGGAGTTCGTACGGGGCGCCGAACATATCCGGTGCGAGCCTCAGCCCGCCTCGGACAGGAAGCACGGCGATGTCCCAGGCGATTGCAATGGAGGCAGCGAATAGGGTCACGGCATGCAGCCTGGAAATGACCACGTCCCCGACAACGAAAACAGATTATGTCACTACTTCGCCTGTGATGAAGGTGTCCTTCAGAGCCCCGGGATAGCCGGACAGGGGCCATCGCCACCAGGGGGCAGTGAAGATCGCGGCAGAGGACCAGACGGAAAGAAAGGGCGAAACACCGTGAAGATCTCTCCAGCTGCGACGAGGAGCAGCCTAGCTTCAACGACGAGCGAAACCAAATGTGTGGGGCAGGGAGTGGGGCGATGCCCGTCACCTGTCGCGGCACACAAGCACCACAGTGAGCAAGCAGCGACCAATGTGGGATGGGGAGAGGAGCACCGCTCGTCACCCAGCACGGCACACCAGAAGCTACCGTCGAAAGTGGCGGGTGCCCGTCGGTGGAGCAAAGCAGAGTCGCACTTCCAGCACAACGCAGTCGGCCTGCCAAGCGAGCGCACCCAGCTTGGCAAAGGCCAGAAACGTCGGCGAGAAGGAGGTGATCGAAAGAGGAGAGCACACCACGGAGAACCGAGAAAGAAGAGGGATATAGGAAACGCCGTTCGCCCGACAGAGAGAGATATGGCGGAGTCCGATCGGCGGCTAGGTAGCACCGCTGGCTAGCGAGCATCCATCTGTCACCGATGCTCCCTCCACGCAAGCTTCCATCATTCAAAATGGCCATCCTCCAGCAAAGTGCAGTTATTTCTTCCCCACTGTGTGCTTTTTGTAAGTTGTCGTGCTACTGTTGAGAAGCAAATGAATTTGCCTCCTTTGTTGTCGTCGCTTTTGCTTCAATTGACAGAATGCTACAGAGTTTATGAGCAAATTCTTGCTCAAATTTGTGAATTACAAGATACAATTAACAAGAAGTAGCAATGATAAAATAATGGGTTATCAAGGAGTTCACTGTAAAGTAAACAAAAATCATACATGTGGTTAAACAACAAATTTAGTTTATCTCATACAACTTAAAATGTTCTGTTAAGTCACATACTAAGAAATAAACATCCGGATTTGTACATACCTTTCGGCATGTTTCCTGATGAAACTCTTCCTTGTTTGGTGCTTTATGGAAATAAAGATACCCTCCAAAGATTTCATCGGAACCTTCCCCAGAAAGAACCATTTTCACACCCAAGGACTTGATTTTACGAGACATCAAAAACATTGGGGTACTTGCCCTAATTGTAGTCACATCATATGTCTCTACATGATGGATAACCTCTTCAAGTGCATCAATACCCTCCTAATATTGCGATGAATACAAGTGTCAAGCAGATTTCCCTGTTTGTAATCTTGTCATAAGAATCAATACATCACTTGACAGCAATACCTGCACTGTGAAGTGAAACTCATGATGGAAAGTGCCAAGATAGTCTGCTACTTCTCTAGCAGCTTTCAGATCAGGTGAACCCTGCATAGAATAGTAGAAGGCGCATCATGTTAAACAAACTCAGGCAAATGCAACACAACATGCCACCTTAATGAGGCTAGGACATTTTTCTTCTTCGAATAAGTGGTTTGCAAATATAACATCAAGAAGCTGTGTGCTTTGGTACTTAGTTACATACAATTCCGATAAATTTCCTAAAGGTTTATTTTATTTCTGGGAGTGAACTCTTAGGATTTCTATCTTTTTATCTATGACTCATCAACCTTGATTAACAAATCATGGTTATGTTGAGAAATGGACCGTGATGTAATTTAGACACTCTTGATCTTCATGTCACCTACACCAAAGTATCTACTCAAGCATCCACTTCATAGCTACTTGCGCAAGATATAAATGCTTGTAACTGAAAATAAATTTCTCGAATTTACTTTAATATTCAGATTATTTTAAAAGCTCAACTTTTCTACATGGGAATACAACAAATGCCATTGGCTCATGTGCTATATTATAAGACAAATGTTAGATTATATGCGCACGTCAACTGACCTTCAACCCAATGCAGAAAGTATGCAGCTGAGATCCCCATTGTCTGGCAATCTTGGCTTTTGCCAAGTGTCTTGATGCTACAGAAGCAACAAGTGAAGAATCAAGCCCACCAGATAACAGCACACCAAAGGGGACATCAGTCATTAACCTCTTGATGACGGCCTATAGTTATGATGAAGATGTATAACAATCAACCAAGATATTGTAGAAAAAAATTCAAAAAACAACATTTAGGTCTTTCATTTTTTTTATGCAGCATTTCCTAGCCAAGTAATTACCACAAGTATTCAGTATCCAAAAGCAATGAGAACCCAAAAAACATCAACATCACTCAAGAGGTATGTTAGACTACAGATAGCCATGAAAAAAAATAGGATAAACAAATTCCTGCAAGTTGATGTAAGAAAATTAAACAACTGAATGCTCTCAAAAAAAATAAATAAATAAACAAACAACTGAAATGCACTCCATAAAGGAAATTGTTGAAATTACATGCCTTTTCGAAGGCTTCACGAAGAACTAAAGGATCGTAAGGAGTTGATGGTATACTTTCTGAAAACCACGGAGGGTTGTACCACCTGCGTAGCTCACCTGCATACAAATCAAAGTAAAATATCATGAAACAAAGTACATCATAGTTAGATAAAAAGTGAAGAACTAGAAGCTAAGCAAGATCATCAAAATCTGTAAGAAGCCAAAAGTATACTTTTATCTACCCAAAAAAGAGCGTTTGGGACTTGTTTTGATCCATATCCAGAGGGAATTTCAGATTGCATCCAGAAAATGGATTCATCTTCATTTTCTTTTCAGATTAAATCCAAAATCAAGCTATAAGATATTACAATTCATTTTGCTGAATTTAGAATTCTTCTCATATAAATATCTAATATTAATTTAACAAAAGTCAATGTTCACGATTAGCAAATGTAGTGACAATATAGTAACTCGAGGAGATTTGATAAAAAAAGTTTTTGAAAGGTAAATACAAATTGGATGATAGATAGAGTAAGAACATGACCCTTTTTGCTTGAATATATATGGCCAGGAAGAAATGATATAAAGCGTTCACAGTCATCACTCAAAGCTTTCATTTCTGAAGCGAACCAAACAGATCCTGCAAAACGGAAACACAAGTTGTGAAGAAACATTTACAATAAGAAACTGTCTAAACAATTCCATTGCTATATCAAATAAGATAAAAGACTCAAATCAGTTACTTTGACATACCATCAAGTCCCCATCCCATGTACAGAGGTGTAATGCCAATAGCATCCCGAGCAGCTATGAAACTTTTGTCTCGTGTGTCAAGAAGAACAAATGAAAACATGCCATCCAACATATCCACGAAATCTTCTCCATATTCTTCATACTGTAGCATATAAAATTATTTTAACAAATATGCAGTACATGCATCTATTAGAATCTTGGTCCAATGTCCAAGTAATATTCTACAAACCTTGGCATATCAAATTCATCTGGCAAGTTGCTAAAACAACAATTCGAAGAGACTAGCATATTATCTAGGATTTTTATTTTCAAAACATCAACATTATCGATCTGCACTTATTTTTGCCCCCAAAAAACATTATCAATCTGCATAATGAAACGAAATAACTGATGAGAGAAAATTCCCAGTGGAAAACTACTCACAAGATGTGCAATCACTTCACAATCACTGCCAGTTCGAAACAGATGAGAAGGAAGCTTTGCCTTCAACTCCTCGTGGTTATATATCTCCCCATTAACCTAAAGGAAAATTCAAAATAGCATGGATGATATTAAGAAACTAGGCAAAAGAATATGATACTATAAGTCAAAGAAGTTTTTAACAACTGCGTGCAGGAGAGCTCTTTCAGAAGAAAATTGATCTACAAGCAATGTATATGGTGCACCAAAACATTTCTTACTTATTACAATTTGGACAAAGTCACAAAACAATTATATGAACACAACGAAACTTCCACTATGCTACATCTCAAGTTTATAACAAGCACTCAGGTCCATCATTTTCCAATGTTTCAGATGAGAAGGAACATTATACTAACATGAATGAAACTCATGAAATCTGGCTGACATGGACTTCAACATTTGTTTGTATGTTCAAGGTTTCGGGATGTCTTTGGAGATTTTGAGTTTGTATGGTGAAAAGTTTCTGTACAGTACTATCAAGAATGCCTCAATGTGCTTAGTCCATACATGTCATACAGTAATTTGACACAACTTGATACAAGTTTTTCTAACAAGAAACTTAACAACGTATGGGAATAATAATGTTGATTGAAAGATGAGAGACTTCTATTATTGAAAATGTTTACACATAAATAAACTTGAATGGAAGTCCTCATTGACAGATTCTTTTTCTATCCCCAAAAGAAAGAAAAAAGAGTTTCTCTTATTAAGCAGACAACAAAAAGGGAGGTAAAAAAAGCATTGTATGGCATTCTGGAACTCTGACTTAGGATTGGAAATATAGCTGAAGGTGGATAAGATATTTCCTTGTACTATTTCCATAGTTAGGCAATAAAGAATTGAAAAATTAACCTTACCTTCCCTTAAAAATATAAAATGTTTCCCAAAAGATATAATTATTAACCTAAAATCAGTCCTTTCTTCAATCAAAATAAGAAAAGATCGATAAGTACTTAGATGTATATGCAAGGGCAAAACACAAAAACTCTTTGTGGCAATTACCCTCTACGCACTATATAGTATATATCATGGCACATGATAAAGATATGAATCTCATCCTATAAGCCTCGCTAAATGTTTCTCATAAAAAAAACCTCCTTAAATGGTAAAAATAAAATGGACTCAGTTGCATGAGAAGAAAGAAAAAATTAACTTTACCTTTTATAGAAAATATCTAACTGCTCTAGGAATAACCAGAATATATGGGAGGATGTGGATATTTCAACTCATTGAAAGAGGATGGAAATAGTTCAAACCGTGACGACAATGGATTTGTCTTCATTATAGAGTGGTTGGTCTCCAGAGGTAGGGTCTACAATGGCCAACCTTTGATGAGCAAGATAACAGTCCTGGTAACAGTGTAGGCCACTCCAATCAGGACCCCTGTGCCGCAATCTGCTTTCTCAAAGTACAAGAAAATGAGTAACAAGATTTAAGTTTAAGACCAAAACATTAAGAAGAAAATGTGCATTTAGAAAGTATATATGTTTAAACCTTGTAAATATGGGAGTGGTTTCTTCGAATTTGCTAATGAGTCTAGATTTGCCACACTAGTACTTAGACCACAGCCCACAAGTTTAGTTTCAGAAAGACAGTAAAGTATTGAGGAATTAAAAGGCATTAGGATTTATCAGATAAAACATCATGATTTAAGAAAAAAGTGTTCAAACCATTATCTTGATGAGACAGTTATTTTCTTTATAACATGTGATATGTTGAAAGCTAGAAGATCCAAACATAAAGATCACAGAGAATAAAATCTCATAAAATAAAATTGTTTTTTTTTTTGAGAAGGGAAAGGATGACCACCAGTTTGGTTGTCATCCACGTATATATATCATGAAAGGAAAAACATCATGTACAAGAGAAATGCTCTCCAGCAAAGAGCGACAAAATAGGACAAAAAGATGCCAATCAAATCCCCCAGTCCCGAAGAAGAGAAAACATGTGATTCAATATTATCCACCTGACATCTCTCCCCACAAAAAATGACACGGTTACGCTGAAGCCAGATGGCCCAGGCACCGGCCAGAAAAGATGCCACCGAGGGTCTCCAATCCAGGCTCTGTCTATGTCCGTCCCTCATAGAACGCCATAACTCATCAGCTGACAAGGGAATGCCGCCCATACTGCTCGTCCTGGACCAAACCTCTCGAGATACCCGGCAACTGAAAAATAGGTGGGCGACATCCTCCTCCACCTCGCCACATAAGACACAAGAGGTATCCACCTGCGGCACCCACCGCGCCCTATAAACTCTGGTGAGAATCCGCTCCCGCCGCAGAAGCCAAGCAAAAACCTTGACTTTCAGTGGCACATGAGAACGCCAGATGAGTATGCAATCTGTTCTGAAGTCATCTGAGTCCGTGGTGGCTGGAAGGAGCCGAAGGTAGATGCTGCGTGCTGAGAAGGAGTCAGCTACCCAAATCCATCCATCCAACCGTGTAGACTGTGGACGAAAAGGAGCGATCCTCTGATGAAGTGCCAATAGGTCCGAGAACCGCTGGTCAGAGAGAGGGGACCCGAAAAGGGGAGTCCACGAGCCGGTCCCCGAGTCCCCCATCTGAGACCAACACTGAGCCACAAATGCGTCAGGGGGAGCTGCCAGAGCATGTAAACTTGGGAAGGCCTCTGCCAGAGGGCCCCCGGGAAGCCACTCATGCTGCCAAAATGAGAAAGCCTACCCAGAGCCAAGCGATGGAATCATAAAAGGCCGCAGCAGGGGACAAAGAGCCGCCACCCCCTTCCAAAAGGAGGAGGCGCCATGGGGTACGGTAGGCCTAGTAGTCCATGAGAGATCCCGGTCATAGTAAGTGAAGAAAACCTCCCTCCATAAACTATCCTCGGGCCCCATGATCCGACTCACCCACCGAGCAAGGAGTGCCTAGTTGGTGCATCGGAGGTCGCGGACGCCCAGACCACCCTGAGAGATGGGCCTACATATGGAAGACCAGGCCACCATGTGAACCCGACGTGCAGGGCTGCATCCCTGCCAGAAGAATCTGCATCTCAAAGAGTCAATCCGTGATAATACATGTGCCGGCATGAGGAGCACTGACATGAAATACGTCGGGAGAGACGAAAGAACAGATCGGAGCAAGATCAAACGACCTCCGCTGGATAAGAGACGAGAACTCCAACCCTGCAGGCGATGCTCGAGCTGCTCAATAACAGGAGTTCACCTCCTGGATGAAATATGTCGATTTGAGAGAGGGAGTCCAAGGTAGGTGATCGGTAGGTCCCCAACGGGTGTACGCAGCTCAGCCGCGCATCGCGCGGCCTCCTCCGTCACCATGCCAAAAGGGATGAAAGAAGATTTGGCATGGTTGATCTGTACGCCGGAAGTCACGCCAAATAGCTCCACCAGAATGGCCACCCGTCTGGCCTCCACCTCTGACCCCTCGATGAAGAAAACGGTGTCATCTGCGTACTGCAACAAAGGCACCAGCCCGCCGACGAAGCCACCAAACAGACCGGCCGAGCATGCCTCCTGAGTACATCTGGCGAGGCCGTCAACCGCCAGTGTGAATAACATGGGCGCAAGAGGGCACCCCTGACGGACGCCGCGCTGTGGCTGCACCCAGCCCCCTGCCATCGATCAGTTGACCGAGACCGAGAAAAAAGCGGTAGTAATACATCGCTTCATCCAAGCAATCCAGGTCGTAGGGAAGCCCATCACCTGCAATGAGTACCAAAGGAAGGGCCATGAGAGAGAGTCATAAGCTTTGAAGAAGTCGACCTTCCAGAGAAAGGCCCAGCGACCATCGCGACGCCACTGCGCCAGAATCTCCGAAGCCAAGGAGAAGCTGTCTGTGATGGATCTGCCCTGGATGAAGGCCGACTGAGCAGGGTGGATGAGGTCCGGAAGCACCTCCCGGAGCCGATTAGCCAACACCCGAGCCAGCAACAGGTAGATGGCATTGGAGAGGGCGATCGGCCGGAAGTCTTCAATTCTGTCCATTAGCGTCCGCTTCGGCAGCATGAAGAGTAGGAAACGGTTCAGGCGCTCGATGCCCCGGTTCCCGCTGGAGAACTCCTGGAACACCGCCATAACATCCTCCCTCACCACAGGCCAGAACTCCCTGTAGAAGAAAACTGGAAAGCCGTCGGGACCGGGAGATCCTTCGTCATTGAGGTCGTGGAGCGCATCCGTGACCTCACCCTCAGTAATCGTCTGCACTAACATGGAAGACTCATCAGTAAGACAAGAAATACCCCTGGGAGACCATCTCCAAGACGGTGGAGGATGCTGCCTGGAGAGGTCCCGGTGAAAGAAGTGATGGCGGTCCCGATGCGGTGGTGTCCTGTGATCCGCTGCCCCATGACCTCCAGCTGGTCAATCCGATTTGCCCGCCACCGCGAGCTCACGTAAAGGTGGAAGAAACGAGTGTTGGCAACGTCCTCCCGGAGCCAGGTCTGCCGGGAACGCTGCCTCCACTGTATCTCCACTAGCCTGTCCTCCGTGTGGATAGTCGACTGTGCCCGTCTGCGGTGGGCCACCTCGTCCTCCGTGAGATGGCGGGAGTCCTCTCGGTCAAGCTGCGTGATGACCTCCAGAGCCTCGGACCTGCGAGCCTCCCGAGCCGCCCGGATCCGTCTGCGGCGGTCCTGAAGGAAATGCCTCAAACTGTGTAGCCTGTTAGCGAGAGTCCGTGCTGCCGAGTTAGAGGCCGCAACATTGTGCCAGTGTTTAGCCACCGCCTGTCTGAACCCCTCCTCCTCGAGCCATGACCGCTCAAATCGGAAAATGGAGTGTAGGGGCTGACCGTCTCCAGACCGCCACAAAAGGGGCGTGTGATCCGAAAAAGGGCGATCCATGGCCTGGACATCAGCGAGCTGGTGTGCCTCCACCAACTCCAAGGAGCCAAGGAATCTGTCCAGCCGAGACCTAGCCGAAGGTGCAGCCGTACTCCGCCAGGTAAATCTGCAGTTCGTTGTCGGGAGGTCGGACAACGAATGCGAATCAATGAAGTCTCTGAACTCCACAGCGCTAGAATCTCTCCCCTGTCGTCTGGTGGGCCGATCGTCCATGTCCAAAGTGACATTGAAATCGCCCCCAATTAGCCATCGGCCATCCGGAAGGTGGAGGTGGGCCGCTGATAGCTCCTCCCATAGAATCGACCGAAGAGACCCGAAGCAAGGCCCATAAACACAGGAGAGGAGGTAGGAAGCCCCGTCCAAGCTGCGTCTCAGGTGAACCGTCATCGAGAAACGGGCCAACCAGGCATCAACCAAGGTGAACAAGTCGGCCCACCATCCGATGATAATGCCCCCTGAGTGGTCCACCGAGCTGACCGAGAGGTGTTGGGTCAACCGAGAATCGCCGATCTGCTCCCACATTTGATTAGTACAGTCCATGAGTTTGGTCTCCTGAAGGAAAACCACATCAGCCTCCCATGCCCGAAGGTAACGGCCAAGAGTTCGGCGCCTCCCCACATCGTCGAGGCTGCGGACATTCCCTTCATAAGGAAACAATGGTCTCCCAACGGGTGGGCGACCCTCGGCCCACAATTTGCCTCCGCCTGAGGCCATGCTGGGCAAGCACCAGGAAACGCTGAGGGGGGCGGTGCACACCCAATGGCCTTCAACGGACGTCAGGTCCTGTACGGGAGCGTCGACTAATGAGACGGAAACCCGCCTGGGCCGCCACCTCCTGAACGTCGGCCTCCTGGCGTCCAGGGAGGTGCGGCGGCTCACTGTCCGCCCGCCCCAATCCCGACGAGGCGGAAGATGCCGTCGAGGGGGAGAGGTTGCGTGGTCCCCAGTGTCCCCTGCGTCAGGTGGGCGGCGGCGTTCTCCGGCGAAGGGGTAGTGGGGTTGGAGGCGGCGGCGGTGACCCGACAGTGCCGGCGGCCATAAACTCGTGCCAGGCGCCGCTGAGATGGTTGTGGTTGCTGGCTGGGGCATGGAGGTGGGGAGGGGGACTCGGTGTATGGGGGGAAGGTTGTCGCCGGGGACGTCGCCGGAGGGGGGTGGGGGGGGTGCAGCTGTGGCGGGTCGTGGGGGACGAACGGGTTGGGATCGGCTGGCGGATCGGGTTGAAGTGGGGCCCGGTTGGGTGTCGGGTCGGGTTGCCGCGGCGGGTCGGGTTGCAAGAGGGCCGGGTCGGGTTGTAGAAGGGGTAGGGGAGCGGGTGTGAGAGGTTCGCCCGGGTCGGGTGGTAGGCGTCCGGGTCGGGTATGAAGTGTGGGCCATGTTGGGGGAGAGGTGTCGCGGCTGGGTTGGCAGGGAAGAGGTTAGGTGGCGTTGCATGGGGTGATTTGGAGCTGACGTGGAGTTGTTGGGAGAAGAGTGGGCTGTTGGGAGGTGGTGGGCGACAGTTGTCGCAGGTAAACGGATTTGAAAAGGGGGGGTGTCGCCGTACGATTCAGCACGTGGCCCAGCCATCGGTGGCTGCGGCCGAACGCCCAGTAGGGCAGAGCCGGCGACGACGTCCGCCCACGAGGATGCCGGACCAGACGCCGGAGCTTCAGCAGGAAGGAGCTGGAGCCGGCACATATCGTGACCGCCGGAGGGATTCGAGCGCCATCCTGCAATGCGACTTCCACCGAGATGGCCGAGAGGTCGGGCGACCCCATCGCCGGCAGGGAGAAAGATACAGGGCTTCCAAGATTGCGCGCGATGGCCATGACGACGTCCGGCTGCAAGA
Organism: Pontederia crassipes; assembly: GCA_030549335.1. Taxonomy (NCBI): domain Eukaryota; kingdom Viridiplantae; phylum Streptophyta; class Magnoliopsida; order Commelinales; family Pontederiaceae; genus Pontederia; species Pontederia crassipes. The sequence goes on from CM060186.1 coordinate 39,837,673, forward strand.
GGTGGAGGGGAAGACCGATGATGTCGATGACCGCCCTGTCCGCCGGCGGAACAGAAATCGCACCATCGTCTTCTTTCCAGGGCCGCCACTGGATCGAACATTCCGGCAACACAGGGGTGGGCGACGCGAGCAGTGCCTCGCGCTGTTGTGGCGAACATGGGACCAGGAGCCAGAACACCAAGGAGATGCAGCTGAGATGAAAAGGTGGTGAAGCGCCGTCCCTCGCGACCACCGCCGTGCGGAGCAACGGCAGGTCCGGAGGTCCACCGGTGGGTTCACCGACGATGCATAGGCGAAGGAAATCCACGGCCATTTGGAGCGATTGCGACCAGGGGATGGTCACAGTGTTCGAGGGCGGTGGCGAGGTTACGTGTCTGTCGTCGCGGACACCGTTCCGGTTAGAGGTAACCGGCGTGCCAGAATGCTGTTGAGAAAGACGAGGGCAGAAAGCCCGCCGATGGCCCTCCATCCTGCAGCCGATGCAACGGACGGGAGCCGAGCACGCCCGTGCGAAGTGGCCTTCTCCCAGGCACCGGAAACAGTGCGTGGCCGGCCTGCGAGACGACCTGGAATGGGAAATGGCTGTCCAGCCATTTCCCAGTTGTTGAAGACGGGGACGCATGAAGTTGCGGGTGAGCGCAGACCCACCGTTCGTTGGCGCCGCCGGCAGGGGCTGCCGGAGACGGATTAGGTGGCGCCGCCGGCAGGGACTGCCGGAGACGGGAACAGGAAGCTTGCACTATCGTCTCCTTTGTCAATTAAAAGCTCTATCAACAGATGATAATCAAGATGAAAAGGTGGTGAAGCGCCTACATGTTTGTGGTATGTGATCTTCATCATTATCATCAAATTTTATGTTGTATACCTACAGAAGTGAAATGAGGTAGTGAAATATAGAGTGAGAAAAAAAAAAAAGAAATAATGGGTTATCATTTATTCTTCCCATGTGTAACGGCCCAACAAGTTTGAAAAGCTATGAGTTGCAGGTGGATTAATGTTCAATCAGAGACATCCTTCTGGATATCACTCAGATCTGGTGGCACAAAACTAAACACAAAAACTTATTCATCTAGAAACCGACGAGCTGTGTTGTTTGCTCTTTTGTGGGCTATTTGTCACACAGAAATGCTTGCATCTTTTAAGGGAGCCAATGCTATGTAGAGAATATAATATCAGGGGCTTTAGCTTTGTATCAGTCATGGAGAGTGTCATTAGATTTGACTTTGTATACTGCCATAAGGGGCAAATATGTTGTATATTCATTTAATACAAATAACAACGGATGACACAGCTATTGTAATCTTTGAACTGTTATCTGATATTCAAGGTTTTGGATTTTTAACAACGGATGACTCTATAATTGACGGTCATCCTTTTCCTCCTAAAAAAGAAAAGAAAAAAGAACAAGAAACAATAAAAGAGGGAGCAAAAGGAAAATGTTGAGCTTGCAATTTCAAGTAATAATCATCAATTTTTCTGTTAACAGGGTGTCGATGGCTATTTTTTTTTAGAATTGTAAGGATGACTGCAAAGATTGGGTAGTCTTCTGCTTTGGATGACTACTACCTTTCTGGTCATCCTTTTCACTGAAAAAAAACACCAATTGTTGAAAACAAATTCTACCTTCATTTTAATGATCAAAACACTTTGGAATTAGTGAATCACACAACACCACTATCCTTAGTGCAGACTACGCATTCTTCTCTATAAGTTATGGCATGTTATTACTCATGCTTTTCATCTCCTGAGAAACATGAAGGCCAACTTACCCTCTCAAAAAAAATCAAGAGCAACTTATTTTTAGTTAAGCCATTTATCACATTGAAGAAATGCTTAAAAGAAAATTGTGAATGTGGAGTAGCCACTATATTGAAAAAGATTTGGCAACGCAATTCCATTAATCAATAAAACTTTAAATAACATATAAAGTTCATGATATCTTACAGAACCACCCACGTGCACTACGAAGAAATGAACGCTAGCTATTGCTTCAAAAAGTATTCAAAATCTTAATATTCTATGGCTATTTCCATTGAAATAGCATATTTTTTTTAAAAAAAAAAGGAAGATGACGTTTTAAAGGAATCTTAAGTCACTATCTTAAGAAACTGAGAGAAACTATGAAGCATCAAAAGGGAGGTGGGCTTAGAGATACTGATCAGGCGTCCTCTGTTATTAGGACTAAATACAACAATATCAACAATCATGAAGAGAAATAGTTAAATGCGTTTACTAACAAGTAAAAAAATACTTTAGGACGGACACCATTTCAGTTCATTATCAGTATGCCAATTTACTTTTTCTGCAGCAGTTTCAACATATCTACCAACATATCTACTACACAAACCAGAAAAAAAAGGCACATTTTCTTCCGGTTCTGTTTTCGAAGAATAGCAAAGGATTAGCAGGAAACATGAGCAAACATTCTTAGACTGCCAAAAGGGACAAAAGAAGGTACCTCCGGGATAGCTCGATTACGCGGGACCGCCTGGCAAGGGAGGTGTCGCCGCAGGCCAAAACAGCGAGGATTCCGCACATGGCGTCTTTTCGCTTTCGTCGCTCACTCTCAAAATGAAGGCCAAAGCGAGATGACACCAATACGAGAGAGAGAGAGAGAGAGAGAGAGAGAGAGAGAGAGAGAGAGAGGGGGGGGGGGGAGAGAGAAAGGGAAGTGAGGTTAAGGATGGAATCCTTGAGGTTGAATGGCAATCGTCGGATTAGAATGCGGAATCTTTTGCACCTTTTAGGGCTTCCCTCTTTTGCATCTTTAATGGATGTAATCTTCGGAATACGCAATGCATTATTTCTCATTAGAAATTTAAAAAAAAATCATCAAATCGGATACAGATTTAGTGACAGATTTGAAATTTGTCACGCCTAAAGCAATAAAAGAAAGCTTAAATCCACCTGCTATAGAAATTCAGGTTTTTTTTTGCCCAAAATAATTGCATACATTTCTTGAAATTTTGTTTTAAAAAATCGTCCGCTGAGTCCCATGATTCTTTTTAGTTTAAAAACGTCACCGAATCAAATGAAGCACTGCCTAATTAATAGTTTATAAATGCATATATATTATTTTTATGTTTTAAATAGAGACATATTAGGGTTCTAATTATAAATTCTAAGCTTTTGGATCGATAGATCCGATATAATATAGTTAGTGTTTTGAAATATTAAGTCAAAATGATGTTGATCCAAAACTATAAATTGTGTAATTGCATTGGTGCAATTATAAATTATGGTATTACGCTAATTTAACTAATTGAAATATTTTTTTTTACTAACAAAAATACATAAGATATAAATGATAATATTCAAATACATATTCTCGTTAACTTATAACTTATACGATAGAAAACTATTATAACCCTAGAACAAAGAAAAAGCTTGGTGAAAGTCATCAAGATTTTCTATTGAAAATATTTGGCACAACATGATCATTTTTAAAATAAAACGTGCGTGCGGTTCGACCACAACACACAATTCGTACATCTTTACAAATAGTTTACTCTATTTTGAAAAGTTTAAAAATCAAATTAAATCTAACAAGATCTCAACTTCTACTTAAATTATTTTCTGCTTAATAATTATGTATTTCCTAAAAATAGTCTTTTTTTCTTATTCATATTATTTTATTTATTTGTCAAGAAATATTAGTGTTTATTGGGGCTCAAATTGAATTCTTTGTTTAAATATATTTTTTTATTTTGGAAATAAAATAATATATACTAAAAAATGAAAATAGTACAATATGTTATTATACTTATACAATACCTTTAGATAGAAAATATTATTTATTTTAATCATACTCAAATTGAATATTTATTTTTTATTTCTAAAATAATACATTATATTTTAAGAAGAAAATATTACTTTTATTTATTATACTTGTCTATTATCTTCTACAAAGGAAAAAAAATCTTAATTTGGTCTCAAATTCCTAAATTAAAATTATTTTGTAATGCCAAAAGTAACTCATCATATTTTATTATTTTACTTCTATGAACATTGAGAAAGGAAGATTATTTATTTTGTTCATACTAAAATGAATGCAGTTATTTTTTATATTTATGAAACAATATATGATTTTTTGAAAAATAGTATTTATTTTATTATACTTATCCATTATCTTTTAGAAATAAAAAAATTTATATTAATTGGACCCAAGTCGAATTATTTATTCTAAAAAAATTAATTAGAAAATAAAAAATATGTTTAAGAAAGGAAATATTATTTACTTGTACATTATCTGGAAAGAAAAGTTTAATTATTTTAATCATACTAAAAATATATGCTTTTAATTAAATTATGGTTACAATTTTAGTCTTCTTTTATTTTTGTTACGTTATATAACAAATCATCATAAGTTAATGTTTATTTTCTAAAATTATATACTTGTCCATTATCTTTAAAACAGAAAATATAAGAAAAGATTAATTTTAATTGAACCCAAACCGAATTCTTTATTTTAAATTATTTGGACTCAATTGAATACTTTGATTTAAAATTTTTATATCTAAAATAATACATTCTTTTAAATGTAAATATAATTTATTTTATTACACTCGTACATTAACTTTTAGAAAGGAAACATTATTTATTTAACTCCAAAAATCATTATTTTTTTACAAAATATAGATTATTTATTTTGTTATATTTTGTGGTTACTTTTTAGAAAGGAAATATTATTATTTTAATCATACTCAAAACGATAAGGAAAAAAGGAAAGATTAATCTTAATTTGAATCAAATTGAAATTTTATTTTAAATAATTTTTAGTTTTGAAAATAAGAAATTAACTGTTAAAAGGAATTATTATTTGCCTACACCTTATATTTTAGATATAAAATATTATTAATTTTAATCATACTCAAATTGATAAAAAATAAATATTAAGATTAATTTAACTCAAATTGAGTTATTTATTTTAATTTTTTTTATGAAAATGACAAATTATATTTTTTAAAAAATATTATTCACTTGAATATTATATTTTTTTGAATGAAAATATTATTTATTTTAATCATAATAAAAAATTCTTCTGCTAATTAATTTATGTTCATAAATTTAATTTTTGTTTTTTTGTAACCTTGTATAACAAATTATTATAAGATAAATTTAAAAAGGAAATATTGTTTTTTATTACACTCGTGCATTTGCCTTTTAGAAAGCAAATATTATTTAGTTAATGCAAAAATAATACATTGTTTTTCATAAAGGATATATTATTAATTTTATTATATTTTGTGCGTTCCCTTTTAGAAAGGCATGATTATTTATTTTAATCGTAATCAAATTTATATAAAAAAGAAGAATTATTGTTGATTTTGCTCAACTTTAAATATTTATTCTAAATCAATTTTAGTTCTGAAAATAATACATTAATATTTAAAAATAAATTATTATTTACCTGCACATTATCTTTTAGAATAATATATTTTTTTATTTTAATTATGCTCATATAGATAAAAAAAGAAAGAACAATCTTAATTCTACTCAAATTGAATTATTTATTATAAATTATTTTTAATTCCTAAAATAGCAAATTCTTTTAAAAAATACATGCGCATTATCTTTCATAAGGAAAATATCATTTAATTTAATCATAATTGATAAAAGTAAGAAAGATTAATCTTAATTTGACTCAAATTGATATATTCAATGTAAATTGTTTGTTAATTGCAAGAATAGCAAATTATTTTTTTAATCATACTCAAATTATTAGAAAGGAAAGATTAATCTTAATTTGACTTTAATTGAATTTTTTATTTTAAATTATTTTTTAATTCCGAAATAATAAATTATCCTTTTTAAAAATCATATTATAATCAAATTATGTTAATAAATTTAGTTTTCTTTTATTTTCTAGAATGGTAAGATTATTTACTTTCATCATACTCAAATGAATAAAAAAGGAAAGATTAATCTTAATTTGACTCAAAATGAAAATTTTATTTTAAATTATTTTTTACTTTAAAAAATAATTAATTATCTCTTAAAACGAATTATTTATCTGCACATTGTCATTGACAAAGAAAATATTATTTATGTTAATCATATTTGATAAGAAGGAAAGATTATTCTTAATTTGAAGGAAAATATTATTTATCTTAATCATACTCAAATTGATAAAATGGAAAGATTGATCTTAATTAACTCAAATTGAACTATATATTTTAAACAATTTTCAATTCCGAAGATAACAAATATTATTTTTAAAAAAGTCACCTTCTAATCAAATTATGCTAATAAATTTCATCATCTTTTATATTTTAGTGTGGAAAGATTATTTATTTTAATCATACTTGTATTGATAAAAAGAAAAAAATAATATTAATTTGGCTAAAATTTAAATATTTTTTAAAATACTTTTTAAAATTTATAAATAATAAATTATTTCAAAAAAGCAATTATTATTTACCAGAAATTATTTTTAGAAAGAAAATATTGTTTATTTTAATCATACTCAAATTGAGAAGAAAATATTAATATTTATATGTATATTATCTTTTTGAAATAAAAATATTGTTTATTTTAATTACACTCAAATTGATAAAAGAAAAGATCAATATTAAAAATTATTTATTTTTAATTATTTTTTAGTTCTGAAATAGTGAAATAACATATTATCTTTGAAAAAAATCATCTTCTAATCAAATTATACTAATAGATTTAATCTTTTTTATTTGGCTCAAATTGAAATATTTATTTAAATCAATTTTTAATTTTGAAAATAATAAATTATTTTTAGAAATAAAATGTTATTAATTAGCATATTATCTTTTAGAAAGAAAATATTATTTACTTTTATGATTATTTCTTTAAACGTCTTGTGAAATATAACCATTTTCGTGTCAAGTCATCTTACCGTAATGTCCCTTAAATTATATCACGATTTTCACTTTAGTACATCCATCTAATTTTGTTAACTATTATTTTAATTTTTCAATTTATTAAATGACTAAATTATCCTTCTCTCATATCTACTAATATGTAAAAGTTTAAAATAATATATAATAATCCATCACGTCAATTTTCTAATTATTCATCATCATCTTCTACTTCATCCAAACACATCTTGAACTAAAAGAAGAAGAAATTACAATTCGTTTCCCCCACAAAGCCTTAGTTTTTATATTTTTGGAGAATTTACACATCAAGAATTCAAGAATTATAGTCATCTACATGATGAGCAAAATTATTAAAATATACCTGCATTAGTTTATTAGTATCAAGATAATATATAATGGAAAACAAGTAAGAATACCAACGTAACAAAAGGCGAAGTAAACTAATTCCTGAGTTCCCCAAGGACACTTTCGTTGCTAAATATAACTGCAGATAATAAGTTGAATCTCTCAGCATTAATTGCAAATAAAGTGTCTTGTAACACACACACACATACACAAAAAAAAAAAACAAAAACAAAAAAAAACAAAAACAAAAACAAAACACAGCATGGAGATAAACTCAGCAACTATTCTTCAAGCTCCCTATTAAATGGTATACTAAAGTTCAAATTCCTACCGAACACCAAGCTCACCAGACTTATCTTGCAATGGAAAAAGGAAGGTTACTCCGTGTAACCATCCATGATTTTGTTATTAAACGAAACGGTGATTACAAGATGCTTCCAGAATTAAAATAAGCCCCTTGTCACTCCCTCATCATACTTCGTGCCAATGCTACAATTTTTTTCAGCGTTCTTCCCCCGGAAAGATGAATCTGTTATGTTGAATCCCTAAGACCATAAGAAAGCCAGAGGACAGTCATGCCGATGTCGTCAAGCGTAAACCAGCATTTGTACATTGTACAGCTGGGTCTAGTCCACACCTCATGCACCACAGTGCACTCAAGAAACATGTGGTTGATATCCTTGACAATCTTTTGAGGGGAATATCCTTAACAATTTTATCACAAAAAACCCAAGAAATCCTCACCTGCGTCCAATGAAAGGTATGGCTGCAGGTCAGAAGTCAGGATCTTCTCAACAGCAAAGCAAATATTTTGATCTTAGTCGGTATCCTAGTTTGCCAAATCAAGGTTGAGTCAATGTGCAATGCTGCATCAGCCAGACTATTACCACAGGTAGCAGATTATACACATTCCAGACAGGAAACTGGCTAGCATTCCATATCAAAGCATCTCATCCGCCTGGATAAGAGATAACACCTTCCAATCGACCCAGCAGAAGAAGGAAATCTTCCAGCTGTTGGTCCGATAGGTTCAAGAGGAATTAAGGGGTCCATAGAGGGGTCTACACTGCATTAGATAACAATGAACCCAGCCAGCAACCCAACACCTTGGATAGTTTATCCTGAACTATCACAAACAATCTAGGAAAAGAGACAAGTCGTAGCCCAAAGATCAGTCCAGAAAATGAAATCAGTAAGGAGCCCAAGGATACTTGAAAACACGGCCAAAGGAGAGACATTAAGGTTACCACTTACCAGCTTTTACTGCCGAACAAAAAGATCAGTCCTCACCCACAAAAGTATTTTAAATTTAAATTTCTATATCACATTTTTTTTTGAAACGATTGTATATCAGATTTTTAATGAAAAGTTGGGGCATCTATTGTTGAGAAAATATCATTTTCCCCTAAGGAAAAAAAAGAAATTACCATTTTACGGAAGGCAGACTACCAGTGATCCAGGACTAAACTAGGACTAGGATCAGAATACATGCAATCAGAACAGCATTGAACTATGTTTAGGATCCAAGGCAAGTGAGAGAAACAAATAATCTAACATAGAAAATGCTGAACAGAGAATGACTAGTAAAAGGGTAAGATTAAAAGCATGAGGACGAGAATTGAAGATAATAAGAAATTAAACACATGAACTAAAAGAAGATTATGATGATTTGATCATGAAAAAATGAGAGCTAGAAAATGCTTTTGGGCTTCCACTCCAAAGAAAAAAAAAGGATAAGTGACAGCTGAAAGTTATCTACTTTCTCAATATGAGCTTATTAAATGTAAGGACGTACGAAAATTTCATGCAAATTGGATATCATTCTCAAAATTACATCTGAGTTGTGGAGGAAAGTAGAATAGAAAACATAAAGAACAGTAGCTCATTCTGTGGTGTATCACAGTGAATCACCAAACTCTAACAACTGTTTAGTATTTAAGCTACATAACAACCATCAGAACTAATTTGATAACTTCCGAGAGAGAAAAACCATGAGGAATCTACTAATCTAGTGTATCATTGTTTTCTGCTACCAAGTTGCCAGCCAATTGGAAAAAACATTGGATTTGACAGAAAAAGAGAACCCAGAAACAAGCGTTAAGGTTGCATAGCAAGATGCCAGTCTTCATGTTCTACTATGACTCAAATAAGAAGAGCAATATCTAATGGCATCTATCTAGAAACAAATGAAACAAGCTAAGAATACATAATCTTATTGGTTCTGGCACCTTAAACGGATACTTGGCCATCTTGCTTGCACCAGAAAGTTGATGCAGATAGAACAGATTCAAACGAACTCATACATAAAGTCTAAAGCATCAGAGGATTGCAGTTCTTACGCTGCTCTAAATCAACTACATGATAAAACGAATCCCAACGATAAGATATTACTCCACGCAACAGTCAAAGTTCCCTTTTTTTCCCGATTCTGATCGAGGGCAGAATCGAAGCCCTTATTGTTCAAACAACGCAAAGAAGAGTAAATAATGTCAATTACTTCTTGTAGCGGGCAACCTCGGCGTCGTTGGGGAAGAAACCCATGAGGCGGCCGGCGGAGTTCTGGTAGGCGTACATGAATCCGCCCATGAGGCCGATTAGACCCCCGGTCACCATTGACGGCCCACGGATGTTGGGCTTGATCCCTAAATCAGATCGCGGAAAAGTCACCATGGATCGTCGTCAGATCGAACGAAAGACAATTGTCGCGCAACAATTTTACAGCGGCAAAACTAAATTAGATCAAGTCGTTACCGGAGAGGTAGCCGACGGTGACAGAGACGCCGGTAATGGTGGAGAGGCGGACGTAGTCCAGGACACTGAAGTTGGCCACGGTCTTCGTGAACGGAGGATTCCGATCGACCACCGGGTACTCCGGCTTTGCGGAGGCGGTGATGTCGGTGTTCATCTCTCTCGCGCGTAGTGAAGGGCCGCCGCCGCCGCCGGTTGCTACTATTGCTCCCGCTGGTGGTCGCGTCTCAACGCTCCTCTTGCTCTTGCTACCTTTGTGCTGCTGCGCTGATCCGTGTGTTCGGCTGGCTGGGCTTCTAAGGTATTATAATTATGGAGTGTAATTATGGACTGAACTTGATGCTTGGATAATGTGTATTAGACCCATGGGCTCATAGTGAGCAATGTTTGGATTGAGCTCAACGGAGGAGGGGAAGAAAAAAAAATTCATTAGATAAATTTTAAAGGAATAAAATGAACAGAAATCTTCATTTTTTTCTTTCTATTTCTTTCTTTTTAATGCTATTTTATTTTAACTTTAAATTGGGTATAAAAGTTTCCTTTCTCTTCTTTTTTTTCCCCTTATTTTCTTCTCTTTCTCTTAGTGAGTGTTTATTCAAACATAGTGTTAGAGTTCAAACAACAGAATAAAAAGCATTAAGAGAACGTTATATAAAATTTTTTTTGGTAGAAGTGGATTTAATTATTTTGTTATTTTCAGTTCTATTTTTAAAAGATAGATTAGAGGGATATTTATTTTATATGAATTTAAAATATCATATGAAGGAAGCCATTTTTATCCATCACACTTTTTCAAAATCTACGTTCATTCTATCAGTGACTGTTCTTTTTTATATCATAAGTAGACGAAGGAGAAATACAATAGACTGTCTAAAAATGATGCCTTTGAGTAAAGACAATTTAAATACCCGAAAAACAAACATTTGGGAACTTAGAATTGGAGCAGGACAAAGTAATCATACAATTCTCATTAGAATTTTCGTTATAATTCACCACGCTTACTCTAGTTAAGCCTTTGGCTCCCTTCGTTATGGAAACCAAAACTACGTTTACTCTAATTTAGTTGTAATTGTTAAAATCTCTTTTTTTTTAGAATTTCATGTCGTTGTTATGTCATATTCCGCTAGTTCTAATTCTCACTATCTTTTCGTTGTTTCAGCTGTTTCGATGCATCAAAATTTGCTGATGGGCATTATCAAATTAAATGCATCTGAAGTTTACTCGCAGTACTACATCACAAGGCATTCATCAAAACCATACATGGGAATAAAACATATGAAGTGCCTGTACACAATACACATAATAGTTGCATCATAAAGCAGGAAAACTTGGTTAACATCCTAAAACTCTTGCTTCCGACTCGGAAATGAAACAAACAAAACTGGCACTGGAAGACTCCAACAAGGAACAAGCGATCGACTAGTCTCTCGGGCGTGCCAACCACAAAGAGCTCAACGCCCTCAGGCGAGAGAAGTAGTCATTGATGGCCAGCAGAGCCCGTGAAGCTTGGCGGGCAGTCAATATGCGATGCATTTGGTGCAAAGTCTGCTGCCGCAGAAGGTCGGCCTACACAACACCAAGATTGCATTAATCAAATCTGACAGATCAATTTCCATATACAAAGAATGATACTGATTCTGTGCAATGTTTCAGATAACACAGAAAAAGTTGCAGAAAGTGTATATTTCTTTGACACCCTTTTTTGTTTCAGCACAATGAAAAGAAACTTGGGGGACAAAAAACTAAAACCGTCCTATTCGTGGCTCATAAGCAACACCATTTGATTCATTCAGACAAATTAGTTACTTGTCATTGCATGTGTGTTCTAGAAGTTTTGATATATTAAAACTAAATCTAAATGAGCACAAATATGTTTTTTAGCAACTAATGGATTCTTGCATCTGTTTTCTATGGCATTAATCATCGTGGATACCATGGAAAACAGTTGGGTGTGTCATTAAGGTGTTCTCTTTGTTCTTTTCCATTTCATGGGTGGAAAAATCAGAAGGATCATTTTGAGTACCTGCCGAAGAAAGTTCTCTAACGTGCCTAATTTGTTCATAGCAATTGCCATCTGGCCCATGTAGTTGGTAACATTATCAGCGGAACCAAGTGATGAAGAAGCAAGGGTCTCGGCAAGAGATTGCTGCAGAGCTTCCATGCCCTGAGATAAGGCATCTTCTGCCTGCTGGGATGACTGTTGTAGGTTACATATGCCCATCAATTGTTGATCTGTCAAGGGCTCAAGATGGCTTGCTAGTATCTGAGTATCATTTTATTGAAGAACCATATCAACCACTGTGTCATAAGAATTTGCGTAGTCTTCAAATTAAAAGAAGAAATGGAATACCTTTAGGAGCTCAGATGACCGAAAACCGCCCAACCACATGAAACATCTTTCTGCGGGAGTCGTCCACATACCCGAAAGCATATGAAACACATCCGACTTTGTGCCTATGCTCTTTAGTTTAAAAACTTCATCATAATGCGCCATCACGGCTTCGACCAGGAGACGCAGCTCATCATCACCAGCTTGTGAGTTTAAAGCTGACCTGAGGTCATTAACATGACGTTGATGATCATCAAGCCAACGAGCATACTCCATGTCAAATGCCAGTGACCCTGAAGCAGCACATAGACTTTATTGAGCTACATGAGTCAGGAGGAGTTTAAAATTTTCATACAAGAAAAGAGCGTGCATCTTCTTCGAAAATAATATGTACTGGATACAAAGTTGTAAAAGAAAGCAAATACATAACATGGGATCTAGAAGTCAATGGACAAATACCACGTAGCACACTCAATGTAACATTACTGATGCAAATAAAAGGGATAGACAAGGAACACCAAAGGAACAAACCATTTCCTCCCATGGAGAAACCATGATCCCCGGATAACCCACTTGCTACAAAGATACCCTGTGAAAAACCAGATATTTAAGGACCCGAAAACATCCTATGCTCAATTAAAGTAAAAAGAAAGGAGCAAAGTTGTGAACTTACTTGTTGGCGTGCCCTTTGAAGCTCCTGCTCAAGTTGCATTAATTTTAGTCTACTACTTTCAAGCTGCTGAACATATGCCTATATAAATCAAAGTTGTTAAATTACTTACTAGTTTCATTAATTAAACTGGAAAGCTAACTTATGAGCTTCTGTGAAACATAACACATCATCAGTTAGAATCTGACAGATCGGCAGAGTCACAGTGCAAACTTGACTGTTATATTTCAACTAGCAAATTTATAGTCAGTGGCTTATTTTCCTATTTGCATATCTAGAAATGTAATGGTGTTATAGTGAGTTTTGGCATTTGGTGTAATTTTTGGAGGGAATCGCTAAGCAAACGTTAAAGTTGAATGGTATTTGGTGTAATTTTTCCTAGGAACCAACGAATTAATTTGAACAATTTGCATCTCCTGAAAATAAAATCTGTCAAAGAGATACCCCACTGCAAACTTTTCCAGCACACTTATATTCAAATAAGACATCATTTTCCTGCGATATGTCAATTCATAATGCATAATCTAGGACTTTGGCGTTGGAAACAATGTAAATTCTTTTAGCATGTACTTGCTAAGAACATTTACAACAAGAACTGCACCATGGTACGACATACACTTGGAAAGTTAATGAAATTTCAGAATCCAAAAGCCAAACGGCTTTCTCCAAGTCATTTTTAGCTATGTTGCACCAAACAGTAGAAATAAGCCGACCAGAAAAAATCAGATGACTTATACTTCGTTTCAGGGAAACAAGAGAGACTCAGTAATCCTAAAACAGTTAAACATAAACGTGAAAATTGCCAACACTTATAACTTGAAGGGCTGTTTCAAGAATTATGAGAAGATAGTTCCATCCATATCAGTAAACTCGTGGACACAAGCCAATTTACGTTGTCCAAATTTCATTCGTGAAAATAATAAAAGTAAAAGTGAATATAAATGTCTAACATAAAGACACATAGGCTAACATTTGCAGATAAACTTAGGATTTAGTGCAATGTATAGTTGGAGATGATAACTCAAAACTAGCATTCGGAAGGCTCAAGGATGAATTGCGTTAAGTAAAGACTACCTTTTTCCTCAATCGACTCTTCCGGGCAGCCTCACGGTTCTGAGCCAGCCTACGTAGTGTCTGTGCATTGGAATGCAGCAGAAGCATCATTCAAAATCTTCAGTGATTTTTCACAAGATAAAAAACACGATATTTTGAACAGAAATGCTAGTGACCTTCTGATCCCCTGTTTTCTCCTTTGGCACAGCAGAGGAAGAACCACACAGTATGACTTCTTGATGAACACCTCCGAACTGAACATATGGATGTATATCACAGTCCAATTAAACCATAGAACTAAAGAACGCCAGTGAAAGTAAAAAATCCTACCATCTGACTCCTCTCATCATTCTCCACATCAGTGGAAGTATCAGTCCTCGAGCTGCTACCTGCCATCACAGAGTCACCCCAGTTCTCAGTTTGCCCTCTGGGAAACGCCAGCCTGCAAGCATCAACCTCCACCCCTGCAGTCGCAGTTGTCATGTCCAATGACGCCATGTTCTGTTACCAACACAGCAAACTCAAGACTATAAACAAACTATAATGAGCAAATAGTATCAGAAACTAGCAACAGTACTTAAGCCACAAAGAGCTAGAGGTTCAGATATCTTCTACCGCATGGCTCAAGCTACCTCCGAACTGAAGGTGTAACGCAGAGGAGTTGACAGCAGTGGCATTGCTGGAGTTCTTAGAGCTAAGAATTGGACCTTCCATAGGGGCACAAGAGAACACAAATTAGTCGCTGCAATGATAAGCAAAAGAAACCAGCAGCGGCTCATACTTCTGGTGATGTCAAGAACAGCATCTCCGATGTTGAATCCAGCTGGTGACTGCTCCCCTCTGCACCAAAATCAGAGTAAAAGAGGAAAAAAAAAGGTGAACAAGGCAAATCGCACAAAAAAAGAAGATGGCCAGTTTTCCCTGCCTTTCACGTGACCCTTTTGTTTATTGATACGAAGAAAAGATTAATGGTTCCAAGGCAAGCACCTGTACAAATGAGAAGAGTACATGGTTTGGCAAAGAGGAGCGAGAGGAGGAGAGCACAAATGGACGACAAGGGCGTCAGCTTAGGAGAAGAAGGCCTGCATGAACCCACAAGAAAGCAAAGCTCTACTCAGCGCGCGAAAGCAGGGCAGTTCATATCTTTTCCTTTCTCTCTCTCTCCGCTCTTTTCTTTTTGTTTTTTTTTCTTTCTCTGTGGTCTATCACAGTGTCATCAATCAATCCATCAGTCCCTCCGTCCGTCCCTATTGCTCTATCAATCTCCCAGTTGCTTGTACTTCGCTGCGTGCACATCAAATCACAGTAACATTAATATCTGCTTACATTAAGATTGCACAAATCGATAGCTCTGACATGTGAGACATGTGAGGGTGAGTTAGTAGATAGTAGGCTTTGGTAGCACGTTCATAATATGCATGTGGACGTGGGGAAAACAGCATATAATAACAGAGTTACAGAGATGATGAGAGGAGTGGCATGGAACTACGAGTCGTAGAAACTTTTTTTTTAAAGCTTTGCTTACTGCAATAACCCGTCATAATAGTGAGAGAAAGAGAAACATATTTCCATCGTACCAGCCAAATCACTACATTTCATCTTTCGACGGGGAAATCACTACATTTCTTTTCTGCTGAAAATAATCACAACATTCATAGACAGTACCTCTACACAAGAAAAAAGCTGTCAACTCATGTAAGAACTAAATATCATTATTAACGTAAGAAGAGGAAGATGAAAGAGGAAGTAATCTTCGTGACAGACGCTGGAAGGAGGAATAGAATGGCTCTGCCCCGGTAGTAAATTAAATGCAAGCGATAGATGGGATGGATATATCACCATCCAAGATTCCTTCATTTATTTCGCGTCAACATGACATTTAATAATGATTCGAGGTGTTCATAATAATAATAATAATCTCCAACGTCTTGCTTGTAACTCGGCGTGGACACAGGTGGCCACTGGGAGAGTTCTGAGAGGAGATCCCTTTCGAGCTGGGGGAAGCTGACAGCGTATCGGTACGGACGAGGCTTTTTGGCCTTTTACGCTCGGAGGAGAGGAAAGAGGGGAGAGAGAGAGATATATATCTGTTTGCTGCTCGCTTTGGGGGGATTAATTTGGAGTTTTCTTCTTGTATGCTTCCGGCTCCTGCTTCCCGGGTACTCTCGCGCGTGTGCGGCTCAACGGTGCAATCCCCTCCTTCCTTCTGCCGCTGGTGCTGCAGCAGCAGCTGCTGCTGGGCCTTCATGGCTCGTTGCAGTCTGAAACGAGGCTCCAGTTAAGGGAAGGGAGGATGCCATATTGCTCTCTCTCTTTTTTCATTGAAGGATGAGAAAGTTGGCCTCTCTTATTCCAATATCCATTGACATTCTAAACATAGATTAATAGTAATTTATTTTTTTTATTTGATTATGGTCTAATTCGGCAACTGAAAAATATATATATATTTTTTCAATTATATATATATATATATATGCATATAAAGCCAATTTCAGTTGGCTCAACATATTCGGAGTAGACAAGAGGAACAACTTAGAAATAAACTGTGATGAGGCAAATGTTGGTCTGATTCAGGAGTAATGTCCGAGACATTTCAGACTTTTACATTTCAGGCTTAATGACTAGATTGCTAATTTTACTCCTCATACATTGTAGAAAAAAATATGAGAGTATAATGTTAGTTAATACTATACTAAATTACTTACCAAGTGTTGCCAGTTAATTTTAATTCAATTAAATTTCTTAAAATGTTAATAAATCAAGAAAAATCGGAAGAAAAATAATATGGCAGCAAATTGCCAAATGAATTGCAGAAAAAAACTTTGTTCGAGAGTTAGTTTTAAGGATAATTTTGTTAAAATAGATTTTTTTACATAACTAATGCTTTAGAAAGATTAATCTCATTTTTCACTCTCGAAGAATGTTAAGCGCATATTAACTCTTGATTGATTCACTAATTATTGAGATAATTAATATTTTTAAATAATTATATTTAATCATTTATTATCTGATCAGTGGATCAAGAGTTGAGATGTGCTCAACGTTCCTTCAGAACGGAAGGTGCTCCAAAAATACATTAATCCCATTATAAAAAATGATTATTCGAAATTCGTTTCGCGTAAATATTAAACTACTAACAAGGATTTACTCCGAAGGTTGGGAAAAATATTTTATGGAGATTAATCATTTTTCGTCATTTGATCCTTAGAAAAACTTAAACTAAATTAGTTAGTTTTATCCATAACTAGAGATAGAATGAGAAATAATAGAATTTAAAACAAATTGAAAATAACGTCTAGGGGCAAAGATTTTCTTAATAGCCACAAAAAAATGTTTCTAAAAAATATTCCCATCAGCAAGTCTACGCTCATTGAGGTAAGGAGGATATTTTAATAAAATATGGGAAATTTAGTAATAAAAACATGACTTAATAGAAATCAAAATTGATTTTAAACCTAAAACACGGTAATAATTCACGCAGCTTTACACATAATTTGCTCGGTTACAATGCTTTACATATAATTTATCACATACTAATTTCTCTGCGTTTATTTGTTACTCTCGATTAAATGCTTGTAATATTTGTTTCTCTGTGGCATCAAAATAAAAGATATTGGATTCCACATCACGTCTATATTATAAACAGCAATTTTACAAGGTCTACAGCCCACTATATTTTGTTTCTCATGCGCAAGCCCATTAAGAAACATATTCTGATTTTTTTTTTAAATATTATAGGGCCAAATTAAATTATGTAATATTCTATTATAAAGTAGAAAGTGCGTACATTCTATTATAGAAGATTCGTTAATATTTGAGGATAAAGATTTGTTTACACCGTTAAAATCCTTCAATTTAAGTTAGTTTTTATCGTTTTTATATTTGAAAACTTAAGATTTTTTTAATGTAAACTTTGATGTTCAGAAGGATGATCTCACTATCTAAAGTTATTTCAGTGATTCCTATCCAAGAAAACTAACTCACCTAATAATACATAAGTAATGTTTGAACAACTATCTATGTTAGGTTAATTACTTTAATTTTTCCGCGCTTTTACATGGTTGAAAAGTTATAGTTTTGTGTTTAAGGACAATCAAATGCTTAAATTAAAAAAAATCTGACAACAAAAAATTTCATAAATATTTTCCTATGTTTACCAATTTGGCACTAATTCTTATAATTTAATGCACTCATTTTGATTCTTAATGATATATATATATATATATATATATATATATATATATATATATATTGTCGGATCACATGAAACCTAGCGTAATAGCCTTTGATGTTATTTAATTATAATTCAAACATGAAATGCTTATGAAGTAACAACAATTGAAGAATGAAGGTTCATGAACAAGTTATAAGCAAACTTACGAAAGGACAAAGTCACAGTAAAAACAACCTTTCACATTGTTCCTTAATGAGCTTCCTGACTAGAGAAAAGAGGGATGACAGACATGTCACATGAAATCCAGAAGATAAAATGAAAAAGAAAAAAACTATGGGCAACCGTTTTGAGAACAAGGATTATCTTCTTCCTTGAGTTGAGAAATCAAATAAATGAGCTATAGTTTGATTTGTTGTAGTTTTTCTACTTTTATTTGTTTTGTTTCTAAATCTTTTAGACTTTGCAATGTTATTATGTCTATATCGAAAGTAAAGATTTTGATGTGATTGTTGTTTTCTATTTAAGAGTTGAATTTTTGTCATTTTAATTTCTTAATAAATATTTGGTTATGCTCTTGTTTATTATTTATTTTATAATTGAATCACATTGTTGAGTTTGGGAGTGAGTTGTGGTCACTCGGCTCTTAGCCTCTTATTATCTGTACCTTTAGTTTGTATATTTCTTTCTCGTCAGAACAATTTTTTATTTTTTATTTAAAAAAGGAGCTGATAGATATTTATAACCATGTGTTGAGAGCCAAAAGGCTAGCAGAACTTTTGGTACATGTGAATGTCGAGTCATTAGTTGAGATGCTACGATTTGATAGAGTTACGCCCGTTTAGCTTAATTGATACAATATCTTATAAGTTAAAGTGTTGATAAATAATTGAATGATTAAAATTAATTTGAAAAATAAATAGTTATGTGTTTGGTAATAAAAAAATATAAGTTATTATTTTAGTCAGTTAATTAAAAGTTCTTAATATTATAATAGAAAAATATATAAAGAAAAGTTATGTATATTTTAAAAATAAAATAATATATTTATTAATCAAACTGATCAATTATTTTATACAAAATAAGCTTGAGTTTGATATTATTTATTTTGTCTTACAAGTAAAATAAGTACATATCAATTATTTTTTAATTATCATATAATTTTTTTTTAAAATTACTTATAAATCATTTTGGTTGAATCACAAGCTTAGCCAAACAATTCCTTAAATGGCTGAAAGACTTTTTATAATTAATTTTGACCAAACCAACTTGAAGGAAGTCTAAAAACTTTGAGAGGACATTGTTGTACTTTTAAAAATTTTACTTGAATATCAAATTTTGGGTCACAAGAATGTGAAGAATTTAAAACGATAAGCATTGCAAGAGTAGCCTCATCTAGTTTGAAATGTTATTATATTCCTCAGTTTTGAATCACAAGAATAAAAGAGTTTTGAATAAATTTGGTATTTGAAAGTAGGTTAATCTCCGTTCGAATGATTTCTAATGAATTTTTACTAATATGGGTTGATCAAATGATAGAATTTCTTTCTCAATGCATTTCTTAAATCCTAACGTTCTTTTTCATATTGAGCATTTTTTATTTCCTTTATTTTAATTCTATCTGTTATTGTTATCCTTTTTAATTATAAAAGATATTAAACACACCCTCTCGTCTTTATTTCTATATTTTTTTTTTGTTGCAATCACAAGTATGTCTGTTGCCAAAAAATAATAAAAGCAAAAAGAAAATGAGAAATACTTTGGGACTTCTAAGTAGTTTCGAAGATTTCTCTGTTTGGTAATTAACAAAAGAGTCTGATAAACACTTATATTATTACTTATAAATAAAAAATAAATTTAATGAGAAAAAAGTTAGATCGATTTGATCAATACATGTACTATTTTACCTTTGTAACATACATAATTTTCTTTATATATTTCATTTATTATAATATTACTAATTTTTAAATAATTTGACTAAGATAATAACTTATAATTCTTTTACTACCACACACATAACTACTTATTTTAAAAAATTAATTTCAACCATTAAATTACTTATCAAATATTTTATATCAGCTAAGTCAAATAAACTCTTTAACGTGAAATTAAGTTATATATATAATATTCTTTTTAATGATGCAGCATGTAACAATTTGTATGTAAATCAAGTAACATTGTTCAGGATAAATTGTATAATTTCTCCTTTCACAATTGTACTTGAAAATTGGCCAATTAGTAAATAAAAAAGATTGTGCTCCAGTAGATCACTGGTAACTAGTAATTTTAGATTTAAATTCCGAAATCATGTCACGAAAAAAAATTACCGTTATACTCTTTTATTCTTTTTTATTTCAGGTCGGTCAGATATTAATAATTATGAATATCGAAAGTCTATAAAAAGACAAACAACAAAAGAAAAGAGAGAACGACAATGATATGTATTTTGAAATGTCTGTAGACGAATCATCCTTCTACGATGAAAATAGTATTCCATTCGTTCATAATTTAATCTTAGTACGCGATTGGCAGTTTCCTACCAAACTCTCCAATAAAAAGACAATTGAGATAAGAATACGTACATGATTTGGATTGGCCGAATTTTGTGTTACTTATGCAAGTAGTTTTTTTTTTTCCGACATTACTTATGCAAGTAGTCTAAGTAGTCGTGTGGACAATTTGCGTACACATCCCTTTTAGCAAGAAACAAGGCTTGGTTGACCCACAACTCAAACTCTGTTTGGATAAGAGTCTACCACCATTATTTAAATGTGATTTCTCGTCAGCAAAGATCATTTTTTAGATATTTTTTTTAACAATGCCAATTGTTATTTTTGTGTAAAAAATTATAAGTTACATTTTTTTAAAAAAAAATTAAGCATACGTATGAGAGACGTATTTATTATGATCATTACCAAATCTGATTTTAATTATCAAATTTTATGTATATTTACAAATATGACTTACGATTGAAGTTATTTATGCACAAAATTTCGATAATTTAATTATAAATTATACTTTTATATTTAAAAGTTGATGATTGATATTAATTTTGATACTATGTTAATAAACAGTCAGATTCACAATATATTGAAGTCTTTTTCTAAAGTCGTTGCATCCGGGCAGCTTCCCGGCAGTTGCATGGTCATTTCACATCCCACAGAGACCTCCTATGTGATGGTAAAATAAACATGAAAGAGACGCATCACATACGGTACAAATGTACACGGAATATATTAGTCGTTATACGGAAATTAATAGCCATTTGAAACAACAAAATATTATAAATTAAAAGGAGAGCGTACACCTCAACTTCTGAATTTTCCTAACTCGGTAGCAAAGCGTGTGTTGACATAATCTTTATATAATTCAATTTGATCGATACGAGATTTATTTTCCACGTCACTTTTATTCTTCTGCCGAGTAAAACACATTGTCGCTGCTCGTAAATAAAAAAGTTGGTTGGGTCAATTAATAATAGGATTAATGATTCGTTAACTTAGCTGATATAAAATAAGTGATAAATATTTTATTGATTAAATTTTATTTTTTTAAAAAAGTAGTTACGATAAAATTACTTATATTAATAATATTAAGTTAGTTATGATATAATTCTTCCTATTTATTTTTCTTTTATTTATAAATAAATTTGATATCTTCTTATTTATAATATTATCAAACGTTAATTGGCCTAAGTTTCATCCGACGACGAATTTGAGTATTAAAGTTATCATTTTGATCAGAATTTCGAATTAGTTGAGCAGTTTTCAACATCTGAACTTTTTTATTAACCCGAGCTAGCAAAATTAAAAAAATAAAGCTCATGATATGTAATAATTGGGATAAAATATATTTACCCTTTTTTTAAAAAAAATCTTCCAATAAAACTTTTGAAATCTCCAAAGTTCACGATGGCAGGTGGCGAGGGCAGAACCGTGCGAGTCTCTCGTAGCTCGTTTAGATAAGGACCACAACCATAAGGTACAACTTAATTGATCTGATGCGAATGTGCCGTCTTTTATCTTGATTGTTCCTAATTGGCTATATACCATGCTCATTAATTCTACTTGTCAATCTTCTTTTTTGTTCTCCAATCAGGAACATTATTTGCAGTGGACCAAAAGAAGGATGAGATGTCACAATTCACAAAAGGAAAATTCGGAGCAGGAAATGACGCATTGCATAAATTATCCCCCCCCCCCCCCCCCCCCCCCCCCCCTTTTTTTTTTTTATGAATATAGTGCATGTAGAACTGAAATTTTTTTTTACGGTATTTGACTTGTCCAATTGGAATGGGCTCCAAATCTAAATTTAATATAATATATTTAGGTAGCTTAAACAGTTAACATCCGTGTACCCTGGTCCATCGTTTCTTCTTGGCGTTCAATGTTGCCAGCGGATCTTCACCTCTTTCCTGGTCCTACATGATTGAGGGCGTCAATAATTGATTCCTGTCAATCTTATGCCAATTGGATTTGCCCATGTGATTCTCCTTGTCGGCTGTGTAGTCGAATTGAACTTGGAGCTAAACAAAAAATGAAGAGACATATGATCTTTTGGAGGGGGTCAAATTCCCACCATTTAGGTTAGGGTTTGCACCGATTAACCCGACCTGAGTTGGTTAGCCCAACTTTATATCAAATGTGAAGCATGACTCATGAGTATAGAAGGAACAATTAATCTGAAAACAAGGGACAACATAACTATTATGATGAAAATTTTCTAAATTCGGAATTACAGAGATGTGTCACTATACCCTCATTCTCTGACATTGCATCAAATTCGTTTCTTTGTAATGCAGTTACAACACTATTAGTTATTAACTTATTACTGCCTCAATTGGGTAGCATATCTGGTCCATTATCTATGTTTCATAAATGCAACCACATGCATTACAAATCTTTACGTATTTGCAGTCCGGCCCCACCACAGCTGCAAATCTGCATCTGATTGTCAAGTAATGAATTCAGAATCTACTAATTTTTATTTGAGATTTGGTTCAATTGATGAAGAGTTCATTTTTCGGTAACATCAAAATCTAAGGGACATTAGATTCAACTATTTTCGAGTCGCGAGATCTGAAAAATTCATTTTTAACAGGAAAGTAACAGAGAGAAGGCAAATACACCATTTTGTTGACACGACCGAGTCCATCGACATGCCATGGTGCGCCTTTTTGGCTCGGACAAAGTTTTCTTTTATGATCCCGACAAGTAAAGAAAGAAAGAAAGAAAGAAAGAAAGAAAGAAAGAAAGAAAAAGAGAGAGAGAGAGGTGTAGCTCATGGTTATCCCTTCTTTAGATCTTAATATATAATTTACAAATTAAGAGTGCACCGCCAACTTATAAATAGACTACAACGGTTGAGGAAAAAAGGCATCAAAGGCAATAATTCATCCGCTCTCCTTATTCTTATTCTCTCTCTCTCTCTCTCCCCCGTATCAGCAGTCATGCATCCGCAAGAGGGAGCGCCAGCGCCAGGGTTTCCAGTAACCCAGGCACCGCCGGCACCGTTCCAGGTCCAGATGCAGCCGCCGGAAAGCCCATGGTCGACCGGACTCTGCGACTGCGGCGACGATGTCGGAAACTGTGCGTATAACTCCTCGTCGATCAGCTCATCACCATCATACAATTGAAATTCAAAATGTTTCATCACTCCACTTACCGATTAATTATCCTCGCTTCATGCTTGCAGGCTTCATCACTTGCCTCTGCCCCTGCATCACCTTCGGTCAGATTGCTGAGATCGTCGACAGAGGATCCACCTGTAAGTTATAAACTACTCCATCGATCGATCGATCGGTTGAAATGAAGCTTCTTTTCAGCTGTTCTCGCATGCAGGCAGGCATGCAGTTATTTGTGATGTGTGCTTTGCTCTGTGCAGATTACGTATGTTTTGAATGCGATGTGTGCTTTTGTTTTGTTTTGTTCATGCAGCATGCGGCGTGAGCGGCGCTCTGTACACTCTCATATTGTGCGTGACCGGGTGCCAGTGCCTGTACTCGTGCATGTACCGCTCTAAACTGCGGCGGCAGTACGGGTTGCCTGAGGCCCCTTGCATCGACTGCTGCGTCCACTGCTGGTGCGAGTGCTGCTCCCTCTGCCAAATGCACCGCGAGCTCAAGCGTCGCGGCTTCGACATGAACATAGGTATGCATCAGCATCTCCCTCCCTCTCTCTCTCTCTCTCTCGTTTCATGGCTTTATGGATCTTGAGTCTTTGATGTTTGCAGGATGGCAAGCCAACATGGAGAGGCAGGGGCAGATCACAACGGCGCCGCCGGTCTACCAAGACATGAAGCGTTAAATATGAATGGATGCGAGCCGTCATCACTTCCGTACGTTCGCCGAAATTACGTACATGTCGCTGTTATGTGATGTTGAATTTGGTATGCATGAAATGCAATTGATGAAGAATGAAGAATATTAGTTATATGTGAATAAAGTGTAGAAGGTGTAGTAATAACGTCAATATGTTTTATGATTTTTTTTTTAAAAAAAGTTAAGAATCCATGTGTTGACGTGAAGAAAGAAGGCCGCCTTGCCTTCTTTCAACTCCAGTAAGATGGTTCTTTGTATCTTTCCCGATTCAGCTCCTTTATTTAATTTGTCCATGTAAGTGAATACTATATATAATAAACTTCTCCCATTTTTTTTCTATTTGCTTACTGTTTTACTGAAACATTGTGTATGCATGATTACTGTGTGTGAAATAACAATTATAGGCTGTTTGATGATGGAATAAACATTTGTTTTGATGTTTTCATCCAAACAATATCAATAATGCAAATATTCTAAAGTAATGATAAGGGGTAAAACTGGTATTAAAAGAAATATATATTCCCTGCAAACAACGTTTTTTAGAGTAAAAAAACTCTTGCCAAAAGCAATAATTTCTATATTCCGGCTCTCTTTTCAAAATATTTAATAATTCATTAGAATAAATTAGCTTTATTCTACCTAAACAGTTAAGAAACCAAACAGCCTAGAGTTTTGCGTTTTAACCAAACATGGAGAGAATAGTAGATTTGCTGATTTGTTTCTTTCGTTATAAATGAGGTCACTATTTAATATGATAACGATTTAAATAGAACGAAAATTCAGGGTTGACTACTCATAAATATTGAATGATCCAACTGTCATTCATTCATATGCGTACTTGGAGCCTTTGCAAGTCAAATTCAACTGCTCCAAAGTCAACATATCTTATATTTATTTACATTTCAATATTCAACTGTCATCATAAGGTTGCTTCATTTTTTCACTCCAAAAAATATTGTGGATGATATTTTACCGAGATAAATCATTGTTCGTCCTTTGATTCTTCAAAAAGCTTAAATTAAATTGATTACTTATATCTATAACTACAGATAGAAATAAAAAAAAATTTAAACCAATTGGAAATAACTTTTATGTACCAAGATTTTCTTAATCTTCAGCAAAATAATGTTCTTGAAAAATATTTCCAACGAAACATTCACAACTTGGATCCTTTGGAACTGATAGCAAGTCCATGCTCATTGAGGTAATGTGCGTATTTTAATGAAATATGAAAAATAGTAACAAAACGTGAATGAATAGAAATCAAAATTAAGTTTAAACTTGATTACAACTTTACATATTTATTTGTCACATGCTAATCTCGGTGTTTATTTGTTACTCTTGATTAAATGCTTGTGATATTTGTGTCTTTACAAAAATGCTCTACAAAAGATTAGAGTATTAGTAACGTCAATAAGTGTTACAAAAAATCACTTAAACATTACAAATAATTGCTTGTAACGTTTCACGATCATTACGCAAAGTGTGTTACAAAAGATTCTTGTAACACACTTTGTGTAACGTTTAATGTGCATACACACAAAAAGGTTGGTGTATATATTTTAAACATTACCAAAAGAAAAAAATGTTATAAAAGTCATAATTATTTGTAATGCTTAAACGTTACCAAGTAGATATCTATTGGCAATACTTAAATATTACAAATGATAATTGTTAGTAACACTTAAACGTGACAAATAGACTTTTCTTTGGTGGCATTTAAACGTCTCAAATAAATAACATTTGGTGATGTTTAAACGTCGCAAATAAAATAATCTTTGGTGACGTTAAAATGTCACAAATAAATAGTATTTGATAATGTTCATACGTTATAAAAATGTAAGCTTTAATTGAGTTTAATTACTTCATAAAACAAGAAAAATAAATTGAGATGGCTTTTTGTATGCCCGTGGTGTTTTATACCTTAGTCGCTAAACAAAAAACCAAAACTTGAAATAGTTTTTTCTATGCTTGAGGGTTAAAATAGAAATGATATATAGGTGTAGAACATAAATCATCAAAGCTAAAAATGGGAAGAAGGCCATAGTCAATGTTAAACTAGAGAAATAACAAAAAAATAGGAACATCTTATCGAAAAGATTATAGAAAAATAGCATTAGTAGCATACATGGGAATTTAGATTTCAAACGAAAACAACGTGAGACACTACAAGAACTAAAATTTAGTGTATTCAAGTAACAATCTTATAACATTCATTCATGAACAAGACAACCTAAATACTAACAAACTAGTAATCACAAACTACTATTGATGGATCTCAACTTTCTTCTTCTAACAAAACATATCCAGTGCGATGTCAGCATCACTCACCCTGCAATACAACAATTACATCATACAAGTAAGTATTTCAATGTGACAATGTCCAACTAGCTACTATTCAATTCTAAAACCTAGTCAAGATTCATTGTTTTCATGTTACAACAAAAAAAATTAGGGCAATTTAATTTCAGCAACAATGGCTTCACTAGAAGAGGAATTTCTAGTTAAGTAAATATAACGTCTCAATTTTTTTTCTTTGTCTGCACATAAGGCTATCTCAACGACATTATCATTTTTATTTTTCTTTTTTACCATTCAGACTTACAATAGCGGAAGAATAAAATATAATAACCTTTACAATATGCGAAAGCATTTTATACAATATCTATGTTAAGGATCCACATCTATACAATAAGAGATCTTATACCCATATGCATATCACTCATCAAAAGAGCTACCAACAGTATCACCATCGTTTGTACGGATCAAAGTACAAGAGCAAAGCCCAATAAAAAAACTCAGTACGTAGGGTCACTCATAATAATTATTAATTTAAATCATGGATCAATATCAATATCAATTCTATCAATAAATAATTATTTATAACCAATCTTTGATCGATCATAAAAATTGTCAATTAATAATAATGATGAGAATAGTCAATTGATGAATCATGACAATAATCCATATCATTAATTACCGATGACCCATCAATTTCAGTTATCTGTAATCAATAATATCTTAATTCAATTCAACAATGATAGTCAATTCTATTAAATAATTAATTGGCCAGAGGTCAATGAAGACCACAATTAAACAATTAACAATTGAAGTATCAATTATCAATTGATAATTATTCATTGGCCAAAGGTCGGTGAATGCCACAATAACAATTATCAATTCGATTATATTAACAATTTATCAATTCATCCATCAGGCATGAAGTGTCACGACCCCGATTTAAACAGTGATTTAAATCAGAACTCGCGACTGATTACAGACGATCAAATAATAATAATTTTTTAAAAAATTATGCATAACTCCTCTATATAATATAAGAAAATAATAACACATATAAGCAAATCACGCAGTTTATATTGATCATTTAGAGCATGTAACAACCTTAGGATTTACATCACCACATAGTCATAAAAGATTCATATTTTACAAGATACAAAATTACTTTTCATACATAACACATATCAAACTCTCTCCATATCCCAACAGAGGAATATGAGAGCTGCAAGTCTTCTATCTAACACGCGCAGTAGGATACATGACTTCTCAATACCTTAGCAGCAAAAAGGATCCACATCCTGCTAAGACTGTCTCTCGCGCTCCCAAAAGTTCTACTGATCTGAAAAAGTGTACAACAACACTGTGAGCAAATAATAGCTCAGTAAGCTGATAACTCATAAGCTATGTGTTACCATCTAATAAATTCGAGGAGACATAAATATACATGCATTAATCATAATATCAAAGTCAATATCTTCATACATTTACTAAATATATATAACATCCCAATCAAAAGCATTGCACTCAATTTACATTCATTGTCACTTAACCATATCAAACATGTGAATACAATGCAACACTCTCATATGTATGCACGGATCACCAACTGGCCAGTGGTCGATAGATGGACTCTAGAGGTGGCTCACATGATCAGCGATGTAGCACTTAGCTCCATTCTACCTCATCCCTTTCGGAGAACAAATCATTGAATGATAGGTGGACTCTAGAGGTGGCCCTCATCGCGACTACTCACGATGTGGCACTTAGCTCAAGCCTATCCATCTCATTACTGGAGAATAGAATGATGGATTGGACTCTAGAGGTGGCTCCCATCGTGATCAGCGATGTAGCACTTAGCTCCAACCACCATATATGCAAATGTAAATGGATGTCGATGCATGATTCATCACATAACAAACATTTCCTGACTATCAGAAGATGAATCATATTCAACACCATTTCAAAATGAACAAGATTGCACTCATCGCAATCCATTCAAATCATATCACATATACTTTTCATAATTGCATTTCTCGAAATCAATTCATAGCATTTCAAAACATGTTCAATACATATAATAATCAATGTCACACCGAATTCAAGAAAACATAGAGTAGGAGAAATCAACTTACCTATAAGGGCTAACAAAATATTTTCCTTTCTCTTTTCACTACTTTACTCTTCTATTCCTATAACAATAATAATAAGAAACACATTACTACTATGATATGAACACAAGACTATCACATATGAAACATAATTAATTGAAATGGTATATGAACCTTAAATATTTACTCTTATAACTCAAGTAACTATTAAACATAAGGATTGACCTAATACTATAACAGATTGCACGCATAGTAAGGAAAAATTCATATCTTCTGGTATACATAATCAAATGACATCATTCCAAATTTTTTTACTTTCATATTACAGAGATATTAATCTGTAAAAGTTTTATTTCCTACTTCACTATGATTTGTTCTCATGAAAATCAATATTCAGCCTAACTTTTATGTTGTTCTTATGTCATGACAGACTGAGTAATATTACTTTTATGATTTATATAAAATAATAAGCCTTCCCTGTTATGATTCTTTTAATTTTCCCAAATAATAGACATCCTAAAGTGAAACTCATAAAATTACTTGAATTTATATCTAAGTGTACTGAGCACAATAAATATAACCAATACTAGCATAATTTGTCCTAAGTTCCATTCTGACAGACTGAGTAAGGCTCGGTAAAATATTTATAACTTTCGCTACACATATCATTTTTCTAGTGATTCCAATTTTCAATGAAACCTAACATCAATATATATAACTATTAAATTATCAAATAATTCCATGACATATTGAATTTAATATATAATTTACAAATTCGAATAGCAATTTAGGCGGACAGAGTGATAGTACCTTAAAGATATGAGCATAACTTTATCTACAGAAATCATATTAACTTGATTCAAAAGCTCAATGAAAGTAGACTCATAGAGGATCAATCAAAATAAATTTTATAATTTTTGGATCACTCGAAGGTATTGAATTATGTAGCTAAAGATTCATGAATCAATTGAACATGGTTAGGGTTAATCTTACCCATGAACAACATGAGTTTTGTCCCATGTTCAAATAAAATCCAAAAATAAATGGATGAGAAAGGTTCAGAGTCACCCTAATTAAGAATTATGTTGTTAAAATCCAAAGAAAATGAAGTAGGAACTTACCAAAATCTAAAACCCTAGTTGCCCCTTCTCTTTTTCCTAATTTCCTTCAACCATGTATCATCTTTCCTTCTACCTTTACAATTCGGCCAAGGGTGGTGGATAGGGCAGAAGAAGGTAGTGAAAGGTGAAAGAATAAGTATTAATAGTAAAGGAGATACCGACTTTAGGTTGTACATGTGGTACTTTCCAAAATGACCTTGAAGTATGACTTATTCACATGTCTTTTGCATTTCCCTATTTATTTATTCATGTAAATAAGAAACTACCCCCCATTTGAATTCAAAAAAAATATTTAGAAAAGTAAATAACTAAGGAATCAAAATCTAAATTTTTGTTCGAAGAACAAAAATCGCGATTTCACAGATTTTTCGATTTTGTGTCTATGTTTTACCTAACTCATACACCTCCTAAAAATTCTTAAAAATCACTTTTAGAATCCTTTCATATATAGGAATAATTACCGGGACTTTAATTTTCCAAATTTTTACTTTTTCGAAAATCACATTTTCATGCCTTAAGTAAATTTCTATCGCTTTCACACTTTAGTTGATATTGAAGTGTAAGTCTTAACATCACATTCATAGAGATTATCAATAAAATAATATAACATCATATTCATACAACTAATCATGCATGGTTAACTTAGGAATATTACATTCTATCCCCCTTAAAAAAAATTTCGTCCTCGAAATTTAACGTACCTTAATGACAAAACAAATATGGATATCGCTCACGCATATCTTGCTCAGTCTCCCATGTGGCTTCCTCAACATTATTATGTTGCCACAATACATTCACCAAAGGAATCCTTTTAGACCGGAGCACTTGTTCCTTTTGATCTAAAATGCGTATCGGTTGTTCGATGTAGGACATGTCTTTCTCCCAATTAATGGGCTC
The DNA here is from genome assembly GCA_030549335.1 of Pontederia crassipes. Lineage (NCBI taxonomy): Eukaryota > Viridiplantae > Streptophyta > Magnoliopsida > Commelinales > Pontederiaceae > Pontederia > Pontederia crassipes. Next base: position 39,868,583 of record CM060186.1, read on the forward strand.
ATATTCGATTACATGTGATGGATCTGGCTCATACTTTCGTAACATAGATACATGAAATACATCATGCACGTTTTCCATATAAGGAGGTAGGGCCAAATGATAAGCAACCGATCCAACTCGCTCGAGTATTTCAAATGGTCCTATGTATCGCGGACTTAACTTTCCTTTCTTTCCGAACCTTGTAACACCTTTTGATGGCGATACCTTTAAGAAAACATGATCTCCTTACTAAAACTCAAGAGGTCTTCGACGATTATCAGCATAACTTTTCTGTCTATTCTGTGTCACTTTAAGCTTTTCTTGAACAACTCTGATCTTCTCGATAGTGGTTTGAACTAATACTGGACCTATTAATTGTTTCTCACCAATTTCTTCCCAACAAATAGGAGACATGCAACTTCTTCCATATAATGCCTCATATGGTGTCATTTTGATACTACTATGATAGCTATTGTTATAAGCGAATTCTGCAAGAGCTATATGATCATCCCAATTCCTCCCAAAGTCCAAAACACATGCACGAAGCATATCTTCCAGGGTCTGTATAGTCCTTTCCGATTGTCCATCCGTCTGAGGATGAAAGACATAACTAAACTGTAGCTTTGTACCCAAAGCTACTTGTAATGCCGTCCAAAAATGCGATGTGAAACGAGAATCTCGATCAGAGGTAATACTAGTTCGAACTCCATGTAGTCGAACAATCTTCTGAATATAAATTTGTGCTAATTTGTTCAAGGAATAGTCCATCCGAATAGATATAAAGTGAGCCGATTTTGTTAATCGATCCACTATTACCCATATTGTGTTGTGCCCTTTACTAGTCCTTGGTAGTCCTTGAATAAAATCCATGTTTACGTCTTCCCATTTCCACTGAGGAATAAGAAGTGGTTGTAATGTACCTCTAGGTTTCTTATGCTCTGCTTTAATTTGTTGACATGTCAAACATTTTGATACAAATTCAGCAATATTCTTCTTCATATCACTCCATCAATAATGCTTCTTCAGGTTCTGGTACATTTTAGTATTCCCTGGATGCACACTATAAGGTGTTCGATGTGCCTCTTCTAAAATCACTCTTCGTAACTCAGTATCGTTAGGAACGCAAATCCTGTTTCCACACCTTAGTATCCCATCTTCATGCATATGAAAGTCTGGATTTTGTTCCCCTTTTCTTGTAGTTTGCAATGCTAACAACTTAGAATATTTTTGCTGAGCTTCTTTGATCCTTTGTATCAATGGGTTCCACCTTCATCGTAACTAAAATTCCATTAGGAGTCTTCTCTATAAATTTGAAACCTGAATCCCTTAATTGTTCCAAAAGTTTCCACTCGCTAACCATCATGTTAGCTAAAAAGGCTGACTTTCTACTCAATGCATCTGCTACTGTATTCGCCTTGCCCGGATGATATTGAATAGAGCAGTCGTAGTCTTTTAACAAATCCATCCATCTTCTTTATCTCATATTTAATTCCTTCTGTGAAAACAAGTATTTCAAACTTTTATAGTCGGTAAATATTTCAAACGTTGCTCCATATAAATAATGCCTCCAAATTTTTAGTGCAAAGATTATGGCAGCAAGCTCCAAATCATGTGTAGGATAATTTTGCTCATAATCTTTTAGTTGTCTTGATGCATACGTGACCATCCGACCATTTTGCATTAGAACACAACCCAAACCCTTTCGAGAGGCGTCACTATATATAACAAACCCATCGGTGTCAGATGGAATTGTTAAAACAGGAGCGCTTGTAAATCTCTTCTTGAGTTCCTGAAAACTTTTCTCACATTCATCGGACCATATAAATTTGGTACTCTTACGCGTCAACTTTGTGAGAGGAGTGGAAATAGAAGAAAATCCTTCAACAAATCTTCTATAATATCCCGCTAACCCCAAGAATCTTCTGACTTCAGTAATAGTAGTTGGCCTCTCCCAATTAATTTCAGCTTCAATTTTCGATGGGTCAATTGATATGCCTTCTTTGGATACAACATGGCCTAAGAACACCACCCTATCAAGCCAAAACTCACACTTGCTAAACTTGGCATATAACTTTTGTTCCCTGAGCATTTGCAGAATGGTCTTCAAGTGTTCTTCATGTTCTTCTTGACTCTTGGAATATATCAGAATATCATCAATGAAAACGATCACAAACTGATCCAAAAATGTCTTGAATACTCGATTCATCATATCCATGAAAGCAGCCGGTGCATTAGTCAACCCAAATGGCATGACCAAGAACTCATAATGACCATATCATGTTCTGAATGCAGTTTTTGAAATATCATATTCCTTAATTTTAAGTTGATGATATCCAGATCTGAGATCGATCTTGGAGAATACCGAAGCACCTTGTAGTTGATCAAATAAATCATCTATTCTTGGTAAAGGATATTTATTTTTCACCGTCACCTGATTCAATTGTCTATAGTCGATACACAACCTGAGAGACCCATCTTTCTTCTTAACAAATAACACCGAAGCTCCCCAAGGTGACACACTTGGCCGAATAAATCCCTTATCTAAAAGATCTTGAAGTTGTTCTTTCAATTCTTTTAGTTCTGCAAGGGTCATACGATAGGGAGTTTTAGAAATGAGAGTCGTTCCAGGGAAAAGATCGACAGAGAACTCTATCTCTCTATCAAGAGGCAAGCTTGGCAACTCCTCTGAAAATACATCTGAAAACTTCTTAACAATAGGCACAACTTTCAAACTTGTTCCTTCTTTTTTTGTTCTCGATTAAGAAGGCTAAGAATCCCTCACAACCCTTCTTAAGTAACTTATTGACACATATATAGGATATTAGAGGACATCCACTCGATGCCCTCTCTCCAACAAAGTTGAATGGTTGTTCATTAGGAGGCGAAAATGTAACTATTTTCCTTCGACAATCAAGACAAGCATGATAGGAGGACAACCAGTCCATACTCAAAATCACATCAAAATCATGCATATACAAAACAATCAGATCAACAATCAAAGACTTATCTTGAACTCTAACATTACATGATTTGTATACTAAATCCGAAGACAGAGTATTGCCATCAGGAGTTCTAATTGTCAAACAGTATCCCAATGGTTCCCTTTTTGTCTTCAGATGGCATGCAAACTTTGGACTAACAAAGGAATGTGTAGAGCCAGAATCTATCAAAGTATGTGCCATGGTGTCACAGATAGGAAGATTACTTGTGATCACAGTATTTGAAGCATCCACATCTCTTTGAGTCAAGGCATAAACTTGTCCTTGTGCCATTGGTTGTTTCCCTTTTCCTATTGCTCTGTTTGGTGGTTGTGGCTGTTGTGGTAGTGGGTACTTTTGTTGTTATTGCTGCTGCTGCATTAGTGGACAATATTTGATATAGTGGCCCATTTTTTCACACTTAAAATAATCTCCTGTCATCCTATAACATGGGGCATTGCCATGGGAATTTCCACACAATCTGCATTGTTGGAACGTTGTGATTGTGGTTGTGGTTGTTGAGGTCTGCGGAAAGGCACATTGTTTCTTCTCTTCTTAAAGTCAAATTTTTTTGGCCTGAAGTGTTGAAAATTAGAACCTCTCTCTTTCTTATTTTCCTCTTGATTCGCTTGAAATGTTTGTAAATCCTTTTCTACCAATTGAGCCCTTTCATACACATCTTCATATACTCGCAACTTGAGTGCGGCAAGATTACTCTTGATAGCTAGCTTGAGTCCTCTCTCGAACTTCTTTGCTTTTTTCTATTTGGTCAGTCACTAGGTGTGAAGCAAATCTTGATAGTTCAGCAAACTTTGCCTCATATTGATCCACTGTCATATTTCCCTGCTCTAGTAGGAGAAATTCAATCATTTTCTTGTCCCGAGCACAATCTGAAAAGTACTTTGCAAGAAAAACTTCAACAAATTTCTTCCACGTTAAGTTCGGATTATCAGCCAAAACTCTAGCTTAGTTGCCTTCCACCAGTGCTCGGCATTATCTTCAAGCATAAACTCGGCAAATACTATCTTTTCTGGATCCTCACAACCTAATGCAGCAAATATCTTTTTCAGTTCGTTTATCCAACTCTCGGCCTCCGCTGGGTCACCAATACCTTTGAAAGCATGAGGAAGTTTCTTAAACTGCTCCATTATACATTTACGACCACCTTCAACTTGTTCAGCCCTAAGTTCATTGTTTCTTGTATTATGTTCGTTTTGCATCCTCAGGATATTACTTATTTCTTGAAAAACTTGCAAGACACCCTCCAACTGAGGATCTCGTTATGCATTTTGATTTTGGGATGAGCTCTCCCCTCCTGTCGTCAAGACCCTAATTAAATCAAGCACATGTATACTTCAAATTAATATTATGAAAGGTCATTCCTTACACCTAATCAAACGTAAGACAACATCCTAAACCTTAAACAAACTTAAAGTATAACCATGTCATCCTAGACAAGATCATGCAACTCTTAACAAAAGGGTAGGACCTATTGCTCTGATACCATAACTATCATGACCCCGATTTAAACAGTGATTTAAATCAGAGCTCGCGACTGATTACAGACGATCAAATAATAATAATTTTTAAAAAAATTGTGCATAACTCCTCTATATAATATAAGAAAATAATAACACATATAAGCAAATCACGCAATTTATATTGATCATTTAGAGCATGTAACAACCTTAGGATTTACATCACCACATAGTCATAAAAGATTCATATTTTACAAGATACAAAATTACTTTTCATACATAACACATATCAAACTCTCTCCATATCCCAACAGAGGAATATGAGAGCTACAAGTCTTCTATCTAACACGCGCAGTAGGATACATGACTTCTCAATACCTTAGCAGCAAAAAGGATCCACATCCTGCTAAGACTGTCTCTCGCGCTCCCAAAAGTTCTACTGATCTGAAAAAGTGTACAACAACACTGTGAGCAAATAATAGCTCAGTAAGCTGATAACTCATAAGCTATGTATTACCATCTAATAAATTCGAGGAGACATAAATATACATGCATTAATCATAATATCAAAGTCAATATCTTCATACATTTACTAAATATATATAAAATCCCAATCAAAAGCATTGCACTCAATTTACATTCATTGTCACTTAACCATATCAAACATGTGAATACAATGCAACACTCTCATATGTATGCACGGATCACCAACTGGCCAGTGGTCGATAGATGGACTCTAGAGGTGGCTCCCATCGTGATCAGCGATGTAGCACTTAGCTCCATTCTACCTCATCCCTTTCGGAGAACAAATCATTGAATGATAGGTGGACTCTAGAGGTGGCCCCTACGGAATCTAGAGGTGGCCCCCATTGCGACTACTCACGATGTGGCACTTAGCTCCAGCTTATCTCATCTCATTACTGGAAAACAGAATGATTGATTGGACTCTAGAGGTGGCTCCCATCGTGATCAACGATGTAGCACTTAGATCCAACCACCATATATGCAAATGAAAATGGATGTCGATGCATGATTCATCACATAACAAACATTTCCTGACTATCAGAAGATGAATCATATTCAACACCATTTCAAAATGAACAAGATTGCACTCATCGCAATCCATTTAAATCATATCACATATACTTTTCATAATTGCATTTCTTGAAATCAATTCATAGCATTCCAAAACATGTTCAATCACTACAAGAAAATTAGCAATTAGCGACTCAAAATCGGAGACGCTAGGGATGCGCTATTACGTCTCTGTTATCAAGAGCGTCTCCTTCGCGTCTAACTAGCGTCCCAAAATTGAGACGCTGGAACTCGGTGGCTAGTGGCGTTGCACTAGAGTCAAAGATGTTGAGATGCAACTAGCGCCACATATTGACGCTATATCGATTGGGGTTGCGCGAAGCAGGACCGCGTCGCTAAGTCGACGCGCAAGGGGCGGTAGACCTGAGACGCCCTTCCGGCGCCCACGTGCGACTAAGTTAGGCGCTAGTAAGGCGCTAGATTGACGCAAATATGATCATGCATTTGTCGCCAATGAGACGCTAAGATGGCGCAAAGTACGATATATCTAAATTAGCGTCGACATGCGTTTAGACGCCAATGAGACGCTATGGTGTCGCTACATGTACATTTTTTTTACTCGCCCCAGCCTCATTTTTTTCCTTCCCACGCCATACAATTTATAATGCATATCAAAATGCATTGATATTCATCACAGGCAATATAAAAGCATCACAGGCAATATAAAATCATCATAGGCAATATAAAATCATCACATGCAATATAAAACTATCACAGACAATATAAAACCATCACATGCATAATATATAATATAAGAATACGAAAACTACTAAACCGAACTAACAAACTATATGTATGTTTAAGTCTATAAGTAACAAATGCATAGTTTATTTTCTATCTTAGGTTCGTGAGTTATTGTTATCATTCCGGATGTTCGACCCAGACGTGCTAGGTCCATGGCCTCGCGGGGATGGATTCTGCGTCGGGATCAATCCCTGAATCTCCTACAATAGAGGACCCAACTGCTGCGACAACTGCTGTGACACCTGCTGCGACACCTGCTGCGATATCTGCTCCGATAATTACTGCGATAGCTACTGTGATAGCTGCGTCAGATCAGGTGCAGCGGATGAGCTTGAAGCAGATGCACCTCCTGCATATCCTCCGATCCTCCTAGGTATCTGAGCGGCTGTGCCGAGACCACGTAAGTATCTCCCTCGTGTCGTGCCGGCCACGTCTTCCCAAACAGTAGGGTCCTCTAAACCATATAATATATAAATTATACATCAAGAATCATGTAAATTAAAAATATGACTAAACCAACGAAGAAACATTACCTGGTGGCTGAGTACTCGGATCATCTCCATACTTTTTAGCTATTTTTGCATTATACTCATCCTAAAACAACTTGAGTTCGTCAATCAAAGGTCTTAAGTAAACATCTAAACTTTTATCAGGAGATCGAGGACCCGAGATGATACATGTAAGCAATATATTCTCTCGTCTCATACACATGCTTGGAGGCAAATTATACGGTGTCACAAAAATAGGCCAACATGAATAAGCAGTACTCGATGAGCCAAATGAGTTGAAGCCATCGGTGCAAAGTCCTAATCTAACATTGCGTGATTCTGCAGAAAAATCCGGATGAAGTGCATCAAATCGTCTCCATGCCTTCGCATCCGAAGGATGTGTAATTGAATTTGGATCTTCACGTGCCCCTTCTTTGTGCCACCTCATAAATGATGCAATTTTTTCAGAAAGAAATAGTCGTTGTAATCTTGGAACAATAAGAAAGTATCTAAATATTGCATTTGCCACATTTTTTCGAACTTTGAGTATTCTTTTTCGGCTTGAATCTGGGCTCGCCACAAATAGAATAACTCATAAGTGAGTTATTTTCCTTGTAGTACAACATGCAATGATTGCAACATGCATCAATCTTTTAATATTCCAACCCTAAATCTCTCATCAACCGTTTGCACTTGTAAAAATTTCCCGATAATTTCTCGAAAACTAGAAGCATACTCTGAATAATGGCAAGTATCCGGTCAAAACAACTTTCGCTCATATTAAATTCTGATTTTAAGTTCATTAGTTGTGCCACTGCAGAAAGTGTAGTTTGCTTCACGCATCCATCCCATAAAGGTTCATCTGCCTCTTCGAGAAAATTATAAAACTTAGAAGCCGAAGGATTAAGGTCTTCTTCAATCGATGTTTTGCCTACATTTTCTCCTAACATTGCATCTCGTATCATGTCCCTCTACGGATTGCTCGAGTCGCCCACAACGGTATCTACATTACTTGTTTCTTTAGCCCATCTTTCTTCGCCATGAAAGAACCAATTGGTGTATGTAAGTAAGAAACCGTTGTAATATTAATCCTTCTGCACATCATATCTTACTTTCCACTGATAACATTTGCACTTCCGACATGGACATAAAATTTCGCCATATGAAGAAGCAACACCTTCATTTTGATATGCCGCATTAATGAATTCATCAACACCATCCTTATATTCTTCAGTTATCACGTCATGTTTATCCTTCCAACGACAAATCCAACTACGATCTGGCTTTATCATTTCTGTAACGGAAAACATTAAGCCAAGTAAGAAATTTCTTGTACTTGAAACGTGTGATTTTGAACTTACGAATTAAGTCCAAAATCACATGTTTCAAGTAATACTTAACTTAAGTACTACTTAACTTAATTCATAACATGAATAAGTAATACTTAACTTAAGTACATGAATTACTTCATAAGTTAATTTAACAATTAACATAAGTTAACTTAACTTAAGTAATACTTAATAAGTAATACTAATTAACTTGCTCCTAAGAGATGATAATTAACTTAAGTACTACTTAAGTTAATTCATAACATGAATAAGTAATTGTTATCTTAATTCATAACATTACTTCATAAGTTAAGATAACAATTAACATAAGTTAACTTAACTTAACTTAAGTAATACTTAATAAGTAATACTAATTAACTTGATCCAAAGAGATGATAATTAACTTAAGTATTACTTAAGTTAATTCATAACATGAATAAGTAATAATTAACTTAAGTAATACAACAACAACAACAAAGCCTTATCCCACTAGGTGGGGTCGGCTACATGGATCATACGACGTCATTCCGCTCTATTAGTAACCAAACCTTTCGGTATATTATTCACCAATAGATCTTGCTCTATTAGTTCGCCAAGTGTCCGCCTTGGCCTCCCTCTCCCTCTTTTAATCGGACTCCAGATTATTTGATCTACTCTTCTTACTGGCGCATCTAATGGTCTTCTCTGAACATGACCAAACCATCTCAAACGATTCTCTACCATTTTCTCACTAATAGGAGCCACTCCGACTCGTTCATGTATATGGTCATTCCTAATCTTATCTAATCTTGTATGATCACACATCCATCTCAACATCCTCATTTCGGCTACCCCCACTTTACGTTCATGTTGTCCCTTCATAGTCCAACATTCACTACCATATAACACTGCTGGCCTTATAGCAGTATGATAGAATTTTCCTTTAACTTTATTGGGTACTTTTCTATCACAAAGAACTCCAGTGGCTTTCCTCCACTTACACCAACCAGTTTGAATTCTATGATTAACATCGTCATCAATCTCACCATCTTGTCTTACAATTGATCCTAAATATTTAAACTTTGTCACTTGAGGAATTATATCCTCCCCTAGCCTAACTTTCAAATCGTCTCTAAGTTGTTTATTTGTGAAATTGCTATGCATATATTCTGTTTTATTCCTACTTAAACAAAAACCCTTTGACTCCAACGTATTTCTCCATATTTCCAATTTTGTATTAATCTCTTCTCTTGAATTCCTAAGAGATGTTACTTAATATTATACTCAATAAGTAATACTAACTTGATCCAAAGAGATGATAATTCACTTAAGTACTACTTAATTTAACATGATAATAACATGAATAAGTAATACTTAACTTAACATGAATAATTAACTTAATTTAACTTCATGCATTAATAATTAACTTAATTTACATGGTGGCGGCCTAGTACCTTCGGCGAAGGGCGGCCGAGATGGCAGTGGGCAGTGGCGACGGAGGAGGACGTCGGCGGCGGTGGAGGACGTCGGCGCCGGTGGAGGGCGGACGAGGCGGCGGTGGACGCGACGGGCGGCTGTGGAGGCGGAGGGCGGCGGAGGACGCGACGGATGGCGGTGGAGGAGGAGGCAACGAACCGTCGAGGAGGGCAGACCGTCGGAGATCAACCGTCGGGGAGGGCGGAGGAGGAGGACGTCGGCGGCGGTGGAGGGAGGATGCGGCGAAGGGCGGATGAGGCGGCGGTGGACGCGATGGGCGGCGGTGGAGGCGGAGGGCGGCGGAGGCGAAGAGCGGAGGGCGGACGATGCGACGGACGGCGGTGGAGGAGGAGGCGGCGAACCGTCAGGGAGGGCGGACCACGGCGGAGGCGAACCGTCAGGGAGGGCGGAGGAGGAGGAGGTGGCGGCGAAGGGCGGCGGCGAATGCAGAGGGCGGCGGTGGAGGGCGGTCGAATGCAGAAGGCGACGGAGGTGAAGGGCGGCGGCAGCGGTGGAGGGCGGTCGTCGGGCGTCGGACGTCGGGCGAAGGCTAGAGGCGGCAGTGTCGGGCGTCGGACCGCGTCGAACGTCGGGGGTAAATGTTAAACAGTAAAAAGTGAAAACGAAGAAGGGGGGTTAGGGATTTAAGTAATCTTTAGCGTCGCACAATAACGAGACGCTACGTAGGCACCGAAACTGTTACAATTCGGTTAGCGCGGCGCTATAGAGAAGCTAATGTATCGCTAAGAAAACGTAGCGACACCATCGCGTCGTCGGGGCGTCGCAATATTGTAGCGTCTCAAAATCGCGACGCCATTGAGACGCTCAATAAAAGTTTTTTTTCAAATTATTTTAGTATGTATGTAATTTTATTTATCAATGTAACATCTCATCGCATTATGCTTCGTTCCAGTTATTTTATTTTCTTCAGATAATCTATCATGTATGTATACAAAATTATAAATATGTATGTATATGTGTATAATATAACACAATTGTGTGTGTATATATATACATATGTCATATATGTGTACGTATATATGTTTATGTGTGAGAGATTAAGTTACAACATTGTGTTTCGTCTATATGTATTATAAATATATATGTGTATGTATATGTCTACACATATATATAGATAACATGTATATGTATACGTATTCGAAGTGAATATATATATATATATGTGTGTGTATTTGTTTATATGTGTCAGAGTAGGTTGTAATAATATGTATATATGCACTTATTATATATAGGTATCAGCATATACGCGTATTTATATGTCTATATGTGCCCGATTGAGTGACGGGTAAAAAGTCAGCTTAGGAGGCACAATACAGACGCCATTGAGTCGCTAGATTCATTTAGCGACTCCGTAGCGCTAAACTAGCGTCTAAAACAATATGACGTCTCGAACGTGCGATGCTAGAGAGACGCCCATAGTGTCATCATAGCGTCGACAATAGCTTCGGCGCTTGTTAAACGCTAGGCGGACGCTATTGTGTGTCTACTGTGACGCTAACATATCACTCACTTAATCAACCATCGTAATCCCATGATTAAGTATATAATAATATATGCATAATTAATTAAGATATTATATATATTATATGTATACGTAACATAAATAATATAGGTAAAAAATTATATATTTAGGAACACTCTTATAATGTAAAAATACATATATATATATATAATCGTGTAATTAATACATATATATGTTGATATTATGCTATTGATAATATGTTTATAATCGTGTACTTAATACTAATATAATATTTAATGAATTTATTGATTGGCATATAGTATATATAATATAGTGTTTAAATATATGTACAGTAGCGTCTCATTAGCATCTCCTTTGTTTGAGACGCCATATAGCGTCGCTTCACAGTTTTCAGACATGAGACGCTAGTGTCGCGTCTAAAGTTGTCGACGACAAAACGACACTAGGTGCTGCCGCGCATTAAGAATAGTGGCGCGAAATAATAGCGTCTACGTAGCGTCTCGATTACAGCACTAGAGATTTAACGTCAACCCGGACGCTGAATAGATAAGAAGACGTATAATTAAGATATATGCATAATAAAGATATTATATATATTATATGTATAGATAACATAGATAATATAGGAAAAAAATTATATATTTAGGAACACTCTTATCATGTAAAAATACATACATATATATATATATATAATTGTGTAATTAATACATCTATATGTTGATATTATGCTATTGATAATATGTTGATAAATGTGTAATTAATACTAATATAATATTTAATAAATTTATTGATTGACATATAGTATATATAATATAGAGTTTAAATATATAATGTAGCGTCTCATTAGCGTCTCTTTCTATTGAGACGCCATGTAGCGTCGCTTTAGAGTCTTCATACATGCGACGCTAGCTTCGCGTCTAACGTTGTCGACGCCATAACGGCGCTAGGTACTGCCGCACGTTTGCGGTTCCTGGCGGGAAAAAATAATATCTACGTAGCATCTCGATTGCGCTACTTTTAACGTCAACTCTCTGAGTAGCTAGGAAGACGCTAATGAGACGCTATTGAGAGGCAAGTGGCGTCTGACTCTGGTGACGCTAAAGAAGCGCAATGGAGGCGCTAGTGGCGTCTGTATAGCGTCACACACTTTTGAGGCGCTACATGGCGTCGCTAATCATCAATTTTCTTGTAGTGAATACATATAATAATCAATGTCACACCGAATTCAAAAGAGGTGAAAACATAGAGTAGGAGAAATCAACTTACCTATAAGGGCTAACAAAATATTTTCCTTTCTCTTTTTACTACTTTACTCTTCTATTCCTATAACAATAATAATAAGAAACACATTACTACTATGATATGAACACAAGACTATCACATATGAAACATAATTAATTGAAATGGTATATGAACCTTAAATATTTACTCTTATAACTCAAGTAACTATTAAACATAAGGATTGACATAATATTATAACACATTGCACGCATAGTAAGGAAAAATTCATATCTTCTGGTATACATAATTAAATGACATCATTCCAATTTTTTTTACTTTCATATTACAGAGATATTAATCTGTAAAAGTTTTATTTCCTACTTCACTATGGTTTGTTCTCATGAAAATCAATATTCAGCATAACTTTTATGTTGTTCTTATGTCCTGACAGACTGAGTAATCTTACTTTTATGATTTATATAAAATAATAAGCCTTCCCTGTTATGATTCTTTTAATTTTCCCAAATAATAGACATTCTAAAGTGCAACTCATAAAATTACTTGAATTTATATCTAGGTGTACTGAGCACAATAAATATAACCAATACTAGCATAATCTGTCCTAAGTTCCATTCTGACAGACTGAGTAAGGCTCGGTAAAATATTTATAACTTTCGCTACACATATCATTTTTCTAGTGATTCCAATTTTCAATGAAACCTAACATCAATATATATAACTATTAAATTATCAAATAATTCCATGACATATTGAATTTAATATATAATTTACAAATTCGGATAGCAATTTAGGCGGACAGAGTGATAGTACCTTAAAGATATGAGCATAACTTTATCTACAGAAATCATATTAACTTGATTCCAAAGCATAATGAAAGTAGACTCATAGACGATCAATTTCATAATTTTTTGATCACTCGAAGGTATTGAATTATGTAGCTAAAGATTCATGAATCAATTGAACATGGCTAGGGTTAATCTTACCCATGAACAACATGAGTTTTGTCCCATGTTCAAGTAAAATCCGAAAATAAATGGATGAGAAAGATTCAGAGTCACCCTAATTAAGAATTATGTAGTTAAATTCCAAAGAAAATGAAGTAGGAACTTACCAAAATCTAAAACCCTAGTTGCCCCTTCTCTTTTTCCTAATTTCCTTCAACCATGTATCATCTTTCCTTCTACCTTTACAATTCGGCCAAGGGTGGTGAATAGGGTAGAAGAAGGTAGTGAAAGGTTAAAGGATAAGTATTAAAAGTAAAGGATATTCCGACTTTAGGTTGTACATGTGGTACGTCCCAAAATGACCTTGAAGTATGACTTATTCACATGTAATGCCATTGAAGTAAATGGCTTTTGCATTTCCCTATTTATTTATTTATTTATTTATTCATTGACATAAGACATTACATGTAAATAAAAAACTACCCCCCATTTGAATTCAAATAAAATATTTAGAAAAGTAAATAACTAAGGAATCAAAATCTAAATTTTTGTCCGAAGAACAAAAATCGCGATTTCACAAATTTTTTGATTTTGTGTCTACGTTTTACCTAACTCATACACCTCCTAAAAATTCTTAAAAATTACTTTTAGAATCCTTTCATATATAGGAACAATTACCGAGACTTTAATTTTCCAAATTTTCACTTTTTCGAAAATCACATTTTCATGCCTTAAGTAAATTTCCATCGCTTTCGCACTTTAGTTGATATTGAAGTGTAAGTCTTAACATCACATTCATAGAGATTATCAATAAAATAATATAACATTACATTCATACAACTAATCATGCATGGTTAATTTAGGGATATTGCATGAAGATCGTAATATGATTATTTATCAATCACAAGGGCGGAATCAATAGTCTATTAATCATTATGGCAAAATCAATTATCCATCAGCCACTATGGTGCAATTAAATTATTGATTCAATTCGGTTATCAAATCAATATTTAGAGTTACAATTAACTCTTTCGGACGTAATATGAGAAATCTCTATTACTAAGGACATCATGTCACTTTATGTCAATCAATAAGTTTAAGTATAATGGGAGACAAAGGACCATACTAAGGATAACCATAGTTTTTATGCTATTTGTCTCATTCAATTTCATTATCCATTAGCCCGAAGACAAATCCATCAATCCGAAGACAAATCCATTAGCCCGAAACCGCAATTAGTCCGAAGACCTAGTCAGTCCGAAAGGCAATCAATAGACATGGGCCCAATATTTTTCAACTTTTATCTCAATTACCTAAGATATTTATCTTTAACAATTTATCTTAGAATAAATATGACTCAATAAAAAAATCATTATTAATATTATAATCAATAATATGATTAGGTACGATGATAATTAATCGGATATAATAATAATTTGATCATGATCAATACATAATAAGGTGACTAGATCAATACCACAATTAATATCATGATTGAGCATAATAATCAATATCATGATTGAGTATAATAATCAATATCATAATCAAAATCATAAAAGTTTTTCTCTCTTTTATAATTTTATGCTCACAAGAGGAGAAGAGAGAAAGAATGAAAGCTCTAAATGATAACTTCAAGAGAAATGATTTTCTTTTGATTTCTTGAAGTTTTGCTTCAATGCATGGATTAGATGTCTTTGCTTCTGACTTTGACACTCCTTTTATAGGCTCTAGCATGTGAAAAATTCATCCAGAATTAATTCTACATTTTTCTCCTTAAAATATAGTCGTTACTGTTTATTTTAGTAATGGATTGGTCGATCACATTTATGGACTGATCGATCGGTTTATATGATCGTTGCATTGATTTCTCCAGTTACCGCAGCATAGTGAGTTTTGATTTCCGCCCGTTGAGTTGATCGATCGGTCGGTGTATCGATCGTCTGTCGACCAGTGTAGTCTCAACATGGGTTTGGGCAGTTTATGCATTGACCGATCGACCGGTATCTCCGACCGGTCGATCGGACTATTTCGATCGACCTTCATAGCTTCGACCGACAAATTGACCACTATGCACTATTTTGAACATAACTCTTTGCACAGTTATCTAAATTAAATGATCTTGGAGTCTATGAAAAGCTAATATAATTCTTTATAATTTTGATTAATCCAAAACTAATGAGATCAGTTCCAATTATTTAATCAAAGTGTAGTGCACAAATTTATCCATTTTTCTTTAAACTTTTTCGACATTTTAACTTTAATCATTCGAGATTTGTATCATCAAAACATAATTTTATATGGCATAAAAAGTTTGACCCAACAATCTCCTCCTTTTTTATGAAGACAAATCGAGAAATATGAAAAATATGTAAGTTGCGAAAAAATTGTAAAATTCTTGATAAATCAATTTTACTCCTCATGTCACATAGCTTTCCTTGCAATGGTAGATATTCACATAAATATTAATTGTAAGGTACTCTTCATATAAAATAATATTCAAATCATATTTCTCCCATACTTCTCCCCTTTTTGCTTCATCAAAAAGAATAATTTATATATGAAGCATATAAGAGACCATGTGTAAATCCCCCTTAATAAAAAAAATTATTTTTCACCCTTTTGTCATATAATAGACATGTAAAGTATTGCATCATAAAGATATAAAAAATGACTCACTCTAAATTTATGACTATTTTATGATGAAAATAAGTTTATGAAAGCAACAAAAAGATTTAAGAAACTTATTTTTGCATAAAACTTTGATCCAACCGTGATTATGTAAAAACAAATAAAGTTGAAAAGTTTTGACATGCTCCTCCTATCACTATGACCAATTTTCTTTTGTTTCTTTCTTTTCTTTCAAAGAAATAGTCATTTTGAAAATTTTTAGTGAAATTAAAATAATAGGCCTAAAAAAATTCAAGAGTATACTCAAGGATACTTTTACCATAACTTTTGTGCCTTCGCATGTGAGACACGCCTGAAAAACAATCAAGTAACTTTTGGCACCCAAACATCTTTGGGTCCAATTTTGTTAGATAATATTCCTTCCAGAACCCAAATCATGCCATTTTGATATTGTTTTCTAACTTTGCATTGATAGGCATAATGGTTATAAAATCCACATGCAAAACAAGTAATATGTGATTTTCTATCATAGGAATGATTAGATTTTTAATAAAATTTTTTATTTTTAAAATGATTCTTAAGATTGTTTTTCGTTATATGAGAAATAGTCTTTTCATTATTTTGTGTACTTTTCAAAAAAGTATTTTTTTGTTTTACCTTTTCTAAACAACATGCTAATTTTACTATTTCACGAGCATGTGTAATTTTCAGAGAATCAATTTCATTTTTTAATTTTTCAATTTTAAATAGTAATTTTTCATTTTCCTCTTTAATTAAAAAATATCTTTTTATGAGAGAGAAAAGTTCTTAATTCACATCTAAAAAAATATTTTCTTCGAAAAAGCTCGATGAGTTATTATTTGAAATTGAAGGGTTAGAAATTATCTCATCATTGTGTACCATTAGACACAAGTATGCATTCAAGAGCTTGATGGGTCATTTGATTCATCTTCACTTGTCTCTTTATGCTTTTTCTTCTTCCCTTTGTGAGATATCTCCTTTTTGTCTTTATTTATGAGACTTGAATGATGTTTACATAATCCTCTTTTCGGCTTTTCACTCTTTTTTTAGATTTCACCAACTTGAGATATTTGTCAACGGGCGAATCTCTTTTCGTCTACTTCTTTTTCACTCAATCATTTTCACTTTCGCTTGCTTTCAAAGCCAATGTATTATTTTTAGAACACTGAATTCTTCTTCTTCTTAGATCTCGATCTCATAAGTTAGAAGTGACCCAATAAGATTATCAAAATCTAATTTGTTCAGATTTTTTTCTTCGATCACCGTTCTTTTTATATTCCATTGAGAGGAGAGAGACCTGAGAATCTTTTTCACTTTTTGAAATTAATTCTCGGCTCGCCAAAGGAGGCTAAGCCATTTACAGATCGAGCAAACATATCATTTATCGATTCATGTTCAAGCATTTTGAAAGAATCATATTGATGATTCAAAATATTTAATTTAGATTCTTTGACTTTATCCGTTCCTTCATAGGTAGTCATAAGTTTCTTCCAAATTTTAGTTGCACTTTCACAATTTAAAATCCGATTAAAATCTATTGAATTCAAAGTACAATAAATAATATTCTTTGCTTTCCAATCCAATTTCAAAAAATTTTCTATTTCATGTAAATAATAATCTTTTTCAATAATATCCCACATTTTTATATCGATAGAACATATGTAGGCTTAAATTCTAATTTTCCAATATGTAAAATTTGATGCATTTAAAAGAGGAGGACGACTAATTGAGTGTCCTTCGATAAAAATAACTCCACTTGATGCCATGATTCTTAAGATTGTTAAATCTTAAAAAAATGATTGAATTTTAAAAATGATTAGATGTAAAATAAGATGATTAAAAATTTTTAAAATAAGAGCAACCCGCTCTAATACCAATTATAGAATCCCAAAGTGCACCAAGAGGGAGGGGTGAATTAGTGTTTATCCGAAAATATCGATTTTACGTAAATCATCGCGAAAGCTTAAAATCGAATATTAAAACATTTACAATTCATATTATAAATACACTATGAAAGGGGGATAGAGGGAGAGAAATCAAACACAAATAGATGCGGTGGTTGTTGATGAGGTTCGGCCACACCTTGGTATACGTCCCCGCTCTGACTTCTCGACCTCGAAACCGCCGGAGATTCCACTAGAACTCTTCCTTTGTTCCAAATGGTGCAAGGAAGAAAAATTCTTTACACCATCGCATTTTCTCCGCTTCGAGAGGTAAGACATACATCTCTTCTTGAGGTAAGATTTTGAACATCTTTTACACAGTAGCTCTCTTAAAATTTTTTTAAACAAAAGTGTTTATCTCTTTTACAATTCTATGCTCATAAAAGGAGAAGAGAGAAAGAAGGAAAGTTCTAAATGATAACTTCAAGAGAAATGATCTTCTTTTGATTTTTTGAAGTTTTACTTCAATGCATGGATTAGATGCCTTTACTTCTGGCTTTGACACTCCTTTTCTAGGCTTTGACATGTGAAAAATTCGTACAGAATTAATTCTATATTTTTCTTCTTGAAATATAAATGTTACTGTTCATTTCAGTAATAGACCAATCAAACGCATTTATGGATCGGTCGATTGGTCTATTTGACCATTGCGCTGATTTCTCCAGTTACCACAGTTGTTCGGTCGACCGGTCTATCGATTGATCAGTCGATCGACATGGTCTCGTAGTTTTGATTTCCGCCCGCTGAGTTGATCGATCGACCGATGCATCGATCGGTCTGTCAACCAATATAGTCTCGACATGGACTTGGGCAGTTTATGGATTGACCGATTGACCGGACTATCTCGACCGGCCTTCATAGCTTTGACCGGTAGGTTGACCATCTTGCACTATTTTGAGCATAACATTTTGTATAGTTATCCAAATTAGATGATCTTAGAGTTTATGAAAAGTTAACAGAATTTTCTATAATTTTAATGTTCAATATTGAATCCAAAATTAATGAAATAAGTGCCAATTATTTAATCAAAGTGTAGTGCATAAAGCTATTCATTTTTCTTTAATTATTTTTAGTATTTTAACTTTAATCATTTGAGATTTGTATCATCAAGTCATAATTTTATATGGCATTAAAACTTTGACCCAACAGATTGTTGGTAATTTTTTTGCTGGAGCACTTGGTTGTTGACCTTTTTTCTCCGGTTGGCTTCTCCCTTCTCTTTGCTATTGATCTTAGTCGAATAGGCCATTGCCCCATGCTGCTAAACAAGGT
Source organism: Pontederia crassipes (assembly GCA_030549335.1). NCBI lineage: Eukaryota > Viridiplantae > Streptophyta > Magnoliopsida > Commelinales > Pontederiaceae > Pontederia > Pontederia crassipes. The sequence continues at coordinate 39,887,682 of CM060186.1, forward strand.
GATGAGAAATAGGAATCGAAGAAGAACCATGTCGGCCATTGCCCCCTGTCGCCGGTGGTTGGCTTCTCCCTTCTTTCCTTTGCTCTCAGCTCATGTAAGGCTTCTCCCTTCTCCCTCTTATGTCAATATGAGGTTTACTACGTTAGCTGCCTCTTTATTAATTTGGTTGTGTGGAGATCATCTCAAAGTACTTTGGTTTATGGTTTTGATTTTGGAAAATCCGTTCCTTTGGTTTGCTTTACTATTATGTGTTTCACCGTGTTTCTTGTCAGTGGCATCCGAAGCATCAACTATAACCTTTCCACTAGCTCTTGATATCTGTGCTTTTTCATCAGCTTCTTCCATGTGTTTTGCAGCTACATGCTCGTCCTTTTTAGATTGGTTGCAAGACAATTGCCTTGGAAGGGTAATGCTATACCCTCCTAAATTAGGAGGATAAACCTTCTAATTTATTTCACAATGGCACACATAATAATTTTATCAATTTGTAAAGGTATTTTAAATATGTGAATATCAGGAGGATTATTAGGTTAATTTTTTAGGTGGATGAATCATTTTCCCTTACTTAAAATCAACCATAATAATTGATGACCGACAAAATGATTTGTTCCATAGATCAAGAAAGATGATAATTTAAACCAAAAAAATAATTGATAAATCAATCAGCTCAATGACAAAGTAATGCATACAGAATCATTTTTTATAAGATTATATGAGAATATTTGGACATTAATAAGAATAAGAAATTTTTTTCCAATTTTCCTAAGAAACAATCAGAAGAGAATTGAGGGGACTCTCACCATGACAAAGCCTATTTGTGAAAAGGCCAAACATCGTTGGATCTTGGAGGTGTCATGCACATGCAGCACCAGTGGTGGCAGATGGTGTCAGAACGAGCATCGTTCAAAAGAGAATTGTCGAGGATTGATTGAGTGGCAAGATGATAGAGAATTAGGAGAGGGAGGGTGGGTGAGAGAGAGGTAGGGCAGGTGTGAGAGAGAGAGAAGAGGAGACCAAACACCATTTGATCCTAAATGCAAGGAAGAAATGGGATCTAGTTGTTTGTAATGGTGTTATAACATTTTTGAAATTTTACTTACATTTTAAACGTGATAAAACATCCAATAATTATTCTGTATAAATAAAACATCACTACTTCTATAATGTAGTAACGCATTACATTTAATTAAGCATAACTAATACTTTTAATCTCTAGTAACACTTGTACATTTTTCAAACCTTATTTATGATTAATTTTCTTGTAGTGATATATAAAAGGTACTGGATCTAAATAATGTTTATATGTAGACAACGACTTTGCAAGGTCCACCATTTCTTGTGCACAACCCCATACATAAACATATTTTGATTTTTATTTTATAAAAGAAGGTAAATGCATATACAATACAAGAAAACCACTCGTTTCCAATGAAATGTTTTTTATAGTCATGAATCCTTCACAATTTAAGAAGAATTTAATTTTATGATGAATCAAAATATCCTTCTAAAAAAATGACGGAAATAATATCCGTCCGAAATACTTTACTCGCAACTTCCTTTGATTTGTACTAGCGGCAGGACATGAACAATGGAAAGTTTCAATGGTTAAAAGATGTTTTAGATCCTTCTTCCTTGGAAAGTTTCCATGGTCATGGCCAACGAAATTCAAAGGTACAGAATTTTTTATGGATTATTTTCTTAAACCTAATTATAATGATTTAAATTATGTCTAATTTTGAACTATGAACTTGTCGTATAATGTTTCTAAATTTTTTCGTGATTTTTACTTAAGTCCTTCCATCTAATTCTATTAACGAATGTCTTTTAACGAATTGTCTTATATTTTAATGTTTAAAAATAATAAGATAATAAATAATATAAAAACTAAAAATATTAAAAAATAAGAGTGGGACGCTGCCACCATCCCCTCTCCTTCCGACAACCTTGCCGATGAGATGGCTTTGGGTGGATTCAAGCCTTCCCCCTCCCCTCTCCTCTATGGCAGATTCCTTCCAAATTGTCCTCGGTGTCGAGCCCTGATGATGCCGACATGCTTCTCGACCTTTGGCTCCATCTGCAGCGACTACAGTCTTGCTTCCACTTCTCGAGCTTCATTTCCGGTCATAGTCATCATATCCGACTCCAGAGGAGAAAGATCATGCATCTTCAAGAACAACTTCAAAGCCTCAAAACATTGGAAATATCCTGATATCATCACATTCCAAGATATGCAATATGTGTCACGGACGTGCCTTAGAAACATCATTTGTGCATAATAATGTATTTAAGTAACATACTAAGTTAGTTTGGATGTCCATTTTGTGATATTTGTATATAGTAATTGATATTTCGATTAGTACATAACGACTACTTAATTATCGATAAACTTTACAAAGTAATTATATAGGGTTATTAGGAATAAATCATAAAATTTATAAATATTATAATGTATATGTTTAAATAGGATTAAGTAAACTTAATTAGGGTTAAAACACTTAGTTATGACAAAAACATGTGATTGACCATCATTATGAAATTGAGAGAATCATTACTTCGTGATGAACGAATCATAAATTATGAAATTTTGTATGGTTCATCCATTCGAAGTTAGCTTTCCATGGTATCTAGAATTACCTAAAAAGGAGTTTTATAAAGGAAGTTATGAACTTACGTTCGCAAGTCACTCATCCTGTCTCGAGTCTGATACAAGTTCCATTTGTAAATTAGGGCACGATTAGAATAGAGTGAATTAGGATTTGAAATTTGAATATGCTTAAATAGACATTCAAGGGTTCGGTGAGAGGTGGAATCATCCTATTTGAACATGTATTTTGAGAGAAATGAATTTTTCATTTCATAGTGATGTTTCTGTCAGATTCCAAGACATTGACAGATTGTGACCCAAATTAACTATTTTTGTAATAAGTCTATATAGCGAGTTAAATTCTCTAATTTTTATGACAAAATACTAATAAAGTCTAGTTTTCAGAAAAATCATGTCCTAGTTAAATGGACAAGTGAAGAAACATATAAATCAATATTTCAGTGACATACAGTCTGCCAGGACATAAACCCTAGGTCAGATTGCTTGGGATGTCCTAACTTACTCACTTGGAATTTGATAATGATATTAGGGGGTTGAAAACCTTAGTATGTCTAGTTTCTAATTAATCCATAATCATAAGATTTGCCCATGTGATTAAGAAGTTATGAATTATTTATTGACAGACACTCAGTCTGAAATCCTAAAACAACACCTAGTTAATCTTTGGGAAATTAAAAAGTTCCAAGTGTGGAATAACTCATGAATATAAATGTCTGAAATTAAAAATTTGTATTAGAGGAGGTTATATGCATTTTATGGTGCATAAGCATTCATACATCATGAGCATGCATTGCATATTACCTTACTAGTGATCGAGAAGTAAGAAGATATTATTGTTTGTAGGAAAACCTCAAGTTGCAAGTGAAAGTGATGAAATCTAATAAACCTCCTTGAAGTGATAAAGTACAAGGTGAGTGGGTAAATTTATAACATAGCAAAATGTTATATGTTAATTCTTTTATTTATGGTATTACCCCAAGCAAAGATTATTATTATTATTATTGAAACATATCTTGCGCTATGAAAAGTATTTATGATATGTTTTAAGGATTTCATATGAGATGGAGTAATATCTTATACAAAAATGTTTTCAAGGAATAATACTTGTGAAGTGATATAAGTTTTATTTGATAATGATATGAGATTATGATGTGTATTTTGATATTGTTAAACTCCATGCGTTCATTAGCCATGCTATTTGAAAAAGGTCTTTGGGACCGCATTCGATATACATGAAGCCTTTGGGGCGTATATCGGGTGTCTTTGCCCTTTGGGGCTGCTCTGTGTGCATGTATTGACTCATGATCGCTCTGCGTATGTAAGAATTATGATTGAGTGACACACAATCATGATTTTGATACGTATTAACCAATGATTTACTCTGCGTATCTGAGACTTGATTGTGAAGCTCTGCTTAACTGTATGACACACAATCATAGAGGGATACGTATTGATCCATGATTAGCTCTGCGTATCCGTGACTCTTGATTATGAAACTCTGCTTAACTGTATGACACATGATCATAGAGGGATACGTATTGACCCATGATGAGTATGTGCAATGATACATGTGTGGAGTTTAATTATGAAAATGATGATATTTTGAGTTACTTTTATTTATGTGAAAGTTCATATGATTTGACAAGTTACGTTATATGTGCTATGCTTTAAATGTTTTCTCATATGAAAGAAATGTGGTTATTTAAATGTTATAAGCTATATACACTCGTATTATTCCTCTATGTTGTACTTTTTTCCACTCACTGAGCAAATGATTGTTGCTCACAAAACCCATTTTAAATATTTTTTTCAGATACTCGTAAGTTCTCGAGTTGAGTCGACTTGGAGCTTATTTTTATTGCATATAGAGAAGAGGTCGAACCGCTGAAGCACTTTAATCCCCCTTCATTTTTTGTTTTTTTGAAGCATGCATATGTAATTGATAATCTTAGATGTTGTAATTAAGTTTGTGAGAAACTTTTTGTAAGGTTGTATAAGACTTGATCCTATGGGATTATATGCGAGATGGATTGTGAAAAAAAATAATATATAATGACAATATGTGAATGTCCTGTCTTATAGCTTTTTATTAAATTTTGATGATTATATATGTGTCTTTTGTATGTATTGACAAATAACATAAGATAAGTAAGGGAGGAGGTTTTGTCGATTTTATTTTTGAAATTGTTAAACACAGCTAAGAGTATGATAATTGTGATTAGAACTTAGTCACGGAGTTGGGAGTGACAATATGTCCTTGACATACCTTCAAAAACTTTCCGGGCAAAGGGGCATTCTCCATATACATGGTTATTAAGGCATTCGGCACATTGATTTGCGCCTCAAAACCCAACCTGACAACATGCCCTTCCACCTCTGCCTTCTCCTTCCTGTTCTAATCTACACGGTCATGACATTCGAATGGAACAAATGATGGGATCGTTCCTGCTGCTTGCTTGTGATAAGAAGATTCAAGAACAACAATAGAAAGTGGATCGAAGCACTTGAGAAAGAGTTCAAAGTCTTGTAAAAGTGAATAATACTACATAGAGTCATACAACATGTCTTTATATACACGACAGTTATAATTGTCATCAATTACATGTTATAGGCTATGTGTATTATTTATCCCACGTGTACAACTTGTATATTACAATACACCCCTTTCAAGTTGAACACAATTTATGTATGTCATACATTCCAAGATAGTTAATAAGTTTTTCATGTTGAACATAGCACAACGCCTTTGTCATAACATCAACTAGTTGATCTTTTGAAGGAATGTAATGTGCTTGTAGCAATTTGGACTCGATTCTCTCTCGAGTAAAATGACAATCTATTCCTATGTGTTTGGTCTTTTTATGGAACACTGGATTAGTTGCAATTTGCCGAGCCGCTTTATTGTCACAAAAGATTTTAAATGGTTGTGATGAATTAATATCAATATATTTAAGAATTGCCTCAATCCATATAATTTCTGAAGTTATGTCTGCCATACTTCGGTATTATGCTTCTGCAGATGATCTGGAAACTATTTTTTGTTTCTTTGCTTTCCATGTAATCAGATTATTTCCTAATTTGACACAGTATCCTGTCATTGATTTTCTGAATCACAAAAAGCTTCAACTTCGTTATCTGAAGTAACACTGTACAAAATTCCAAGTCTTGGTTTTCCTTTGACATATCCAACAACTGGTTTAGCAGCTTCCATGTGGGATTCCTTAGGTGCATGAATAAATTGACTAAGAGTTTGCACAACAAATTCCATATCAGACCTAGTCATAATTAGATACTGTAGACGTCCCAATATTCTTTGATAAATAGATAGATCAGTCAAAGCCTTGTCCTCTGCATTGATGTTAAGGAATTTATCATATTCAATGGAAGTGAATTTCTAATTAACTTCAATGGAGTGGTTGCTAGTTTTGCTACTGACAATCCTATTTTTTATATCAACTCCAGTGCATATTTTCTTTGATTTAGCACCATTCCAGTTTTGTTCTTATTTCTCTCATATCCTTAACTCTGAAATTCTTCTTTAGAGCATCATGCAGCTCATTTATTAAATTGATATCATTCTCAAAAATGAAAATATCATCGACATATATAAGCATCAACACAAATCTATCACCATTCCTTTTAGTAAAATGTGAGTAATCATTCAAACTCTGAACATAGCCACTGTTAATCAAGGCTAAAGTCAACTTACAATTCCATTTTCTACTAGCTTGTTTGAATTCATATAATGATTTATTCAATTTACACACTAGCCAATGGTCTTCTTTCTTTTGAAAGCCTTCAAGAAGTTTCATATATACCTCCTCCTCTAAATCTCCTTGTAAGAAAGCATTATTAACATCCATTTGGAATAGTGGAAGAGTTCATTGCTGCCAAGGCCAAGCTATTCTGACTGTTGTCATTTTTGCTACTAGTGAGAAAGTTTCATTGTAATCAGTTCCATATTGCTCATTATACCCTTTTGTAACTAATCGAGCCTTGTATTTATCTAAGAACCATCAACAAAATATTTAACTTTATAAATCCATCGACATCCAATTGAATTTTTTCCAACTGGTAATTTTGTTAAAGTCCAGGTCTTATTAATCTCCAATGCTCTGATATCATCTTTCATGGCTTGAATCCAATTGTCATCTAATTTGGCCTCCTCCTAAGTGTGTGGTTCCTTCACTTTAGATATTGATGTAAAAAGACATTGATATTTCTGAGACAAATGCTTGTAAGATATATAATTTGCAATCGGGTATAGAACTTTAGTTACAATTCCTCCCTTTTGCGAAGTTGAAGGTTTGACAGAGGTAAAAGTATAGTCTTTATGCCAAATAAGAGGTCTAGTATGCCTTAATGGCCTTCTGACTTGTTCTTCTATTGAGACAATCTGATTTTCAGTGGACTGTGTAGGCAAATGGTTTTGAGAATTATGACTAGTTAATGGATCAGACATAGAATAAGATGAAGGTGAAGGTGTAGAAATAGAAGCAGCTAAAACATCTATTGGATTATCTAGAGCTTCAGATGATGAATGATCACTATTATTATTAGTATGTAAGTGATAACATCATTATTAGAAGTATCAATAGAAGGATTATCAATTGTGAATAGAGGACTATCATTATAAGAGAACAAAGGAGGATTATGAGCATAGTCTTTGGAATGAAAGGGAAAGACATTCTCATGGAAAATTACATCTCTGCTAACAAAGAACTTGTGGAGAACTGGATCATAAAGCTTATATCCATTTTGGGTGGATGAATAACCCAAAATGATAGATGATATAGCTCTTGCTTCAAATTTGTCTTTTACATTCACATCAGTGGCAAAGCCTTGGCATCGAAATACTTGTAAATTGATGTACTTGGAACTTTGTTAAAGAGCTTCTCATATGGGGTTAAGTTGTTCAGAACTGAAGAAGGAATCCTATTAGCTAAGTAGGCGGCTATTTGGATACATTCCCCCCCCCCCCACACCCCACCAAACTGAACATAAATTTCAATGCTCTAGCTATGTCAAGAAGATGTCGATGTTGTCTTTCAACAATTCCATTTTGCTGTGAGGAATAGACAAATTGATTTCAAGAATTATGCTAAGAAAAGATAAAAAGGTATTCCACTGAGAATTGCATAATTCTGATCCATCGTCGGTTCTTATTCTCTAAATGACTCCTTGAAACTGAGTATTAACATATGATACAAAATGTTGGAGACAAAAGAAAGTATCACTTTTGAATTTCATCATGAAAATCCAAGTATACCTAGTGTTAACATCAACAATGGTAAGAGAGAACCTTTTATTGTCATGTGTTGGGTAATTATACGGTCCCCATACATCCATATATAGCAAATTAAAAGGTTCTTTAGCATGAGAAGTGCTATTTGGAAATGGTAAATGAACTTGTTTAGCTAATGGACAAAGGGAGCATTCTAATGTTTTATTCATTTCATTAGAATTTGAAAGAAAAGATAAAAATTTCAATTTGGAAAGAGATGTTTGGCCAAGTCTGAGATGCCAAAGTTTACAAGATGAATTGTGTGAAGCAAAGGAAACAATATTGTCGATTGTCATCAATATTGAGTAAGGTTTGAAGGCCATCTGCATGTCCATCATTCTTCCCATGCATCAGGTAATAAAGACCATTATTTTCCTTAGCCATCCCTATCACCTTCCCATCTGAGAGGTCCTGCAACACACAAGAATTAGAGAAGAAAGTTACTGAGCATTTCAGATCTTTGCATAATTATGAAACAGATAATAGGTTAACTCTGAATTTGGGAACACATAACACATTATCTATCATTTTTTGTGGAAGAATCATATAACATCATGTATGTGTAACTTTTGTAAAACTTCCATCTGGCATTCTTACTACATGAGCAGGTTCTTTAACTTTGAGATTTTTTAACAAGTCTGAAGATGAATACATATGATTTGTCACACCCAACTCCGTGACTAAGTTCTAATCCCAATCATCACACTCTTAGCTATGTTTAGCAATTCCAAAAATAAAATCGACAAAACCTCCTCCCTTACTTATCTTATGTTATTTGTCAATACATATAAAAGACACATATAATATCAAAGTTTAATAAAAAGCTATAAGATAGGACATTCACATATTGTCATTATATATTTTTTTTCACAAACCATCTCACATATAACCCTACAGGATCAAGTCTTATACAACCTTACAAAAAGTTTCTCACAAACTTAATTACAACATCTAAAACTATCCATTACATATGCATGCTTCAAAAAACAAAAGTGAAGGGAGATTAAATTGCTCCAGCAGCTCGACCTCTTTTATATGCAGCAAAAATAAGCTCCGAGTTGAGTCAACTCGAGAACTTACGAGTATCTGAAAAAAAACATTTAAAACGGGTTTTATGAGCAACAATCATTTACTCAGTGAGTGGAATAAAAGTACAACATAGGGAAACAATACGAATGCATATAACATTAAATAACCATATTCTCCATATGATAAAACATTTAAAAGTATAGCACATATAACATAACTTGTCAAATCATATGAACTTTCATATAAGTAAAAGTAACTCAAAATAACATTATTTTCATAATTAAACTCGCGCATGTGACATTGCACATACTTATCATAGGACAATACGTATCCCTCTATGATCATGTGTCATACAATTAAGCAGAGCTTCATAATCAAGAGTCACGGATACACAGAGAAAATCATTGGTCAATATGTATCCCTCTATGATTGCGTGTCATACAGTTAAGCAGAGCTTCACAATCAAGTCTCACATACGCAGAGCAAATCATGAATCAATATGTATCCCAATCATGATTGTGTGTAAATCATGGATCAATATGTATCCCAATCATGATTGTGTGCCACTCAATCATGATTCTCAGATACGTAGAGCGATCATGAGTCAATACGTGCACGCATAGCAGCCCCCAATGGGCAAAGACACCCGATATACGCTCCAAAGACTTCATGTATATCGAATGCGGTCCCAAAGACCTTTTTAAAATAGCATGGCTAATGAACACATGTAGTTTAACAATATCAAAATACACATGTCATAATCTCATATCATTATCAAATGAAACTTATTTTCACTTCATAAGTATTGTTCCTTGAAAACATTTTTGTATAAGATATTACTCCATCTCATATGAAATCCTTGAAACATATCATAAATACTTTTCATAGCGCAAGATATGTTTCAATAATAACAATAATAATCTTTGCTTGAGCTAATATCATAAATAAAAGAATTAACATATAACATTTTGCTATGTTATAAATTTACCCACTCACCTTGTACTTTATCACTTCAAGGAGGTTTATTAGATTTCCTCCCTTTCATTTGCAACTTGAGGTTTTCCTACAAAGAATAATGTATTCTTACTTCCCAATCATTAGTAAGGTAATATGCAATGCATGCTCATGATGTATGAATGCTTATGCACCCTAAAATGCATATAACATCCTCTAATACTAATTTCTAACTTCAGACATTTATATTCATAAGCTATTCCACACTTGGAACTTTTAATTCCCCAAAGCTTAACTAGGTGTTATTTCAGAATTTCAGACTGAGTGTCTGTCAATAAATAATTCATAACTTCTTAACCACATGGGCAAATCTTATGATTATAGATTAATTAGAAACTAGACATACTAAGGTTTCCAACCTTCAAGTATCATTATCAAATTCCAAGTGAGTCAGAACATCCCAAGCAATCTGACCTAGGATTTGTGCCCTGGCAGACTGTATGTCACTGAAATATTGATTTATGTGTTTCTTCATACTTGTCCATTTAACTAGGGCATATTTTTTTTGAAAACTAGACTTCATTAGTATTTTGTCATAAAAATTAAAGAATTTAACTCGCTATATAGACTTATAACAAAATTAGTTAATTCGGGTCGCAATCTGTCAATGCCCTGGAATCTGACAGAAGAATCACTATGAAATGAAAAATTCATTTCTTCCAAAATACAAGTTCAAATAGGATGATTCTACCTCTCACCGAACTCTTGGAATGTCTACATGCCTTGGATTAGTCCCACATGCATAAGTCACGGGAGTGATGCTGGAAATATATGGGAACATGTCCTTCACCAGATGTGACGCGTTTTGGGAAAACCGTGCGGGCCGAGGCCCAGAGCGGATAATATCACACGCTAGTGGGGAATGTGACATATGGTATCAGAGCCACTCCGCGTGAGTCTCTGTGCATGGTGGGGTGCGATCACTCAACGAGGGCGTTGAGTCCCCTAAGGGGGGAAGGATGCATGGGGCATGCCTTGGATTAGTCCCACATGCATAAGTCACGGGAGTGATGCTGGGAATATATGGAAACATGTCCTTCACCAGGTGTGACGCGTTTTGGAAAAATCGTACGGGCCGAGGCCCAGAGCAGATAATATCACACGCTGGTGGGGAATGTGACATTTAAGCATATCCAAATGTCAAACCCTAATTCACTCTATTATAACCGTGCCCTAATTTAGAAATGGAACTTGTATCAGACTGGGACAAGATGATGACTTGCGAAGGTAAGTTCGTAACTTCCTCTATAAAACTCCTTGTTAGGTGATTCTAGAGGCCATGGAAAGCTAATTTCGATTGGATGAACCATACAAAATTTCATAATTTATAATTCGTTTATCACCAAGTAATGATTCTCTCAATCAGAAGAAAAATTCTGGGATCAAAACTCACTTGGAACAACCGACGTTCCCCATTTTCCCTAGGTCGGTTCTCTCGAGTTCTTCCTCTGGTAATATTTCTACGGTGAAAGTATAATGTTAAGTGGCTTATATAGTTTTTTCATAATTTTCTGAGGTCTATGGAGGTTTGGAAAAATATCCCTTTGAGCAGCTCTTACTGTCTGCTTCAGCTGCTTGGAACTTAAGTGATGACCAATCATATTTTTTTTCATAACTAAGTGTTTTAACCTTAATTAAGTTTACTTAATCCTATTTAAACATATATATTATAATATTTAGAAATTTTATGATTTATTCCTAATAATCTTATATAATTACTTTGTAAAGTTTATCGATAATTAAGTAATCATTATGCACTAATAAAAATATTAATTACTATATACAAATATGACTAAATGGACATCCAAACTAACTTAGTATGTTACTTAAATGCATGATTATGCACAAATGATATTTCTAGGACACGTCCGTGACATGATTTGCGGCTCCAGTGTCTAGAATCCAATCTTTTTCATTCACTGATGCATTTAATGCCACTGATATACATGCCATATTATCTTTGTCTTCAATTCTTTATTCAGCATCTTGAGTATCTAATTATATTCTTGGTTGATGGACTTGAATTTTCAGAAGTTTTTATAATAACAATATCTGCATTGTTTACAGAACTACTCTATTTGACTAGTTTCTTTTTAAATTGTGGGATAACCAATCAACTTATAACAAAAATTTTTTTCAAAATTTTCAAAAGTTTATGTGATAACAACATCTGTATTGTTTCTTTTTGACTAATAACAAGATTTCCAGAACTACTCTGTTTGACTAATTTCTTTTTGAATTTGTAGTGTGGGGGATAACCAAGCAGCTTATAGCAAGATTTTTTTTCGTGACCTTTAACATGGCAGTGGTCACAAATAAGGTTCCAATTCCTCGTGGGGTTAGATGCATAGTTTGTTGAAGTTTGGTATAATTGTAGTAATACCAAAATTAATTCCCCTTTGACTTTCATCTTGAAACAGCATGGAATTGATTCATTGATGGTAGAGGATTCATAAGTAGTATTTGACTTCTTGTTTGAGCATATATGTCATTTAATCCCATTAAAAACTGATATAGATGCATGTCTAGATTAAACTGCACATATTTGACAGATTTGTCACTTGAACAGGAAGGCATCTCTATAATAGATGACATTTCATCCCAATAATATGTCATCTTGGTGAAATATGTAGATATTGTCATGTTTTCTTGTCGTAAAGTACGAATCCCTTTCAAAAATTGAAATACCATGTTCCATGGGGCTTATCAAATATGCATTTTCATAATAAACCACTCCACTTAACAATTCATTGGATATTGCATTCATGATCCATGATAGAATGATCACATTTACACAATCCCACAAATCGTTAAGAGAGTCATCTACAAATTCTTGATTAAAAGAACCATCCACAAAAGAGAACTTATTCTTCCCCAGCCAGGAAATTTTCATCACTCGACGTCACAGTGCATAGTTATCAAGACCAGTCAATTTAAAAGCAATTAAAGGAGTTATAGGTCCATATGAACTACTGAGATATAATGGATTCATCTGATCAATATTAAGAACATTTCTTAATGAAACATTCCCGATTTCTTGAGACATCATTCACAAACAAAATTCAGCAAGAAAGATTTGATTCAAAAGTTGATAAGAGTTTGGATCCAGAATTTGAGAGATTCAAGAGTTGAGATCCAAAAAAGCCATACAAGATTCAAATCAATAACTCCAACAGATTCAAGGGATGAATTAGAGATGAAACAATAACTTGGATGTCTTCAATCAAGAGATGAATCAATAACTTGGATGTCTTCAATCAACTATCTAGACGATCACTACTTCTCTATTGTTGTATGAAAATGAATCTGATTTGAAGAGCTCTGATACCATGATAAGAAGATTCAAGAACAACAATAAAAAGTGGATCGGAGCACCTCAGAAGGAATTCAAAGTTTTGTAAAAATGAATCATAGTACGCAGAGTCATATAACATGTCTTTATATACACGACAGTAATAACTGTCATCAATTACATGTCATAGGCTACATGTACAACTTGTATATTACAACAACTTTGTTGCTTGCACTGCTTCATTTTGGGATTTGGTTGTGCTCCATTGTGGAGCCATGGTTTCACCCCGTGGTTCTACGACATTGCTAGCGTTGTTACTATTAAGTGCTATTTCGATGATGCTCTTCATCTTGGACATTGTAGGGTGTTCCACATTGGCCTTTTCAGGAGTTACTAGGTCGGGAACTATTACCGTCGGTGCGGTTGGAGCTGAAGGGACTTGACTGGAGTGCAAAAGCAAGACGCCGATGTTTGCTATAACAACTCAGGAAAATATGAAATTAATAAATAGATAATGTAAATATTTATTAATTTAATTCTGAAAATCCTTTTTAATTAAAAGGATAAAAGAAGTTGAAAAGGAGATAAAGTTTGAATTGAAGAAAAGAAAAGAAAGAAAGAGAAAGATGGTTTATATTGAAGATAAATTTGGGAGGTTAGGATATGGTTTAGAAGTTGAGTTGAGATGGGTTTTAAATGTATTCCGGATTAGCTAAATTAATTATCTCATAATTAGTTGGACTTCTTTATAAATAGTGCCCCTTTCCCCATACCAACACCCTTTTACCCAAAAGTTGAGTTTTTGAACCAACTTTAGAGCCCTATATATTCTTCCTCGGTGCGCGTGTGTGACTTCTCGATGTGGGACAAATTTCCATCAAGGGATGTCGGACTTGGGGTCCATAGTTTCTAAACCTCATCGAAAAATGCGCTCAAAGTTTTGATTTCAAGTAGTCAGAAATTAAGAAGGTACGTAAGATTTCCCATACACTTTTGGATACGATTTCCTAATGAAATAGTTAAGATGATGGATGAATTATGATCGGTATATGTGATGCAATAATTTCGCTAACAAGTGCACTAGTCACTCAAGTAATATAGTAAAAGAAATAAATAGTGTCGAACCCATGAGAAATATTATTAATTAAATATCTAATTTTATAAATTAATAAGTGAGGAAAAATAAAGGGCTTTGAAAATATGTTTTGTAATTATAAAATAAAATAATAATAAGATAATAATAAAGTAAGATAGTGGTGCTGAAGTTAGGCCTTAGGATGAAAATAGATTAGGATAAACAATTGGACATAAATTTAATCTTCAAAGATGGATTAGAGTCCCCCTAAAATATTAGTCTAACATGATTAAATTGTTGTCTCCACAAATTAGTATTCTCTCAACTTAAGCATTAAACTATTTTAATTTAATAAGAATTAAAGTCTCCACAAACTGACATACATTTAAATCAAATTACAATTAAGATGCATTAAATTAGATTCTCTAGACTATTAATCACTCTACAAAGTGGTATAGATTGACATATCACACGAATACTATTCTTCATACACTAGTTATCAAATTTATGTCCATTATTAATTCTCAAAATAAATAAATTAATTTAATTAATGAATTCTAAAAATTAAATAGTCCTCAACTTGGTTAAGTACTTAACTAAAAATCCAAATAATTAAATTAAAAACATTAAGCATAATTAAATAGTTGATCAAAAAATATTAAAACAATAAAATTGGATCCAAATAGTTTCCCTTTAATTAATAATCTCCTAAAATAAAAATTTTTAAAATATGGAGTTCATCCTAGAAATGTTGGAGAGAATAAAATAACATTAATAAAATTTGGAAGAATTACACCCATATATCAGATAAGAAAAGGCCTTCGGATCTGGCACACGGTTGGCATCCTTTCGGACTTGATCGGAATCGCGATCAACTTTCAATCATCACACCTCTCTCCTCTCATGTCTGCAGAAACACACAATGCATAAAACTTGAACTTTGAGGCACACCTTGAGATTGTCTCTTCATGTATTTATAGGTCCAATAGGTCTTGAGTTGATCACAATTGGCAATCATACGATTGCATTTAAATTTGTCCAGATAAAATTTTAGTCATGATAAAGTTTCTTCCAACTTCACGCCCATCTTTAAATTTCGGCCAAAGCTCGATCGACTATGGCAGATAAAACTAACATGTCACAGTTCAAGTTCTTGACTAATTAGATTCGGCCATATATAAAATCAACTCCCATGTGGCGCCTAATAAACTTATAAGATAAAATTCAGCTCCAAGATGATTAAAATAAAATAAGTTGGCGCCCACCAACTTTTACGCCTCGGATAAATTTTGGTTTTGTTGATAATAGTCCTTGATTAAATTTGACTCGTGATGAAGGGTGATACTCCCCTTTTAATCCATTGAAATGATTCTCAATCGATAAAAAAATTCAATAACCACTTTGGCGTATTCTATTAAATCTCAGCTTGTCATAATCATTAATCCACACGAAATTAGCGCCTGGACCTTGAAGATAATTAGATGAATTTGGCACCCTATTTTTGAAGCCCGAAGTGATATAATCTGTGTAATAGTCTCCTTTCACTCCTTGTTTTTACTCGGTCATGCGATATTCAAAGAATTGGTAACCAAAATCAATAGATCCAAAATTACGATCGAATTCAACCTAAAATGATGTATACCATGATTAAATTACAGAAAAAATTAATTAAAATAATAAACTAAAATATATTTTATTTTGCATACACCAATATGTTCTCCTATGTTACATGAAATAATTTCATATAGTTTTTATATCAAAAGAAGTACTACTGAAAGTTAAGATAGACCAAAGTCTCAAAACAATACCACCGAAATACTAGCAACGGGACCCGACCTGGATTCATGTCGACGAGGTGTCACTCTGAATTTGACCCCGATTCAAAGTGAACCCGACCTAGGATTATGACAGGCCGACTCAGGCTATGTTGCAATCGAGTTCGAGCATTCAGAACTCTTTTCCACAACTCGACCGCGCCAGGTTCATACTTGGCTTAGGTAATCACACAGCATCCCACATGATGATGAAATCAACAAACTGACCCAAGCTACCTCGGGTCCAGCCTGGGTCCATCTATTGAATGTGACCCGAGTTCAATTGAACATGGTCTGAGTTCAGTATCAACCCGATCGGGTTTTAGTTTACTCGGCCCAAATTTTTAGAATAGACAGTGTATTATTTTTATTTTAAATTGTCATGTTGTGAAATGACTATTTTACCCTTGTATTAATAATACTTAATAGAGAATAATAAGAATGTTAATCAGGTCAACAGATAGAAGATAGAAGATGTTTCGATGGTCACTCCCATAGGAAGCTTTGATAGATCCTTCTACATCGAAAAGTTTCGGTGGTCATGGCCATCGAAATTCAAAGGTATGTTATTTTTTATGGGTTATTTTTTTAAACCTAACTATAACAATTTTTCATGTCTAATTATGAACTATGAATTTATCTTTCTAATTTTTTTCATAATTTTTACTTAAGTCCTTCCGTCTGATTATATTAGCTTTTCTATTATTTTCAAAAAAATGTATTTGTGAAAAGATTAAAATGTCTTTTCACAATTTGTCCTATGTTTTAATGTTTAAAAATAATATAATAATAAATATTATAATAATTAAAAATAATATAATCTTTTTTACTTAATTCCCCCCATTTACTAGAAAGCTTAATTTTGGAGCCAAATTTAGAGACCTATATCTTCTTCCTCGATGCGCATGTGCAGTTGCTTGACTCGACATTTTGTTCGTGGGACGAAAAAATGTGTGCAAAGTTTTAGTTTCAGGTAGTCTAGAATTGAGAAGGTACATAAAATTTCATATTCACTTTTGGATACGATTTCTTAATGAAGTAGCTATTAATAAAGTAGTTAAGATGATGAATGAATTAGAATCGATATATATTTTCCTATATCACATAAATAGTTTCATATAGTTTTTATGTCGAAAGAAGTATTGTACCGAAAGTTATGATAAATCAAAGTTTCAAAAAATACCACTAGAATTTCGACAGTCAAAACTCGGTCGACGTAGAGATGAACATGGCCAGGTTCACACATTAAGTTGATACTCGATGCAGCGTCACTCCGAATCCAACCCAAATTTAGAGTGAACTCGAACCGGGTTTACGGCAGCCCCACTCAAGCTATGCCATTATCGAGTTTAGGCTTTCAAATTCCTATTCGATGACACAGCCCGTGTTGGGTTCATACTTGGTTTGGGTAATCACACGTCATCCCATGGTCAACAAACTCAGCCCAAGTTACCTTAGACCCGACCGAATTTTGCCAGAAGTAGAATAGATGGTCATCTATTGAACGTGTCTCGAGTTCAACTAAACACAGTCTAGGTTCGGTATCAACTTGACCCGGGTTTCAGTTTACTCTGTTCGAATTTTCATAACAAAGGATGTATTATTTTACTTTTAAATTGCCACGGTGTAAAATGACTACTTTACCATTGTATTAATATCATTAATAGAGAACAGTAAAGTTGTTAATCAAGTTAACATATAAAAGATGTAAAATTGGACTTCTTGGCACTGATTGTCACCAAATCGAATCGAATCATATAGAAAAAAATGAAGGTGGGTATTAATAGCCCCACCACTCTAATCATAATCGTGGATATTAAGAGCTCCACACCTCTTTATCGGGGCCCATCATTGTCGCACTTTTGGTCTTAATTTGATCCACCTTGACCCTATATGAAAGTGTTATTGTCCATAATAAAGGAAAAAGTCGAGCTCGCATTAGGACAACATATATAGATATCATAAGAATTGTTAAAGGTAAAAGATGTAGTAAAAGAATAGAAAAAGAATGAAATTGAATAGAATCAAGTAGAAAAGAGAAAGGAATTGAAAAGAATAAGAAGAATCAAACCAAATCGATAGGATTGTTTTATCATACCGAAAGTTTTCCTATTTGCATTAAGTTTTCTTATTCATTTGTATTATCTTATGTACTAAATATTTTTATACTCATGAATATTATATGTCCTTGTGTTTGAATCCCACAAATAATAGAATTGGCAAGGTGGAGGCATAGGCAGCTAAAGCATGTTTGTGATGGTGTTTACAATTACACATGAGCTAGAATTTTGTTAGATTGATATTAATTCTTTTTATTAGTTATTGCTACTCTGATGTAATAGAAGGTATAGGGGGACCATTTCAAAATAAGTAACATGTTAGCTTCCACACACTTATGTCATTAGTTATGGATAATTAATTGATAGTTTATTTTATTTCTTTATGGATCTGTGAAAGTTCAACGGATAAAGGCGAGTAATAGCTAACACGGGCCAGGAGAAGTTCAAATGCCACGTGACATGAGGATAAATTTTGGAGCGTTGTATTTGCAGTCATAGAGACCTACAGTAACATATCAGGTGTGTGACGTAGTGGTATCCTATGTGGGGGGTGGAGCATATCAAATCTGAGCTCGAGGCACAAATCTCTCGTCTATCGTAAGAGAAGAAGAAGAACCAAAGAGAAGAAACGAGAGACAGAAGGAAAAGACGCAAAATGGAAATGAGTTTTCTATTCAATATGAAAAGCGATTACAGAGGACACTAACTACATCTACTTATACTACTAATGTAACAAATATACAAGAAACTAAATCGGATTATCCGAACACTTCGACTGCATCAGCGTTGGGTGAAGCCAAGATGAAGTTGAGCTTCTGTGATGTTGATGATGATGATGCATATTCCAACAGCCCCCCTCAAGTTGTTGTCGGGAAGAGGATGGACATCGTCAACATGAAGAAGTCTCAGCGACGGCAGAACAATTCGTCGAGCACGAAGAGTGCACATCGATGAAAAGCAAACAAGTTGTAACATCGAGAACTTGCGAAAGTTCTTCTTGAGGAGAACATAAATTGAAGAAAGATGCAGAAGGAAACATGATCAAAGGAAGCCACGACTAGATATGAAGTTGGCAACATGATGGCGA
Organism: Pontederia crassipes; assembly: GCA_030549335.1. Lineage (NCBI taxonomy): Eukaryota > Viridiplantae > Streptophyta > Magnoliopsida > Commelinales > Pontederiaceae > Pontederia > Pontederia crassipes. Next base: position 39,906,942 of record CM060186.1, read on the forward strand.
TAGGGAAGCAGATCTATCAAACACCAAAGTGCCAAATGTCGATGGATGCGAGAACACCATGATCATGTGACAACTTAGGACAGATTGGCACGATCCATTGAAACGATGAATAAGAAAGAATGGGAAGAACTATTGAACACAAGGTGCAGAAAGATCGAAGAAGCTCGCACTATAGCAGTTGACATTTTATCCAGCCTCTTTCATTGAAATTACACGACAACGAAAAAACCAAGAACGTCCAAGGATAATTGGAGACAAACAAATCAAAAGAACACTAAGACTAAGAAAGAAATAGAGAAGAAGAATATTGTTATTAGCAGCTAGGATGGAGAAGAAACAAGATTTGAACACAACAAGGAGCATATGAAGATGACGACCTCTGTAGCAAACCAAAGATGTTAAAGGAAGAAAGGAGAACAAAACTCTCGACCTCGACAACTTGTAGACAACACATCAAAGGACAATCGGAGACTAGAAGGGCCTCCCAACCTCGAGGAAGTTGCTTACTATTGATCGGAGGAACACCGGAAGACAGGAGGAGGAAAGTGCAAGTTGCAATTCACCATAGGCGATATGAAGAACTGACGAGTAGAAAAACATGCCTGAGTTGCAAACGATGATCGCCAAATCAAAGAAGAATTTGATTGGCAACAGTCGTAGCGCCATGGATTGGAAGAAACAGAGACAGACAGAGATAAAAATGATCTCCCGATCTCCGAAAATCGAAGGAAAAAATAGGAAAGCAATGAAACAAGAAGAAGACAGGGTAGAAGTAGAAACGAAAAACAAGCTGTAATCGACAATAAAGGAAATCGAGAAACTCGATCCTACGAAGAATATGAAGAAAAATAAGGAACAAAGAACATGATCGGGAACGAAGAAGAAACTCAACGATCTTTTGGTGAGCTGCGAAGCCCGATCTTGATGTCGACGGAGAACACATGAGCTCGGCGGTGATCTACATCATCGGCCACAAACTTGAAGTTGCCTGGGCTCATAGGTGCCATGTAACTTGAGATTGCCCAACGTCAGTTAGCTTCGAAACCACAGGCGAGCTTTTGGCAACGACATGGTGGATCACATGACGAAGCAGAACTCAGCAGGATGTTCAAGAGGGAGACTCTAATACCATGTCAAAATCTAAGCTCGAGTGCACCCGATCTCTCGCCTGCCGAAAGAAAAGAAAAGGAACCAAAGAGAAGATGGGGGAGAGGGAAGGAAAAGTGTTCCATCACGATCAAAAGAAATTGAACCTAGTACCTTTATATCTTGTATTTGCACACCTACCACTTGACTATTATATATTATGTGAAATTAATTCCTATTAATTTATTTTATTCACTCTCTTTATCAACATATTATTTTAAATATTATATACATACATACATATATATATATATATATATCTACATATTATTTAAACTAATCTAAGGGTTGAATCAACCCCCCTGTTGCAACTTCTGTAGCCCAACCCACTACCTCGAGACCCACAGTTCCAAGCCCAAAACGCAATTGCCGAAACCCCGTTTTTGACAAACCGCCACAAGAAAATATAAAGGTAATTACTGTAGCTCGAGCTTCTCACCTCTTTTTTCTTTTCTCTGGCCGTGCTTAACTGCTTCGTCCTCCAAGTTCTGGTTGGTTCTTCTTTCTTAGCCTTTCCTTTTGTTTCTCGCGAATTTTGGAAACGCTACACAAACTGGTGACGAGATTTGATTGCTGGAAATGCATGGATGAGATCGTCCACCTTCAATAGCACGATTCCCTCTTCACCGCAACAACCAGAAGCTTTGTTTTATTCTTTCCAGCACTTCACGACAAGATAAGTCTGGTTGTCCCTTTGTCTAATTCTCTTGTCTTGATGTACAGAGAAGAGACAACCCAATCTTGACAGCAGGAACAGAGATAGAAGCAGAAAAGGAAATAGAAAAGAAACACACGGGAGGATTTTGAACACTGCTCCAAAAACTCGACAATGGCTCAGAGATAATTCCTCTTTCCAGCCGTCTTTGTTGTATTTAATTATCATTTTCATTTGTCAAGCAATGTTAACAATTTCACTTGTCTTGTGTCCGTTTATTTCAGTTAGTAGTTGTCCTTGTACAAGATATTTATAGGCCTTGTGCATTTATTAATACTGTCTTGTCCATCATTATTCTGAAACAAGTGCTGAATTGTATGTTAATATATCTTTCTGCAGGACTTGTTACTGATTCACCTATTTTTCTGCTTGTAATGTTATCTTCTCTACTGGTATAGTTGAATATATTGTCATGCTCTCTGTCATTTGTTTGCTTCTGTTTTACCGTTCTAGTTGACTTGAAATGAAGTCGTTGAAATGTTTTCAGACTTCCTCCATATCCTCTTCTCTGACCTTGCTTTAGCTGCTTTAATTATCTTTTCTCCAACTGTAACACCCCCTCACATCTCACTCTCAGTCCACCGGTTCACCCAGACGGTTCACCCCACAACTCATGGTCGTGGGAAACCAAAAAAAAACCCTCAAAAATAAAATTAATTCATTCCATCGTCGAAAAACTATTATTTTAATATTTTTCACGATTTCAGCCATGAAAAATAATGTAAGTATTTTTTCACGATTACAACAGCAAAAAATTCCCACGACTCGAGCCGTGGGAAAGATATACGTCTGAACTTAGTCGTCGAAACTTCGAACAAATTTATGACCATTGAAAATTCCTGTGAGAAAAATGCAATTTTTTTATAGTGTCAAGATCACAAGTGCTAACGCTATTTAGATAAGAGCCCGCCATCATAATTTGAATGCGTTTTCCCATCAATGATCGTTTTTTCCCATGCCAATTGTTATTTTTGTGTAAAAAAGTTGAAACATTGTTGTAAGTTCAACTTATTTTTGGAATTACATGTGCGCATGAACAAGTTATTCATTGCAATCGTACAAAAATCTAATTTTGATAATCGAATTTGATATGATTTATGGTTAAATTTATTTATATACAAAATTTTAATAATTTGATTGTGAATTATAATTTTAGATTTTAAAATTGATGACTAATATTAAAATTTGACACGTTAATGGTAGTCAGATTGGCACATGTATTCAACTCTTTTTCTAATACAGGAATGTGGACTCATGGCATGGCAGCTTCTCGGCAGTCGCATTATGAAAGAGACATTATACGGTGCAGTACCTAATACTGAATATATTAGTCGTCATACGAAAATTAATAGTTATTTAGTATTTGATATTGAATTAATCTTGATATCTCAACATTTATTGTTCAACAAACTTAGCAGTTTAATTAGAGGATATAATTATATGATAGCTATTCGATTAGAGGTTAATGATTTAATTAGAATATAGCGATTAGTTATTAGCGAATAAAAATTTATTTATAAATTTAATAAAATTTATTTAATCAACATAAGGACTAAATTAGTGTATTATATAAAATGATAAAATGAAGATAAGATATAATTTATTATTACTTTTATACGTATCACATTCATAATAATTAATTTATAATATTTGATTCTGAATAGTATTTTTTAGAAAATATTGTTTTAATATAAAAATTTCTTATTTTAAAATAAAAATTTTATTTGAATTGTAAGAAAAATTAAAAATGTGATATATTAAAATAAAAATAATATATAATTTTAAATTAAATAATTTTTTATTTAAAAATAAGAATAAAATATGAAACCACTATTTCTATACTCTATAATTTTAGGCCCTGTTTGGCATATGTTGGAAAATATTCATCAGTTTTAAATTCTGATTGGAATTCACTTTTCAAAAAGTGATTTCCATAACCAATTCTTTCCAATGGTTTATATTCAAAGTGTTGTTTGGATAACATGGATCCAAAAATTATCAATCAAAAGGAATGCCGTGTAGAGTGGTTTGCTTTGTCCCATTGGTGCTTACGGACGACCTCTCTCACAGACCTATGCACAATCTCTTCTCTCTCACTTAGCAATCTTCTTCCCTTGGCAAACCAAAAAAGGCAAACAAAATGCGAAAGGGAAAATGAAACCAAATCTTGAGCTCAGCAGAACCAATCGCAGCAAGAGGCGAAATTTATTTATGTGAAGCTGGAGTTAAAACAAGGAGGTGATGGATGCAAAGATGGATCTAGAAGGCACAGATTTGAGATGAATCCTAGCACATCTTCTATGAAGGTTGAGCAAAGAGGAACTGGAATGGGGCATTGTTGGAGCCTGGGGCTAGAGGTGAGGCACTCTCTCGAGGTCGAAGGCAAAGCACCAGACTCCAGAGGTTGAGGCCAAAACACTAGGTAACAGTTCCAAGAGAGATGGATGCATAAGGAAGAAAGAAGACGCAGGAAAAAAAGAGATCCTAGCTAAGTTTATTTTCCTAAGGAATAAGTGGGTTTCCACTATTTTATTTTCTACTCTAAATGACATCCAAACACTTAGTATGACTTTTTTCAATTATTGTAAAAGATACGTCAAAATGGGCCCTTTTCGATGGATTAAGCAGCATCCAAACAGGACCTTAGTGTTTAAATATTTAATGCTATTGAAATAAAATATTCCCTAATAAATACTTTACTTTTTAGATGTCAAACATTGGCTATAAATAAAATGAGAGCATGCATCTCAACTTCTTAATTTCCTAACTCGGTAGCAAGACGTGTATCTAAGACTCAAAATATTTAACAAGATTGGTTGACAAAGTTGGCTAGCGAAACTATGTTTCAAGTGGTTCATTAAGTGTTAGTAGTTTCAGGATCGATCTTTAGAGCCATCATTTTAATTAGGAGTTATCATTATTGCTCTCTCACTCGGACTTCGTAAACTCGGACCGGCAAAAAAAAAGACTCAAAGTATTCTTATTTTACATGACTCAATTTGATCGGTAAGTGAATTATTTTCGGTTCCACTTTTTCTTTTGTGCAATGTGGAACAAAATGAATCGATTTATTTTGTTATTGAATTATATATAATTGTGAATTTTTATAAACACCTTTTAACATAAATTTATAATAAATTTTAAAATTATTATTAATCTAGAAGTCAATAATAGTCAACACATGTGGATTCGCTTTCGGTCCACAATCATGAATTCTAAACACATTAAATTCAAAGAATGGGTAAACCAAAATAAATTCACATGTAGACTTGTCGTTGATTTATAAATTAATAGTGACCCTTAATAAATATTTTTTTTAAAATAAATTTATAATAAATTAAAAATTTCTATTGATATGCATGATAGTCCATTCATATGAATTCATTTTGGGACCAGTGGGAATTCAATCGCTATTAGTTGACCCGAATAATATAAGTAAAAGCTCATGATATTTGATTGGAAAACACTTATTTTCCCTTTTTTAAAATCGTCCAATTAAACTTTCGAAATCTCCGAAGTCCACAATGGCAGGTGGGGCGGTAGAACTGTGCGGTTCTCCTGTAGCTCATTTAGACGAGGATCGTAAGGTGACCGGAATGTTACAATTTATATATCTAAAAAGTCGTGCCAACTATTTAATTCATGTGATTAGGACTTAAATTTGAGACGTCTGCTTAAATAAGAGAAGTTGCTCTCTATATTGATCAATTGTCTAATTATTACTAATTAGTTATACACCATTCTATTTCTATTTTCTAGTCGGCAGTCATCGGACTTTTGTTCTCAAATCCCAAACATTATTTGTTGTAAAACACATGAAGTCACTAAATTATTACCATATATGCCATCATATTGATCGACCTTATAACAAGCATTTCGTTTGAAATTATACAAGTTGTGACATGGGATATTTAAACTTAAAAATCAAATATCAATTTCACAAAAATCTTACAATCAAAAGTAACTATTCATGCTAAGATAATAGCTAATTAGAGAAGACAATCAAAAGTAACTTTTGAAAAGATATTTATAACATTATGCATGTTAGGAAGAAAATAGGGCTATAATCGATCACGAGAAAAGTTTTAATAGTTTGTTGTATCAATTAAAATTACTACAAACTTTTCAATCGTCGATAATGTCTTGAATCTGAATCTAATCTATCCCCTTATGCAATCAGGCGCTTCAGCAGATTTTTCTTACAGGGGTCTCGCTGCTCGGTCAGCGAGCTTATGGAGGGTCAAGGGAGAGATCCAGGGTGATCCCCCCTGTAGGGGTTGCAAGGGGCGGAGTCCTCTAAGCGAAAATTTTTAGGGGTATTATATATGTAATTCGGATTTGATTCATTTCCTTATCACGAGATAGGTGTTTTATTTTTTAGGATTAATTCAGAGTCCCAGTCAGTTTGTAATTCCTATCATCTGTAAAATAAGTGCCTATATAAACTCCTTAGAGGGTCCAAAGAGAAATCAATATGATCGTAATTCTCTTTTGTTTCTTCCATCTAATACAATTCTGCATCGCCTTAAATTTTTCGAGTTTTCTCACGGTACATAATTTCTTTCGTGCAGAAATCCTAACAAACTAGTATCAGAACGAGACTTCATCGTCGATCCTCCATTAGGCGTAGAGATGGCATCGCACAACGTCAACATCGAGAAATTTACAGGATGAAATAGTTTCAGTCTCTGGCAGATCAAGATGCGGGCACTTCTGAAATAATAAAGAGTATGGACGCCGCTCGCGAACGTGCCGAAGAACAAACCGAAGGAGGAAGACTCGAATGGCAAAGAAAAGGAGTTCGACCTCACAAGTTTGGTAACACATGAAGAGAAGGCACACTCTATAATCTTGTTGTGTCTGACGGACGAGGTGATTATCGAAGTCGCCGATCAAGAAATGACGGTCGAAACTTGAGAGTCTCTGCTTGACCAAGTCCCTGACCAACAAGTTGATGTTGAAGCAACATTTATTCGCCCTCTGCATGCAAGAAGGTACCCCTCTGAAAGATCATCTTGATCAGATGAATACTCTATTGATGGAATTACGAAGTATATACGTGAAGATTGAAGATGACGATGTTGTCCTACTTCTGTTAGTGCCTCTTCCTCTGTCGTACAAAAATTTTGTACAATTGATTATCATCGGAAGAAACACAATTATTCTAGAAGAAGTAAGATCGAGTCTACATACTCGTGAACTTCGTCATAGGACGTCCGACAAGACTGCGGAGACTCAGGCTGTAGGGTTGGTAACAACCAAAGAAAAGATAAACCCTAAAAAGGATAAGTCGAAGAAGAAAAAGAGCATCAATCCGAAGGACATCTGCAACTACTACAAAGAATCGCGTCACTGGAAGAAGAATTGCCCCAAGAAGAAGAAGAAAGACACGGTTGCTGCAGTAGCCCACCAGAATAGTGAATCTGATGATGATTTGGCTCTTATAGTGTCTGATCAGAGATGCTTGGAGGAGAGTTGGGTTCTCGACTCAGGATGCTCCTATCATATGACTCCGCACAGAGAGTGGTTCTCGACTTATCAGAAGATTAATGGTAGAAACGTCATCATGGGCAATGATGCAGCCTGTAAAATAGTTGGAATCGGCTCAATTCAGATCAGAAGTCATGACAATCGGGTGAGGATATTGACAGAGGTCTGTCATGTTCCGCAACTGAAGAAAAATCTGATATCGTTAGGAGTTCTGGACTCCAAAGGATGTCGGGTGTCTACTGCAGGAGGTGTTCTCACGGTCACCAAGGGTGATGTTGAAGTCATGACGAGAGTCAAACAAAAGTCCTTGTACATATTACAAAGCACAGTAATTTCTAGCGTGACTGCAGTAGGTAGTTCATTCAAATCAGAATCAGAAGCATCTAAGTTGTGACACATGTGACTTGGACATATGAGTCAGAAAGGGATGGATATCCTTAACAGGCACAATCTTGTAGATGGTCAGAAGATATTTGAAATCGGATTTTGCAAACACTGCGTCTTTGGCAAGCAAAAATGACATCAATTCAGCAAAGTCGTGCACAAGACGAAGGCCACACTCGATTACATCCACGCTGACTGTTGGAGCCCCTCTCGTGTTCCATCTCTAGGAGGTTCCAGATATTTTCTATCTGTGATAGATGATTACTCAAGGATGACATGGGTATTCATGATGAAGCACAAGAGTGAGGCATTCGAAGCTTTCAAATAGTGGAAGATTCTGGTGAAGAATCAAACATCGAGAAAGTTGAAACACTTTCGTACAAATAATGGTTTAGAATTCTGTTCGTCTGAATTCGATAAGTTCTGCAAGGATGAAGGTATTACGAGATATCGCACCGTCATAGATACACCGCAGCAGAATGGTGTAGCAGAATGCATGAACAGAACTCTTCTGGAGAGGGCACGGTGCATGCTCTCTAATTCTGGTCTGAACAAGTCATTCTGGGCTGAGACTGTTAGCACAACATGCTACCTTGTCAATCGGAGTCCTGCAATCGTGATCGATTTGAAGACTCCAATTAAGGTATGATCAGAAAATCCTGCTGATTATACTAATCTGAAAGTGTTGGCTGTCCAACATATTATCACGTCAGCGAAGGAAAGCTGGAACCAAAGGCCAAAGAAGGAGTCTTTGTGGAATATGGTGCAGGTGTAAAAGGCTTCAGAATTTGATCTCCCTTAGAGCACAAGGTTATTCACAATAAAAACATATCTTTTGATGAGATGTCTATGCTCAAGCAGAAATCAGATGTTGTTGACTCAGCAGAGGAGGGTGTCAACAAACAGATGGAGTTTGGATTAACTCCAATTCAGAATGAGGGAGAAGAATCTCATCAAGCTGAATAATCTGAACTTGAGGAGCAAACAGAAGAAGCAACGACAAATCTGACTACAAGACGTGCTCACAGGCAAGTAGGTCCTCCGAAGCGTTATGGCTTTGAGGACATAGTTGCATATGCATTCCAAGTAGCTAAAGAGGTGGAGTCACTAGAGCCATCGAGTTACAAGGATACTATCACATGTGTAGAATCGAAATAGTGGATTGCAACAATGAGTGAAGAGATGGAGTCTCTTCACAAGAATCAGACTTGGGAGTTGGTCAAGTTATCAAAAGGTAGAAAGGTCGTTGGATGCAAGTGGATTTTCGAGAAAAAAGATTGCAAGTCCAGAAGCTGAAGGCATCAGATTCAAAGCACGTCTAGTTGTTAAAGGCTACAGTCAGAAAGAGGGAGTAGACTACAACGAGATCTTCTCTCCAGTTGTCAGGCACACTTCCATCCGGGTGCTACTTGCCATTGTAGCACATCAGAATTTGGAGCTCGAGTAATTAGACGTGAAGATAGCTTTTCTACATGGGGAACTTGAAGAAGACATCCATATGAGTCAGCCAGAGTGTTTCTTTATTCTAGATAATGAAGACCAAGTCTGCAGATTGAAGAAGACGTTATATGGCTTGAAGCAATCACCGAGGCAGTACAAGAGATTCGATAGTTTTATGATCAGTAAAGGATTTAACATGAACCCTTATGATTGTTGCGTCTATCACAAGAAGGTGAAGGGTGATTCCAATATCTATCTGCTCTTGTACGTTGATGATATGTTGATTGCTGCCAGGAACATGGAAGACATTCAGAATTTGAAAAAGCTCCTTAGTTCAGAATTCAATATGAAAGATCTTGGTGCAGCAAAGAAGATTTTAGGGATGGAGATTTATAGGGATTGCGTAAAGAGTAAACTCTTTCTGTCTCAGAAAAGTTACATTCAGAAGATTTTATCCAAGTTCAGTATGTCTGCAGCGAAAACCTTAAGTACTCCATCAGCTTCAAATGTGCACCTTTCTACAACTGAATTTATGTCTGATGAAGAAAGGGAGTATATGTGTAATATACCAAATTTAATTCACATGTAATCACATGGATTAATATTTGGATAAAATGGGAGTCCCCCCATTTAAAATGGGGGGACAGTCCCCCCATTTTATTACGCCCGTCCGATCTTGATCGGACGGGCGCCGATTTAGAAGTAAAAAATTGGCAATTTTACTGTCGTGAATCGCGTGAACTAGTTAAATTTTTTATTGAACTAGACGGGCGCGTGAACCGGTCTTCGGCCGATAATAAAACGAAGGGCGCAATAAAAATTTTCGCCCTTTCTCCCTCATTTTCTCTCTCCCTCTTTCTCCTCTTCTCGCGCAACGATGACCACGATCGGCCGCGACCACGACTTCGATGATGATCGGCGACTTCGACGATGACGTCCGCACGACCACGATCGGCTGCGACACGATCCGCGCCACCACGAACGTCGCCGACCAGATCCGCACCACCACGACCGCCGCCGACCAGATCCATGCCACCACGACTATCGGCCAACCAGATCCGCGCCACCACGACCGCCGGCGGGTAGATCCCTTCTTCTTCAATCAGATCCATACAAGATCCGTCGATCTTCGACCGTTGACCGACCAGATCCGTGCGACGAAGACCAAATCCGCCGAACTTTGACCGCAAGTCGGATCTTCGACCACGAGGTACTTTTCCCCATTTTGTCCTCTGTACCTTTGTCGGTTTTTATCTCGGGCCGACATTTGTCTTTGCCGACAGATCTGTCGTCGGCCGCCCTGCTCGCTCGCACGGCAATGCCCGCACGCCGCCGCCGCCCACACACGCCGTCGCCCTTCGTCGCATGATGTCGCACGCACGCATGTCCCCGCACGCCCCTGCCGCCGCCCTTCGTCGCACGATGTCGCACACACGCCGCCGCAGGCCGCCGGCCGCCCTGCCATTCTCGCACGACAACGCCCGCATGCACGCCGACCCCATCTGCACCCTGGCCTGGCCGCACCTTGCCCTTCCGCAAACGCACGTCCCCGATCGCACTCCGCCCCCGCACGCCCTGTCGTTCAGCACGCTCCCGCCACGCCCTTAAGGTATCTTTCGAAGTCGCATCTAGATGAAATTATGTTTATCGTAAATTGTACTCAATTATGTTGTTTAACTGAAGTTCAATTGTACTTAATTATGTTTATCTGAACTTCAATTGTACTTATTTGTTTCATGTTCCTTCATCGTGTTCATGTATGCATGCATGTCTTACTGTTTCACATGACAGCCATGTCATCTTCTACCTCTTTCATATCACGTCAATTAGATATTCATTTTTGTGCGTGTGGTGATAAGGCAATATTACAAACTTCATGGACAAATAATAATCCTGAGAGACGATTTTGGGGGTGCTCTCATTATCGGGTAAACATTTTCATTGACAATAAGTAATGTATTTTGGTCTTCATTTCTGTTTCATCGTCTGATGTTCATATTGTGTATAATGTTCTTACAGGATAAGCCCCCGCACGAATATTGTAATTTTTTTCAGTGGTTCGATCCAACTATGGATGATCGGCATAAGAATATTTTAAGAAGCTTGTTAAAGGATGATGAAAAAGTTCAAAGACGAAGATCGGATAAATATAGGATCATTTTAATAGGATTGCTCAATAAAATTATCGTCGATGAAGATGTTGCAAGGAGAGATAAAATTATGTATTTACTTCTTGAAATGATAATATCATTTGTATTAGTTAAAATGAACTTCCTTTAATTGCAGGATTTGTAATCCTTAGTTTCCTTCTTCTTTGTGTGTAGTCATAGCAGTTTGTAATGAACTTTTATGTAATCATATTTAGTTAACAATTTGCGATGTGTTTGTGAGATGTTGTATGCTTATGATATGTTGTATGCTTGCCATATGTTAAAAATTTGTGTCAATGCTACGAGACGGAATGCGTTCCTAAAATTTAGGAACGTCACAATCCCTTCCTCGGATCTTAATATATAATGCCACTTAGTCCACCACCAACTTACAAGTAGACTCAAGGGTCAAGAAAAAAGCATAAAAGGCAGTCACTTCCTCTCTCCTTAATTATTCCTTCTCTCTCGCCCTCCCTCCCCTTCCCTCTAAGTATCAGCGGTCATGCATACACAGGCACCGCCGGCACCGTTCCAGGTTCAGATGCAGCCGCCACAAATCTCATGGTCGACCGGACTCTGCGACCGCAGTGACGGTTGCCGAAACTGTGTAGCTCATCACCCTCATGCAGTTTAAATTCAAAATGTTTAATTACTCAACTTCCCGATTGAGTCCTCGCTTCATGCGTGCAGGGTGCATCACTTGCTTCTGCCCCTACATCACTTTCGGAAGGATTGCTGAGATCGTCGACAGAGGATCCCCCTGTAAGTTATAAACTGCTCGATCAATCGATCGCTCGCGATTAGCTTCTCTTCAGCTGTTTTCTCATGCAGGCAGGCGTGCAATTATTTGTGACGTGTGTTTTGTTCTGTGCAGCTTACATATTTTGAAATTGTGTGTTTTGTTTGGTACATGCAGCATGTGCTGTGAGCGGCGGTCTGTATTTTCTCCTGATGCACACTACCGGGTGCCCCTGGATGTACTCGTGGACCTACCGCTCCAAACTGCGGAAGCAGTACGGACTGCTTGAGGCCCCCTGCTCGGACTGCTGCGTCAGCTGGTGTTGCGAGCGCTGCTCCCTCCGCCAAATGTACCGCGAGCTCCAGCGTCGCGGCTTCGACATGAGCATAGGTATACATCTCTCTCTCTCTCTCTCTCTCTCTCTCTCTCTCTCTCTCTCTCTCTCTCTCTCTCTCTCTCTCTCTCTCTCTTCATGGCTATAGGGATCCTGATTTTTTTTTTTACGTTTGCAGGATGGCAAGGCAACATGGCGAGGCAGGGGCAGACTACAACGGCGCCGCCGGTCTACCAAGGCATGAAGCGTTAAATACGAGTGAAAGATGCGTGCTGTCATCGTCTCTGTACGTTCGGCGCAATTACGTACATAACTTTGTGTGATATTGAATATGGTATGCATGAAATATAGATGGTGTGATGAATGAAGATTATTAATTATGCGAAGAAAGCGTAGAAGGTATGGTAATCACGTCGATATATTTTATGTTTTTTTTCACTTTTTTGAGAATTCGCGTGTGTGTTAATGTTAAGAAAGAAGGTTGCCTTGCCTGCTTTCAACTCCATAATATGGTTCTTCTTATCTTTGCCCATTCTGCTCCTTGATTTATTTTGCTGAATTGTTATATATAATAAACTTCTCGCATGTTTTTTTCTCTTCGCTTACTGTTTTACTGCAAACATAATGTGTATGCATGGTTACTATATATGTGTGAAATAACAATTAGAATTTTGAGTGAAATAACAATTAGGGGGCATTTTCTTACTAGTAATCTTACGGGTGTTTTCAGGTCAGGTCGACCTATTGAATCCGATGACTCGACCTAGTTTCTTCAATCCTACTAGACACTATCCGGAAATGTTTTTCTATTTTTATTTAAATTTAAGTCTATATTTGATTTTAAAAAAATAAAAATAAATAGATGCAACACTTATTTTATGATTTTAATTAAATATTAAATAATATTTTTATATTAAATAGATGTAAAATAATAAGAAAATTTTTTTTAAAAAAAATTGATAATCAGATAATTCAACCACCTGACCCAATTCGAACCATGTCAGATTGGGTTGAATTTGATCCCCAAAAGAGGCTTGACCCGTCTGGTCGGACTTGTTCACGGGTCGAGTCCAACTCGATCCGCAAACACCCCTAAGAAATCTTTTTTTTATTATTAGCAATTTAAAGTTAAATTATATAGACCTAATTGTTATCTCACTCACATTGCCTTCCCATATTTACTTTGTTTAAATTTGTAAGCAATATGAAATACCTAAGAATACATATTACTTATGAAGTGGTCATGCTTCCATACATATTGTTACTCAATTGGCAATCTAACTTTTATCTTCTTTTCAATTATTATCTTTTTAATCTTAAACAAATAAAATAAAAAGCATACAACATAAAAGTATTATTACCATAATTTATAATATATATTTATGTAAAATATTTTATTATTATTTTTATTCACATGATTTGCATATTATTACTTATTATTTTGAATATCTAATATCATTATTTTCATTTAAAATATATAAAAATATATTATATTTATTAATTTTATGATTTTTCATTCAGATTTTTAGTTTGATTATATAAATTTTAACTTGACATTAATGATAAAGAGTATTTAATAAAAATCATTCATTATTTAATGATAATTTATTATAAGTAAATAGTGTCATTTAAATTGCTACAAAAATTATTTATACATAGTAAATAAGGTAGTGCACATTCTTGATAATTTAATAAGAGTTAATCTTTATATCAGATAATGTAGATGACTAAATAATATGAAACTATAATGCAGTAAATGTTTCCTTAGAGTTTTGTGTTTAATTGATCGATCAGGAAGAGAATATTCTTTCATTACTATGAATGCCTCGTATGGAATGTAAATAATCATGGGAGAAATTATTATTGTCACCTCATGGGTGCAAATGAAGTGAAAAAATAGTATGCACTATGCATTCTATTGTTGTCATATCTTATATCGTAGATTTCATATGCATTATATTCATTAGTTAACTAATGAATGAGATGAAAAATAATTAATAAAAGTATTATATATATAATTAATAAAAGTATTATATATATATATAGTTAGAGAAATATGTTGATAAACAAACAAAAATTAAGATAGTGTGAATGTCATATATACATATGTACATACATACATATATATAGCATTGATTTTTTTTTCTTTTCAATAATGTTTTTCTTCAATGAAGAATTTGAATGGCTGAAAATTTTAACAGATAAGAATTGTCTAAAATAATTGAGAATAAGAAAGAAAATAAATTAAGAAAAGAGACACAAATAGAAAATAATAGGAATATATAGTGAAAGGGAGACAACACCAAAGGATTAATAAAAAAAATGAGACTCTATGCTATGTCTCCGGGCAGAAAGACTGATCTTTAAATCATGCTTGCCTACTTGATGGATAGATATAGAGAAATTTTTTATGTTCACTCAATGTATTTATGGTGGAACTGACCAGTTCGGTCCTGCATTGGCCACCTTGTCGATTTGTGGGATCCCTTAAAATTGACATCCATTGGGACCGGGTTGAATTAGATAAAAAAAAAGTAATCAAGACAATTTTCTTGAACCAAGCAAATATGCTTTTTAGAGAAAATTTTTTAAAATAAATTATTGGATAAAATTTATCATTTTAAATTTGAAGAATATTCAAAGAGATGATTTTTTTCATAATAAATTTTAGCATTTAGTCCACTAGTCCCTCTCTAGATCTATTAATAATTGTCACTTTACTCTCATTTTTTTCAACTATCATTAATGAGGGACTATATATTTGTTTATTCTTTTTTCTCCACCTAATTTAGAAGTAGTTAAACTTTAACCTTTATACGATCTCATTCAAAATTTTTGATACCATATATGTATATAATATATAATATGAATTACTTATTCATTACTATATAATATATAATATAGTGACTAGCAAGAAAATTTTCTTTAAAAAAAATTTAAAAAAAATAATTAAAAAAGTCGTGAGAGTTTAGTAATGATTTATGAAAATAACCCTACTTTTAATTGAAGGGAGTGAGAGTTTCTTATTTAAATAAGAGCAAAGCTAAACGATTACTATATATTAAAGTATTATTACAATGATCTGCGATTATTTAGGAGAAAAATATGGCAACAAGACAGCACTCATTTTTTTTTCCAACAAAACCCTGCGTCATTTATTCATGTAATTAACAAATACAGGTACATGCTTCTAATAGATGTATTAACCAATGATGTCTGGAAACGAATCGTTCCATCTGATCAGATAATAATAAAAATATTATATTTAATATAATATACTAAATTACGTTATCATATTTAAATTATTTAACTGAATGATGCTAACAGTTAATTATATAAAAGAAAAATAACAACAATAAATCATGAATTTGTAGAATTGAATTTTAAAATTTAATGTTAAAAACATTACACATTTGATAAATTTAAATCTTGTTAAATTTAATTTTTATATGTAAATTTTCTTCTCATTATTTTTTGTATTTTATATATTTGTATTTTTTATGTTAGAAGTAACATTATGATTATATATAAAATATATTTATATAATTAGTGTTTAACAATCTAATTTGAACTTATTCCATATTAAATTAAAGAAAATTATTTTTTTGTATTTATAATATTGTATATAATTGTACTATACTAACTATTATAATATTATTGTATATATGTTATTCGTAACAAAGAAGTTTGCACCCTCTATTCATAATAAATTTACCTAATATGATAAATATTAATTTATACTCTAATATGCATATATATAATAAAAATTTTAAATAAGATCATAATCTATAACAAAGTTTAGCAAATATTAAATTAAATGAAAGAAACAAGAACAAGTAATTAATATAATCTCACATTGATAGTACTAGCAAAGAAATAAGTATTAATAGAGGAAGAGATTAATTGACCAATATATAATTTTACGAAGAAAGTTTATTTTTTATTTTTTACAATTTAAAATAATATTTTTTTATCAAATTATTTTTTAACATTTTTTTAAAAAATGGTTGGTTCACAAAATGGCAGTTCAATATGGTTTTACTCGATTTTAATTAGTTTCGACCGATTTTGATCAATTTTTTAGACCGATTCGGTCCAATTGTAAGCTCGGAGTTTTAAGCATGTGCCCTCACATCATTTGCATTAACAAATCTTTGGTCAAGGACAACGACGACTCGAAGCTTTGAGAGAGTTCCCAGTTCGGGTATGCCTCTATATATTAAGGCCTAGATCTCTCTTGAAAATGAAGCAGAACAAAGAAAAAAAATAGATCATGGTTGGTTGAGGAAACAACTTGCAGTGTAATGGAATGCCAATATCATTCCATGAATAAATTATTTGTGGACTTAGTTCCGCTTGTTGAATATATTCGACCTGATATATGCATAATATGTAGTTCGGCATGATGATTCCTATCATTACTATACTTAATATGGCAGTTTGTTGTATAATAATGAAGAAAGAGAACGCACTGTGCTCACTACGAGAGCCGGAAACTTTAATTTATCAATAGATTTAGTTGCACACACAGTAAATTTGCAAAAAAAAATTAAATTAATGAGATTTATAGTGCAATAAAGCTTATATGTATTATATATATATCGAATTGTATTGAATTACAAATTCAAATGCTTCAAGTTCCATTTTAGTGACCGTGTTGAGCACTGACGGTCACCATGCACGCAATTTGGGTTACAGCTCGATATTTCAGTGTAGAATATATAGGAAAACTTCAAAAGAAAATAACACAGTGTAATATAATCCAACTCGTGCCTCGCTGCAAACAGCTAGAAGGGCTATGTCACTTTATCTTTTTTACTCCACTATCAAGCACGTTTCAACCGAATTAATTGTTGTAAAGAAGCAATGCATTGTTCGCACGTCGTTACGTTGCAGGATAATGAAAGGAATGTTCAGACTTCAGGCACTCATTTTTTCTCCATCTCCTGTTGCTCTCTATATATATTGCATCCATAGATAGGTCTGCTCCAATTCCATTACTGCTGTGGTTGTACTTAATCCAGAAGAGACACCATATCTCTCGCTTCAGGCATCAGCTATACATCTAACATGAGTTCAGGCATAAACCACGGCGAGCCAGCCGCGGCGCCTGTGGCGAAAGACATGCATATGCCTCATCCCAACGCTTATCCCCCAGTTGCAGGGCCTTTTCCCAACACGTATCCTGCAGGGACTCCTCCCGTTGCTTACCCCCCTGCTCCACCGGTGGCGGCACCTCCTAGCGCCTATGCCGCTCAAGAACAAGTATGGTCTACGGGGCTGTGCGACTGCATGGACGATGTTGGCAACTGTAAGCTCTACCATATCGATCTTGATTAATTATTTCGCGTCCCTTATTGTCATTTACGTTGATATGCATCTGTAAAGTTAGCCCAAGTAGTTGCAACGGTACTCTTGTCATGGTTAACGTCGATCTGTGAAAAAGAATCCCAATTATGCATACATATATATACATCCTTTCACAGGTTGCATTACATGCTGGTGCCCATGCATTACCTTCGGTCGCATTGCAGAAATCGTCGACATGGGATCAACTTGTAAGTTTCAGTTTCAAACTTTGCTAGTCGAATGCAGCACCATTTTTACTGTTATGTGTGTGATTCCCCCTTCAGCTTGCGGACTGAGCGGAGCAGCGTACGCCGTGATCATGAACTTCTTCTACTGCCAATGGATATACTCGTTTGCATACAGGACCAAGCTCCGAGCTCAGTACAATCTCCCGGAGTCCCCCTGCTGCGACTGCTGCGTCCACTACTGCTGCGAGCCCTGCGCCCTGTGTCAAGAGTACAGAGAGCTCAAGAACCGTGGCTTCGACATGAACATAGGTCATCTATTTTTTTTTCTTCTTCTTTTGGCTTTACCTTTCCATGGCACTATGTAACTAGATTGTGATATAATATATGCTACTGCATGAGGATGAGTTGTTGTATGCATGGTGCAGGTTGGCAAATGAACGTGCAAAGAGCGAGCGGAGGCATGCAGCCGCCGATGATGCAACCAGGCATGATGCGCTGATGATTAATTAAGCCGGATACATGAGCGGAGGGATGTTGTGAAGTGTGACCTTTACGTTTCGATTGTTCAAAATCTGCATATTATGTATTCGTATGCTAGTTATTGGCTTCCTGTATGCATCTTCTTTTTTTTTCTTTTTGTTCGATTACTTCATGTATGCACATCAGTTTCACTTCTAAGTTTTCATCATTTGTTGTAAAATCTTATGGATGAGTTAATTAGTTTGGATGTTGCAGTATGAAAGTATGCATGGTGGGGATTGGATCGCGAGCTTGCCACTTTCGTGTCAACTTCAAACCTAACTGGTTTTCCTTAAGTTTTAAAATAGTAATGACCATATCTTGGTTCCAACTTGAATGCGCTGCATGCATTGTTTTTTTTCCTTTTTTTTTCTCTGTTCAGGCGTGGCATCATGTTTAATGCGGAATAAAAAAAATGAAAGATTTAAACTATAATAATTTTTTTATTAAAAACCCCTCCAATAATATTTTTTTCGGATATAATCATAAACTATAAATTTATAAATAATTTCTCAACTTATCAAAATTTGATAAAATTATTGGCTTCTGTTATTTTAATTAAAATTCTGTTAAATCTTTTTTAATAATTATGAAATATTATTTTTACCCTTAAATTCATATTACAAAAAAAATTTAAAAATAAAAATAATCAATACGTGTAAAAGTATTGTTTATTTAGTAATAATATGTTATGCATTATGCTCATGTTAACATTTTTATTTTTAATATTTTTTTCACATTAAAGATTAAGGAGCAAAATTGACTAGTTTTCATAATTATTAAAAAATAACTTAATAAAATTTAATTTGATTAAACATAAGAATTTAAATGTTGATGGTCTGTGCGCCTTCCCGCATGGTTTTACACAATATTATTTGTTTTGAATCATTACACAAATTAAAATATCCTGATGGGTGAATGAATTAGTTATATATAATTTTATAATCATTCACGTGAGATTATGCATGGATGTTATTGGTTTCTTAAAACTTTGCGCGTTGTACAATAAGTTGTCTTAAAACTTTGGACGTTGTACATTAAGTAATCTTAAGGCTCGATGTAGGACGACACATTGTTTAATTGATTTGAAAAATATTGGTTCAATTAACAAACGATTATTTTATGATTTTTCAGTAAGCAATAATGATTAGTTTGATTAGTAAATGAAATAAAGAGGATTTAATAAATGGAGCAATTGGGTCGATTATATAAAATGATAAACATCAATACAATAACGTATTTTACATTCTTGAATACAATTACGATACATTTGTCATAAAAAGCTAGTTAACAAAAAATAATTACTTTAGTTAATAAAAATAATCAATATAAAACAACAAAATAATAGCTTTGTTTCGACCAAAAAAATAGTTTTGTTTCCGTTAATAGAGGAATGTTACACCTTACATGATAGTAACCATTTTGAAAAGAAAGGTGATATATTACTTAATTAAAATGAATCATAATTCAAAAAAAAACTTTTGTTGAGATTACCTCAAAATTCGGCTCCAATTTAATTGTCGAATCCTGGACGACGTTACATTGACTTGACCTAATTTCATAAAACTTTGCAGTGGAAACATAATATAATAAACTTAAAACAATAACATCATAAACAGCGGAAGACTTCATAAATAAATAAAATAAATCCAAGATAACATATTGGCCCATGGGTCTAATAGGCTCTAACGTATACCCAACAAAAAGTTCTTACAACATAATGAGTTCAAGTAGAATACATAACTCTATAAGGCCCATAAGTCATACATACGTGACATTTATAAGAGTTCATCATAATGACATAATATAAGTAAGATAACTTGGGCCGTAGCCCGACTCACCCATGTGCAATGTCTTCGTCAAGAGGTTCTCACCGTCAAACTTAAGCTTCATCCATACATGCACGGATCCATGTGGTGCAGGGGATTTCTTTCGTTAGAGTATGTTGAGGCACATGCATGCGATGACCTTATAACATAATCTCTACATGTCATGACATATACATATCATCATTATGGAACATAAATCATATACATGCTATGTGTTACTTATGCATACTACATGACATATGAGCATATCATCATGGCAATATAAGATAACGTGTAACATCATAATCTTTAAGTCAAACATATCATAACTTATCATTATGCTAATGCATATCATGATCTTATCTTACTTTACTTTATCATCTTGCATCATGTCATGATATGATGTGACAAGTGGACATTTACATTGCATCATCATAGGTGCATACTTCATCATACTTCTTCAATATCTTTACTTTATGTCCCAAGTCATTCATCATTCATCTTTTCGTCTTTCATCTTTACTTAGATACTTTCTTATCTTATTGATTTGGAAGACCATGTTGAATTCGTGGGAAAATGGCAAGCTATGCCATAATTGGGTTCGTGGGAGGCCAATAGAGACGCCACACTCAAGGGTGGAACTCGCCTCTTGGTTCCACGTAGGCCCAATAAAGATGACACGCTCAAGGGTGAAACTCATCTCAACTTATAAAAACATCGCACTCAAGGGTGTAACTCGTTTCCCTGAGAAATGCTACACTCAAGGGTGGAATTCATTTTCCCTCCTCGATTACAAGTCACCTTCACGCCAATCCGTTTTTTACTTGCTTTCATCAATGCATACAATCATTCAATACATTTTACATATTTTAACCCTATTTAAGGTCATACATATTTCAAATCATACTATGTGTGGGCGTTCAATCATATAGCCAATCAGCTTTCAGAATGAACGATCGTTTTGGGTAACGGTCGACCATTGGAAGGGTATCGGACAACCATTATGGTCCTTTCGGACGACCGAAATCAAACTTCGGTTCATCCGCTAATCACGGAATGTGACACTCTTCTAAACCGAACGGTCGCTGGAATAATGATCGGACGATCAAAAATGGACTTTGGATCATCCACTAATCACAGAATGAAATGACTCTCTGAAACGGACGATCGTTGTATAACGGTCGACCATTATGGATCTTTCGGACGACCGAAAATGAACTTCGGTTCGACCACTAATCACAGTGTGTGATGATGGCTTAAATCGGACGACCGATGGAATATCGGTCGACCGATTCATGACTTTCGGACGATCGAAATAGGTCGTTCGTTCGACAGCTAATCATAGTATGTTTCGACTACACATATCGAACGACCGTTTGAATATCGATCGACCTTTACATTGCTATCGGACGACCGAAATAGGGTGTTTGGTCACCCGCTAATCACAGAATGTTCGACCCTTCCCAAAACGGACGACCATTATAGAGTTGGTCGACCGCTGGACAGAGTGCGATACTACTAATGGTCTCCAGAACAGTCGACCAATGCATTATCGGTCGTCCGTTTTGAGTCGACAGACACATAATTTTTACATCATTTTCTTTACAATCTTACATACTTTTTCATATTGAGCATAGATTTTGCTCTACACATCACATACATAATTTATCAACCTTCTTCCTAGAGAGAGTGGAAGCTTCTTCCTTGTGTGCGGGCCGTGAGTGGGAGAGAGAGAAATGGAGGGAGGCCTTCTTGCTGCCGTGAGATGGAGAGAGTGAGTTGAGTGAGAGAGGAGAGAACATGAGAGGGTGGCGTCCTTGAGGGCTGTTCGTGAGTTGATGGAGAGAGTGAGCGTGAGAGAGATGCTAAGGGGGCTTGGGGTAGGTAGGAGCTGCCGGCTGGGGGGTTTGGAAGAGATAAAAGTGAGATGTAAATGAGAGGGGTTTAGGGCAAGTATAGGGATTTATACCTTAAGTTTTAGGACTAATGAGCTTTATAATAGGCCTTAAATGATTTTAACTTTATTTTATTTATTTATTTTCTTTTCTTTTTATTTTACCTTCCATTTAATTTTTGAGGATGTTACACATTTTCTCCCGGTAACCTCTAAATTTGGTTGAGTATATAGTTTGTGTTTCAGGAAATTTTTTTAAAAATATATATAATTAATTTTATGGTTTATCAAACTGCTAAATAAAATATTTAATAGATAAATTTTATAATTTGTTAAAGTAGGGTTTTTGAATAGGCTTATTTGATTGACTTTAAAAGGGTGGAGGATAAACTTTAATTCCAAATTTATCTTTATACAATTAAACTATTATCATATAAATATTACTGTAAATAACTTTATAGATCTATGATAATTATTTGTATTAAAATTATTTATTGTAATATTATTTTAGTTTTACTTATAATTTGAACAATTATTAAATAGTGTACGTATATAATCGCATCCCGATACAATTGGAAATGGATCTGGATTCAATTTTCCAATGTTTTCTTAAAGGTTATCTAATTATGTTATCTTCTTTTGTTTTTAAGTCACTTATAAAATTATAAAATTATCATTCACTACAAGAAAAATGGTATTTTCCCATGGTCAAAACCATCGAAAAATCGAGAAAATCCATCGAAAATAGAGGTTTTTGATTAATTTATCAACGAAACCATCAGTCGAAAAAGTTGGCATCGCAAACTGTTTCAAACGACTCAAAAAACACCCGTGGAAAGTTTCGACGGTTGCGACCGTCTCAAACTTCCGGCGGTTGCGACCGTCGAAGAGTTCCGACAGCCGCGACCAGTTTCGACGGTTGCAACCACTCGAAATGTTTCGACGGTCGCAACCGTTGAACTTACGATAGGTGCAACCGTCAAAATGTCATTGGCGGTTGCGACCGTCAATGCATTCCGGCGATCGTGATCGTCGATAATTTTGGCAGTTGCTAAACCGTCGATAAGTTCCAGCGATTTCGACCGTCGCAAATAATTTTTAAAATATAAAAAAATCGACAGCCGATCGAGCCGCCAGCCACCGATCGAGCCGCTAGCGACTGATCTGGCCGCAGCGGGCCGGATCAGGCCACCCGGCAGCCCATCCGGCCGGCAGCGGTCGATCTGGCCGCAGCCGGCCGAATCAGGCCGCCTGGTCGATCGGTGCTAGGGAAGGCAATATTCCCCGCCCCTTGTAGGGCCCTGCATTCGAAGATTTATTTTCCCCGCGGGGGCAGGGATGTGGGTCAAACTGCCCTCGCCCCTCCCCCCCCCCCCCCCCCCCTCCACCTTTCGAGGATCGGGACGGGGGTAGTTCACTCCGCCCCGTCGAATTCTCGAATCCTCAGATCATTATTTATAATTAATAATTTATTATAATTATATTTATTAGATTACATCTGAATTGTCCATTATATATATATATATATATATATATATATATATATATATAACATCAAACCTTAACAATCCATTTCTTTCTCCCTTTCTCTCAAGTCTCAACTCTCAAACTCTCCATTGTCGGCTGCCGCCGCCGCCGCCGAAACCACTCGCCTAGCCGCCGACCGCCAGCTTCCTTCGTCAGTCATCAATGTCGTCTCCGACGATGAATCTGATTCCATCTTCACAAGGTATTCATTTTCAACTCTTTCTTTATCATTTTCCCTCACCTCTCCGCCGCGGCCAGCCGCGTTGAGTCCAAGCGGCGGCGGCAGCGACGGCGGCATCATCGAGGGCATCATCGTCGAGGGGGGTCATCGTCGAGGGGATCGTCGTCGAGCGGTCGAGGCCATCGTCGATCCCGACGGGTTGATTCGGTCGTCGTCGATCCGATCGATCCGAAAGGGGTGTGTGTGGTCGTCGTGGTCGTCATGGGCGAAAGGGGCGAGGCCGAAAGGGGCTCGTCATCAGCGTGGTCGTCGTGGGTGAAAGGGGCGGCAGCCAAAATCGTCTGCGCAGAGGCGAAATCGGCCGAAAGGGGCGGCAGTGATTCACCTGCGCAGAGGCAAAATCGGCCGAAAGGGGCAGCGGCGATTTCGCCTCTGTGCACGATTCGCCTCTGCGCACAGTGCGTAGAGGTGATCGTGCGCAGAGGTGACTCACCTCTGTGCATTGTCACCTCTGCGCACAGCGTACATCATATTTTTTTAATTGTGATATTTTTTTGTAATTTTTTTAATTACTCACATTTTAATTAATTTAAATTTTTATGCAGAAATAAATGGAGCGGATAATCAATCTATCACTCCTGTTGAAAGCAATGCAATTCAATCCGAGAATACTCCGGAAAGTTCCAAAAATGAAAATCAAAAGGAAGAAGGAAGCCCAAACAAAAAAGCTTTAACTTCTCAAGCATGGAGTCATTAACATAGAGAATTAATTGGTGAAAAATTTCGTGCAATATGCAAGTATTGTCAAAAGAATATTTGTGGTGATACAAAAAATGGAACGAAGCATTTGCATTATCATCTAAAAATTTGTAAATTTCGTACAACAAGAGGACCAAAGCAAGCAACTCTAAAAAAATTACCCACTTTAGACAATAAAGGTGATACATTTGTTGTTGGTAATTATTCATTTAGTCAAGATGTTGCAAGGAAGGAACTTGCAAATAATTGGTTATTTTCTAATTTTTTCACATTATTTTATGTTGTGATAGAATTTGTGTCAAAATTTGAATTTTATGTTGTAGAATTTATAATAGTGATATATTTATAATTGTGTACATGAATACTTTATAATAGTTGGTTATTTTCTAATTTTTTTCACATTATTTAATAAAAATTTTGGGGAATCGGGGTCTCAGCGGGAATTCGGGGCCTCGCGGAGATTGGGGCGGGGGATAAAATTTCATTCGAACCGGGAATTTAGGGCGGGGTCGGGGACGAGGATGGGTCGTTGGGGTCGGGGCGGTGGTGGTGTCCTCCACCCCGAACAGGGTCGGGTGCCACCCCTAATCGGCGCTGCCGGTCAGATCAGACTGTCTGGCGGCCGATCTGGTTGCAGCCGACCGGATTAGGCCGCCTGGCAGCCGATCTGGTCGGCAACGGTCGATCGAGAGAGAGAATGGAGAGAGAGAGGGGGTCGTCGGCGGCTGGCGAGAGGGGTCGCCCGGGGTCGTCCTTCCGTCGTCCTCCGAGAGAGAGGGAGAGGAGAGTAAATAGAAGTGGATGAATAGGAGGTAGGGTGAATGAATAAATAGAAGGAAAAAGAAAGTGGAGAGCGGGAAAAGAAAAAAATGGGGGAATGGGGCGGAATTATTTTTTAATTACCGACAGTTTTGACCGTCGAAAATATAATAATAAAATAATATTTTATTTTATCGATGGTTTCTAACGTCAGAAGTTTCGACGGTCTGAAATTTCGACTGTCTGAACTTCCGATGGTCCGAACCGTCGGTATTATAATAATAAAATACTAATAATGTTATATATTATGATATATACGATTACAATATTTAATTACTTTTTTCATTACCAACTGTCTGAACCATCGGTAATTATAATAATAAAATACTAATAACATTACATATTATCATATATATGATTATAATATTTAATTACTTTTTCCATTACCGACGATCCGGACCGTCTGAACTTCCGACGGTCTGAACTGTCGGTAACTATAATAATAAAATACTATTATATTATATATTATATTATACAATATTATAATATTTAATTATTTTTACGATTACCGATGGTTCCTACCGTTGGTAATTGTAATAATAATATAAAATACTAATTATATTATATATTATGTTATATAAGATTATAATATTTAATTATTTTTTACGGTTACCGACGATCCGAACCGTCGGAACTTCCGACGGATGAGAAGCCGTCGAAAATTCCAACTTTCCAAATCGTCAGAAAATAAAATAATAGTATAATCAATTCTATAATTTATTATTTTTATTTCTGATGAAAATTATCCGTCGCAAAATCTCCATTTTCTTGTAGTGCGATGGGTATGACCGTCGAAACTTTTGACGAATACATATCCTATAAAGTGGTTAACTACCCGTCGAAAAAACGCAGTTTTCTTGTAGTGGTTAACTACATAAAGTCACTTATAAAATTAACAAGAGAAGAAGAATTATAAATAAATATCAGGTGTCTCAAGCTCTTATGATTGATATGTTCGTTACTTTCTTTCGGGGATAATTTGTTTGAACGGATCAATACTATTTTATAAAAGATAATCTTAAAACTTAATCGAAATATTAAAAATATATATAGTTTTCTTAAATTCGCCTTATCTTTTTACATCCCTACAGCTACAAGCAGGCTATCCCGAGTTACAACAATTTGATTGTAATTGTCGGATTCTTCCCGTTGTATCTTTTTCATAAGCGCCGTCTTTTATATTGAAAAAGGAGTTCTACTCTACAACTGGAAAATTGCAATTTATATCAGCCTGACTTAAAATTATTCAATTTTTTATCACTTTTTTGAATTAAAATCAACCTAAAATTATTTTTTTTAAAAAAAGGAAAATAAAATCGCCCTCTGACAAGTCAATATTTTCAGATAATGTTTTAGGCCATACTATAGTACACTAATATTTTTATAAAAAAACAGATATTAAATTAATATCAATAGATACATTTAATTTTATAAATATAAAATATATTATGAAAATTTTATCGAATAAGTATTCAAATTGCACTCGTAAAAGTTGTGTCGCTTAATTTTTAGATCAATTTTCTCTTTCCTTATATTAGGTCTTAGTTCTCTCTGCATAATAGAAAAGATAAGAGTTTCTTAATGTGATAAAATCTTACATCATTTAAAAAATGTTATAACATAACAAAAATGTACTTATCAATTAATAATTTAAATAAAAATGGACTATACCGACTCTTCCAACTTTTTTTTCAGATTGATACCTATTTTAAGTCGATCGATTTTCTTATATTAATTTTTTTCTTAAATATTTAATTTTTTTTAGTTGATTTGATCACTTCTCACACTCTAATTTGATTATGCAGTTCGGCATCCTTTCTCATGTAGCCTACTATTTTTTTCCAAAACTCAATAGAAGGTAGGAGTGTTCATTGGTGAACTCGAAAATCTAATCAGACATGTCCCCTTTTGGACCCGACCCGACCCGATGACTCAGTTTTTTTTTTTAAAAAATATTAAATGATTTTTTAATTAGTTGGATAGTTTTATATCATTTAAAATTAAAAAGTATAAAATAAACTATTTTAAATGTAGAAAAATAAATAGCTATTTAAAATAATATTTTTGGTATTTAAAAATATTTTATTTTTTATTAAATAATAAATACTTTTTATATTAAAAATAAACAAAAAATTAAAATAAAAAAAGAAAAAGGGTGGTCGGGCACCGGTCCAACCCAACCCGGGCCGGGTCTGGTTGGGTCAGGTCACGGCAAAAAAAAAATGGATCCGACCCGACGAAGTTTGGTCGGATCGTGTTGGATTTGTTCACAGGTCGGGTCAAACTCGTGAACACCCCTAATAGAAGGGGCTAAATTTTTTCGATCAAAACCTAGTTTAACATAAAATTATTTTTAAAGAATATAAACATTAAATGTTTTATTTTGTTTTTTTTTCCATCTAACTATATTGAAGTAACATTTTATGACACTAAAATTCAATATAACATAAACAAGAGTTGAGGTAGCGTATTAAGCGCTTCTCTCGCTTAAGCAATGTCTTGAGTTGAATTCATGTGAATGTAAAAACAATTTGTTACACGATGCGGAATAATATAATCGGATTAGTTGGACTCGATGATGGTCCGACTTTTAACATGTGGACAGTACGATCTTTAGCGTCAGGTGGATTGGACCATCAGCATCACTTCCCAAACATCAAAAGTTGTCTACAAAAATAAAATTCAATATATTTTAACCATTTCATATTGAACTTCATTGAATAGGTTATTAGTTTTAATATTCACATTTAAAATATCACAATAATTTAACTCAATAATATAGTTAGGCTCTATTTGGCAATGTCAAAAATAACATTTAAAATAGCGTTTAACGGTTGAAACGCTATTTTATTTGTTTAATAGCAGACATAATCAAGTAGAGTTTATCATTTTGAATGAAAATATTGAAAAGATACTTTTACTAGCGTTTAGTGGTTTATATTTTTTTCTAATTTTATCCTTATTTAAATGTATTATTTCTTTTTCGATTTATCTTATTATTTTATCATTTTATTTTTATCAGCATTCAACTATATTCCATTTATATTCATATTTAATTAATTACAAAATATCTATTTATTAACAATGGATATAAAAAAATAATTTAATAATTAATATTTTCATATCATGTATGAACTATATAAAATGTATTATAAATATATTTTTTACATATTTTAATAACAAATTTACTTGTGAAATTTTATTTTATTTCATTGAGATATTAATTATTTATTTATTAAATTCTAATAAAATGTGTATAGCGATTGAATTGTATAATTGATTGTATGTCCAATTATGTCATTTTATATTCATTCGTTAATTCCACCGCTAAATTTATCAAACGCTTATTTATTAATATCTTAAATGAACCGCTAACTATTAATCATCAACTGCTATCTATTATCCGTTATTCGCTATTTAAATCGTTATTCTTTTTCAAATTACTATCCACTCGTCAAATCATTAATAATGTCAAACAAAGCCTTCATATAGTAATAATGTATAAAAGAAAAAATAAAATTATAAAATAAAAAGTGAAAGTAATATTTTATGAAGAATTTTTTTAGTTTTGACTGTGCGCTTCTCCGTTTTTTTTTCGGTTAGGGGATCTAATTCAATAGATGATTTTATGTGTTTCAGGAAAAAAAAACCAATGGGTTCACATTTTTAATTTTTTTAATCAAATTTTAAGGTTATATATATTTTTTTTTGTAGATTTTACTAACACCCCCAACCTTGAAGTTGTAGGCGTGAATAAATTCGTTAATAAACCAATACATTAAAATTTTGGGTGAATAAATTCAGATGGAGCCATAATTTGTGGTGCATGGGTCCTATGATATAAATTCCGATCGAATCACGACTTAGTTGGCATATCGATTCGACATCCAGTTCAGTTTTAAAAACATGGGTCTTATCTTGTGAATGCTTTCTTCCTAACTGTTGACTTTGTTTTCTATAGATAATTAAAGAAATAAGTATTTTCTTATTTGTTTTCCGAAATTTCGAACGAGAATTTTTATTTCTTGTCCAGTTATATGCACGTTAAGATAATTATCAAGGGCCCCTCTCTTCCCCAGATGCGTCATGTCCCCAACTCTTGCATTGTTCAGTTAAGTATTCAAAGGAGTGATTTTAAAAAAAAAAAAAATTGCATGGCATGCATATATAGACATGATCACAACCTTCAGAATAGTTTCACTAAGCTCGACGATTTTTTTAAAAAAAAGGCCAATAATTTGATAGGATTTCGCCATGCAAGGTGAATCATCGATGTTTGTATCGTATGTTATGATAATCAGCCATTCTATCTTT
The DNA here is from genome assembly GCA_030549335.1 of Pontederia crassipes. Taxonomy (NCBI): domain Eukaryota; kingdom Viridiplantae; phylum Streptophyta; class Magnoliopsida; order Commelinales; family Pontederiaceae; genus Pontederia; species Pontederia crassipes. The sequence continues at coordinate 39,936,698 of CM060186.1, forward strand.
CGCGAGGCCAAGTGATTGTGGGTCAAACATTTGCATTCGAGAAAGACAGACAAATAATGCATGTTCGGTTCCTCATTTGTAATTTAATGCCATCGCGTGAAACTCCAGGAGTGCATAAACAAAAATATAAGGAAATAAATACTCGATCACACTTTTGGCGTGATCTTAAGCAAACGATCTCGTGACTCTCGTCCTCGTCCGACGATTAGACGAAAGGGACTTAGCAAATCCTATTTCAACATGCAGCAATCAGACTACCTTTTATTTAACTCTATTTCACCATCTATCCTGTTAATTTGCGATAGGTCGTTTCCTGATTGTCCGATCGATGTGACATCACATGATGATTTTCTCTCTCCTCCACGCGAGTGTCACGGGTCATTCTTAGGCATAATATCACGTGGGGCAACTCGGGAGCACCTAACCAAGCCTATATTAATTTTGCAGTGGAAGTTTTATAATCGATACGACTATATCGATAATCACTCTTATAGGGATTGAATCACGGACAGTGTTCAACAACTCATCATGAAACTGTGACATTAACGCGTTGAGGCACCAATACAGGCACTTCAGTACTTAATGTCCGAAGGGATAGTCGAAGAACCACGGGACACCGAGAAGGATCATCGATGTGGGTTGTCACTCACGCTCAAGACCAGACACTAGTATTACAAAAATTCGATTGTATTATATATAATGAAACATAGAAGACATATGGATTAGGAAAGCACTAGTGAATTTTTCACTAATGTACCGTAGGTAAAGAAGTCTTTATACAAAAGTGAAAATGTAAAAGATATGCTCTACTGGTAACTTGATCATTCATAAAGATGATCTTACAAAATAATGCCCTAAAGGAGAATACCTTGGTACTCCGTAATATTACGTAGTGCGGGATGACAGTATGTATTTTTTAGGACGACACTAAGTGGTCGCAAACTTTAGTTGAGCGGCACTAATGGTGTAAGGCTTTGCGCGTCGTGTCATGGGAAAATGCCTCGTGACACGAGCAACTAGTCGACATGGCATCATTAAAAAGTTGAAAATTAAAAATTAAATGAATGGGGTGTCACAGCCGCGAAGGGCAGCGCCCCTCTTCCAGTGTATGGAAGGGGGTTTCCCCCCTCTGTGACCTCTGACGTTGGAGGCCATAGCCCCCCCCCCCCCCCCCCCCAAGCAATTCTGCCTGACCGAAATGGGGAAGGTCGTTGGCCAGCGGATTCGTACATCCGTGCGATCAGCGTTGGCGACGGACCTCACGAGCACTCACAAGATCGTTGTTTTCCGGTATGGGCGAAGGGCGAGTGCCATCACGGTTACAAGTGTAAAGTTTGCACTGGAGGTCGTTGAGGGAGGCAACCCCACCTCCCCTTTTTCTTGTCTCGACGATGGGCGAAGGGTGTGCTGGTGAGCGATTCCACTGGACTGAAATGGGGGAGGTCGTTGACCAGCGGATTTGTACCATCCGCGGGATCGGTGGTGGCGACAAACCCCATGAGCGCTCACAAGACCGCAATTTGCCGGTATGAGCCAAGGGCATGTGCCATCATGGTTACAAGTGTAAGGTTTTGTGTTTCTCAAGTTGTTGCTGCTTCTTGAGTTTTGGTTGTTGTTATCACCCATGAATCTATCCCTTGTTCTTTACTATTTGGCACTTGCAGCAACCTCATGAAGAGGACGAACTGTGGCGCGCCGCACAATATTTTGAGGTACATATCTATAAATTTGAGATCGCATCAAACGATCTATCTAGATATATAGCAGTAATTTAAGAATATACTTTACATGGTCTTTCTTCATGTTCTTCCAACATGATCGTTGAGAAGACAAAATGTGTCATTCCACACAAGTTCACAAGGTACATCTAAGATCGGTCGCATCATAGTAGCACCCTTTTCTCTTTTATTGAGGCATGCAAACTTATTATAGGTGTAACGTCCAATACGTCATAAAAAAACAAATAAGATAAGAGGGAAAGATAAAATCTAATAGGAATAAGGCGATTAAAATCATCTAGAAATCAAAATCAAATCTTTGCATATCCCAATAAGTTCCAATCTCTTTTCTTAGCTATAAATAAGGATTAAATCCAAAAGCCCGAGGGTTTTTGCAAGCCGGTCCTACACTTCCCTCCCGCATTTTTGTGTGCCCTCCTCGTCCTCACATGCACCTTTTGGTTGCCAACCAACAGGAGATCTGGATGCCAACAACCATGCGCTTGGATAGAGAGGAGCAGCCGAAGGAAGAGGAAGAAGAAGAAGAAGGTTAACGTAATAATTTCTCAGACAGAAACTTGCAAGGTATGAAGTTGAGGTAGATTCATCATGGAATCTTGATTTTAGGCTTGAGCATGTTGCTAGTTGTTTTGGTAAATCCATATATGTAGTTAATTGCCATATAATGAAGAACAACGTCGGCAAACGTTGGAAAGATGATCGGAAAACTCCTTGCGTCTGCATTCAATTTTTCGCATAATGGAACCTGGCCCGGGTTCACTATAACTCGACCCAAGTAATGCCCTGCTTGGACCGAGTTCGACGGAACTTTGCTCGGATCCGTCGTTGCTAAGAGCTCCGAGCTCTGCAACGGTATGAATCTGGCCCAAGTTGATTATGACTTGATCCGAGCGATAACCATGACTACGTGATCTGGCGAGATGGTCGCTTGAACTATAGAAGCCCTAGACTCGGCTCGAGTATGACCTAAACTCGGCCTGGGCTATGCAAAATTTTTTGTGATGACACCTTACAAACTCAGCCCGGGTTCTACTTATATCCATCCTAGGTCCCGACCTTATGATGTTGATTTTGATGATTCTCTAAACCTTGATTCATGTGATCAATATTGATTATGTTTTTTATGCTCTCTGATTTACTTTCCATGATCCTATCTTGTAATCTTGATCAAATCTTATATAATTATGATTATTATGACTTTTAATTATTATGATCCTCGGATTCCTTTCTATGATGATCATCCTGAGTCCTAATAAAGATAAATTAAAAGCTGCAAGATAAAAGATGAAAAATATTAAATGGAGAGCTCTTATGATGATGGACTAATGACAATTAGTTATGAACTGACTCCAGTCAGTTATGGACTAACTACGGTGAGTTATGGACTAAGTACGATCAGTTATGAGCTGCCTTTGTCAGGTATGATGATGATATGAGGGGTGAGGCAGACCTTCTCGTAGGTTGAAATATACTCAATGATAAGTCAAAGATGAATAATAAGATGTTGAAGAAAATGAAACCATATGAACAAAGAAACTTTTCTTATGATGATTGACTTTGCCTCTTTTATGATGATGTTCTCCATGATCTTATTAATATACTTTACATGATTTTCCTTTCTCATGTTATGATCATGTCTATTTTCACTTTATATAATAATGATGTCTCTATGATTCATGTCTAGTATCATGATCTTATGTTGCTTTTAATTTCATACTGAGTTGCAAAACTCATAGAGAAATGTTCTCCCCTACATTTTCATATATGTAGGATCAGGTCAAAATGATAAAGGTGACTAATGATGACCGATCGAGCTCGTAGTGGCTGCACATGAGTGTCATGAGTCTTTTAGTTTCATGTTTTAGATTTCTTTCTATAATTATTAGATTGATGTACTAGCTTAGGACTCATACGATGTTCTTTTATTAGTGTTCCGCATAATACGATGAATAATCTTTTTAGTATTCTTATATGATAATTAGTTTTCCGCTATTATTTGATGTTGAGTTGACCCGGTCAAAGTCTTCTTTTTAATCAATATGGTGTACACATAATGATGGTTATAGCTGTCACGTGACAATGTGCGATTTGCGAGCGTTACAATAGGACTATACTATTGTTGCCGTTGTCCTCTCTCTTTGCAGCCACTGATCATAGGTCCTTATAGGAGCTCACTTGATGCGTGATCGAGGCCCTTACCAATCTCCATTGTTGTTACTGTCGTTGCTACTGCTATTATTGCATAGGCTACCGAAAAGGTAGCCGTGGAGATGAAGACGAGCAGTGCTCCCATATTGATCTAGATTACGTCAACCCCCCCCCCCCCCCCCCACCCACCCACACCGACAGAGGAGCGCCGCAGAGCCCCCAACCACACCGACAAGTTGCTCGTCTTTGAATCGAGTAGCGTTGTACATAAACTAAAAAGAAGAAAAATAAAAATTTTATTTATTTTGATAAATCGTGTAGGACACTTCTTTTCATTCGAAATTTGTAGGCAATTAAGTAATCAACTCTTTTTTTACATTTATTTTAAAGATTGGCATTCTATGTCCAAAAGGTTCAATTGTACGAAATGAATTTTTAGGTCCAGAAATTCTTAGGGGCGGCGCCCCTCGTGCCAATGAGGTCCTAGAGCGGCGGCACCCCATTTTCCTTAATGTATTGTTTTTAATATTATTTTATTTTTTAATTATATCACATCGACTAGTTGTTCGTGTGGAGGAAAGAGAAAATTATCGTGTGGACGTCAGACGATCTATCACACGTCCAAAAGGCAATTGATGAAATAAATTATAAGACGGAGGATAATCTGATTATACAGTGAGGGTAGTGTTAAGAAAGTGACAAAATTGATATTCAGTAAAATATATCCAAAATTTGTGGGTCTTCAGAAGGGGGCATAGGCGGATCTTTCTTAGTATATCACAAAAATGAGAGTGCCACTTTGACTATGTGTGACGTGAAAAAAAAACATACAATATATATACTATAAAATTATGACCAATCATTGTTAAGACAGTATAAAATCGAGATTACAAAAATTCATATAAAAATAAGGTAACTATAAACAATGTCTATAGTAAATATAAGCGTGACACGCATGCTCATAAAAAGAAGGATGTTACTATTGTCAGGATTTGTTTAAGAATCACAAAGATATTAATTAACAGAAATAAGTGCTAGTTAACTTAGTTTCTTAAGTAAATAAAAAACTAAATACAAATTAGCCACTATGAAAATCTCTCGTTTATATGTATATTCTCTACAAAATTATAGGTAACTTAGTTAACTCCGTTGAATGACAAACCCATCAATTAACTAACGTCATAATGAGCTTCAGCCAAATACCGAAGCTTATTTTTCCATCCTACAAAAATGGCGGACTTCATCATTTTATAGTCATTACAAAATCATCACTCAATAACGAGCGTAAGACTTCCCATAACATATTTTTCTATTAGCATGACAATAAATTAATAAAGACAGTTGCAGCGTGATGTTAATATTAATATTTCAACATAGTTGACGCCTAACTAGTTAAAAAAAAAAAACAGAGACGCGCACCAAGCACACACTATTAAGACAGTGTGTGAGTCAATCTCATTTAAAATAACAGTTTAATTGGACATAAAATGATTTTGTAAAACGGGCTAGGTGACTTTGAATCAAAGAAGGCATGCACAGGCAGCACAGCTACAACCTTCAGCACCTCAATCCTTTCTCGTGTAACAAAAAAGAGAGAATGAACAAATATACATACTGCTGAAACACTGACACCAACATTGACGCTAATACATGACAGATCAACAACAACAAAGTCTTATTCCACTAAGTGGGATCGGCTAATACATGACAGATCAGTGGTTCTAAAATATTTTTTTTAACAAAATCAGCAGCAATGAATAATTGAATAAAACGTCGGCATTTCACTGCCACAATGATGTTCTAAAGATCCCCTAATTCGATCCGTTTCATCCTAATTGACCACAAACAAAACGCCCGCCCTGTCTGATTCGAACGATAGAATTACAGGGGAATCATGCACCGCTAACTACAGGATCAAGGCATCACACAACGCGTGGTTCCAGCCAAGATGAACACTATCAACAATCTAAATGTACTATCTGTTATTTTCTCAAAGACTTATAGGGAATCAATCAACTGTTAGTTAGCACATTACAACTGTGGCCAACTTCCAGACTTTACGATGTTTCCAGGAATTACCTAGTATAACCATTCCACCAATTGTTGTTTACTGTACAAAATGCGCAATACCACATCAGATTTTACAGCATCCATCTATTTCTTGTTCTTAGTGGGAACAAGTACAAGTTTATAGTCAACCATAAGCTGAGGATTGCCCATTCACAGCCTTTACCACACTGACCTGATAACCGACCTACAGATTTAGACAGACTATCGGCACCGTCTGGGAAAATCAATCGGTTTTGCATCCTGCTACTACCGGTCGTAGCATGACCAACCTGGGCACTTGTTGTCATGTCAGACGAGAATCTCAAACAAGGTGTCATCAAATCAGCTCGCAAACATCTGGCGCGATGAATCATGTCCTATTTACAAGCAAATGATATAATGGCTTAAATTCCACTCGAGATAGAGGAAGAGGCACCATCTTTCAGCTGCTGCAGTGACGCTTGCAATGCTCTTTGAAGTGTCTCAGCAATCAATTTCAACCTACCCTGACTTGTATCTACAGTAGTTCCATTCGAAATTTCTGCTGTTCTTGCCATCCTCTGCTTGCATCTCTCCCAATCTTCATGACGCGACCAACATGCTTTGCCCCCATGACTTCCTTCCATTCCGAGAAAAGAAACATGGGCATTTTCACCAAAGAAATATTTGAGTCGCACTGATACACAGTATGGTAGCCAAGCAGCTCCACCAGCAGCATTCATGTGAGGTATGAAGGCTGAATCGAGGACAAATGTAAGAGCAAAATCCACTGAACTGTGCTCTCGATCATGATGGATATTACTTTTTGAACTAGATGTTGTCTCTGAGTTCTCATCTGAAATGGTGCCCAAATGATTTTCCAAGCACAACTCTATGCGGGCCTTTTGTGTTGTAGCTATGTCTCCACCAGGTGAATGTGACAATCCCTTCTTCCAAGAAATAAGTTTTAAGAACTCACGGAGGACGGAAACAGGAAGAGTAAGAAGTGTAATAAAAGATGCAACTCTAGAAGCATCATATGGCTCAGATGCAACACGCCTGCTGAAATAATCACATATTTCATTTATTTCTGCTGGTGTCAGTTCTTCCTGAGTGTTGGATTGGTTTTGCTGCTGTTGTTGCTGATGGTGGAAACGCTTTACACTTAAAACTTGCAAGAGAAGTTGAACTCTATGAACACTTACAGCAAAGACATAGCCCCTGCAGGTAAGAAAGCAAACATATTCAATAAATAACATGCCAAGTCAAGACATTCATCACTTCCAGTCTATTTGTTTCTTAATAGTTTCTTTTTTTCTGAAGAAGGAAATGATGGTTATATATTTTATTACCATTCACTATCCGATATGTAAAAAAAGAGATTTACATGTGCAGACCACTTCAGAAAAAGAAAGATCGACGTCTAGAAACCAAAACAAAAAGTTATATCCTTCAAGAAAAACAAGAGGTTATAGATATAATCTTGTCCAAAAACAAAAGAAAAAGAAACACAATCCTAACATCCACTGACTAATGAAAAAGATGTGCACACAATATTTTCCACAGCGCCTTTCACCTTAGAAAATAGTACAATTTCCTGTAACCATATGGCACACAAGAGAGCAATTGAAGCTTTAATGCATATTTACTGCGTGAAAACTAATGCTTTGCGGTGTAGGATACCATAAGTTGTTTGACATTCTTATTTATGAAAATTGATAGCAAATTTTACAATATAATGGATGTCCAGTTAACTATTCATCCAACAACCCCACGCTACCGACAATACAAGTATGACTACCTTTTCTTTTGATAACAAGCATGATAACTCAAGCAGGCCGAATTAGAAGGGGATACAATCAAAACGTATGCGGAAGTTAGTATATATTCTAGAACAAATGATATCAATAAAAGTAGCATTGTCAAGAATTAAAAATCTCACACTATAAACTACTGACACCTTACCCCACAAAAAACCGCAAGGCAGGCTGCTCCTGGTCCAAATTTAGTAGTGTTCCTTCATTTTCTTTCAGAATTGAACCCAATATCTCTTTCAAAAGATCAGGTAACTGCGCGAATAACCACAATACACCAAGATACTTGAGGATGCCTCGTAGCACTTTCTTAAGAGCTGCCAGTGGAACCCAACCACCACCATAACCTCCATCATCTCCAAGCCCAATAAATGCTGTATTCAGTTCTCCCTTCACATGTACTGCAAAGCCAGTACCTGGAGATATACGTAGTGGCACACCAGAGATTCCCTGACTCAAGGCAGTTGAGGCTAGCATTGTAGAGCCAATCCGGTTTATGCCACCACCTATTTGTGTGCCAATACCAATATTTGGTCTGGGTACTGCACCAGAAGATGCAGCGTTAGGGCGGTTTACTGGAGTTGGAAGTGATTGGGTGCCTAAACTTGAATAGGTGTTGCTTGAACCAAGCTGTACACCTGTATGAGAAGCACCAGTAAAATTGGGTTCCAAAGCATTCAAACCTTGAGCAACATGTTCCATAATAAAAGGTCGAAATTGTGGACATGGCAATGAACCACCCGCTGCTGGCCCTCCTTTTGGAGGTGTGGCAGGCTGCAACCAGACCTGATCTCCTGCAAAACAGCGCATGTCCACAGCAAACTTCTTTCGGTATATGATGCGTATCCAATAAGGACCTCGTAGCACAACAGAGACATCAAAAGGCAACAAAGAGCTAGGAACAAGTCCAGGTCCACTTCTTCCAGCTGCGGACAAAACTGCCGCAGCAGTGTGAAGATTCTGACCACTAAGTTGAGCTATAACTGCTGCTGCTGCAGAAACATTTGATGAAGGCTGTAACACATTTGATGGAGTATTTGCCAAATTTCCATGAGATTGTATATGTGTATTCTGTTTAGGAACCGGGTAATATCCAGCTGAAACAGGCACAGGAATCCGAGCCGGTCGTATTGCGCCACATAAAGCTAGTAAGGGACCTGCAGTAAGACGGATACAGTCCAAGAAGGATGCAACTTCACCTCCATTTACAAAATCTTCCAGAAACTGCATATAGGGTTAGATAAATTAAATTTCAGAAAAAACATTATTACTAAACAATAACCATCGAGATACATTCACGATAATGACAATAAATTTTAGGATATAGGCACATAAAGAAGAAATTTGAGTTGGCTACATAATTATGGCCTATTTATTTAGCCATGAATATCTACCAAACAAGTAGCACACATTAACAAGTGGATGACTGCACAAACCTCGTAGTTGCCCTTTACTTTGTCAAAGAAAGTAACATAGTTACTAAACAACAACAACAAAGCCTTATCCCACTAGGTGGGGTCGGCTACATGGATCATACGATGTCATTCCGCTCTATTAATGGAAACAAAAAGATACATGAAAATAAACCAGAAAAACAAAGTTAGATCAACTCAACCTTCAATAAAATTCTCATGTATCAATCTGGAAATGTAAAATTAAAGATCCTCTCAAAAAAAGAAGAAAAAAAAAGAAAAGACTAAGCAAATGAACAATATAATCCATGCTTAAATACCCCTGATCAAAGAAATATGGGATAAATTTCAAGAACTGTTCTTTAACTTTCTCTCCTAAAAAAAAAACTGTTCTTTAACTTTGACATTTTCCCTATTTGGTCTTTTAATTTCATTTTGTAACAGAACTATTGATCATCTTTCAAATTTTCCAACGCGTTTATGTATCTGCCTTATCCTCCCAACCGGCTATAACCATTTTTTTGGTAAAATTGCATATGTATCTGCCTTATCATCTTTTTCTCTCATTACCATGTCAACAACATCTGAAGATCAAAATTTTCACTTGGCTCATTTGGCGTGACAAGATCCTCACCAAGGCATATAGCGCCAGATAGGCACCCGACACCCGACTCTGACATATCTTGTGTGCTATGTGGTCAGATCCGCTCACCGGATACGGGAGGGAGAAGTCCCAATCCTTCCTCTCTCTTTCATTTTTTTTTCCTTTTTAATTTTTTCTCTCCCTCTCTAACCCTCCAGCGAGCAGACAGGGGAGGGGGGCCACCACACCTCTTCCTCACCAGAGGCTGGAGGGAGAAGCCCCCTTCCTCCCTCTCTCTCATTTCTTTTAAAAATGACTCTCTCCCCGCCCCCCACCCTCCCTCCACCCGCTTTCTCACGGAAGATGGGATGGAAACGTCTCTTCCCTCGCTCTCATTCATGTTTTCCTCTTCTATGTTTTAATAATTATCATATTAACGATTGTTGATGTGGCAATGAGAGAAAAGGATGATGGGGGTAAATACATTGGCAGTGTTACCAAAAAACAGTCTATATCTTGTCAGAGGATAACACGAGCAAAAAAATGAAAAATGAAGGATACATTTGTTACAAAATGAAGAGTAGATAGGAAATTTGACTAAAGTTTGATAACAGTTCATGAAATTTACCCAAGAAATATGAAATTTGTCAGGGAAATATTTATGACCAACAAATTCATTTCAAAGAAAACGTTATTCCATGAGCAGCACAGACCTTAGTGTGTGGCCAAAGTTGATCAGGAGAAATATGCATCGTGCAACCATCTTTACCAGCTTCCCACTCGACAACAAAGTGCACCACAGGCATTGACCCGTAGCTAAACCACAAAGTCACCAGGCCAACTGCTTCAATTTTGAAGGATCTCCTTATTTGTTCAGACAATTTATCTACCCCTTCATTACTAACTTTTGTTGATGATATCTTTGACTCAGAGATTGTGTTGTTCTCATCGATCTTATCATCAGATTTAAGACCAACTAACTTCCGCATTCCACAAGCAAATAATCGTGCATTATAAAGTCTTTGCAAATCTGAAACCAATTTCTGAATGCTATCAGATTCAACACTCTTATAGCACAAAACGATACCTTCTGGATCACAATGAATGTGTGAATCAACTTCAGATGCATTGGCAAGACGTACACCAGAGCCCCATGTTGTACTGGTACTTAAGTTCTGAAGCTCCCACAATTCCCTGAAATGAAGATCCTCGATTTTGACATCCCAGCACATGGTTCCAGGCTTCCCAAGACGCAAGCATATGCGATGCCACGTACTATCCGTGGCAAATGGCAACTTCAACCACAAATTGGAGGATGGAGTTCTTAAACCGATTCCTTCAACATAAGGAATATCCAATGCATCCATTTGGCTGGTTAATTGAGCATGCTTAATACAAAGAGAGCAGTGTTTAACAACATGGAGGAGGACCGAAACAAATACATTTAACGGAGTAATGGCATGGTTCGTTTCAGAAAAAAGATGACCAAATGTATATCTGCTAGTTCTGGATGATGATGTGGAAGAAGTCAAAGCTAATCCTGCAAAACAAGAGTCAGGTGACTCCAATAGTTTCCTTCGTTTAAACGGTGGGAAAATCACTTTAGACATTTGCAATGATGGAATCACTGTCAGAATATCTAGAAGAGAACGTTTTCTTGCTTGTTTCTCATGTTTATGAGAACCATCATAGTCTAGGTTGGAGAAACACCGAATATCTGGTGTTTGGCCTGTAAGAAGTGTACAAGTCCAATTAACAATTTTATTTTTACAGTCTTGCATAGACAAAGAAAAAATCTAGCACAGGTGGTATGCCGCTAATTCACACACCCCATAAATATACAATAAGAGATGAAGTAGGTACAGTACCTTCTATTAATCCATCCAAGTTACCAGTTGACAAGCTTTTGAATCTATTTGAGTCTAAGTTCTGGAGAGAAAATTGCTGACCACCATCAAGTGTTCTTAGTTCTTTTGAAGGTTCATTTGCAAATTTTAAATGATCATCCTCCATGTTAGGAAATTGACCGACTTCAGCAGAATATGGAGACTTAATATTACTGAGGTCCTGTTCAGATCTTGAAGAGAACTTATTAGATGAACTTCTTATGGGACTTGAAGAAAGGGAACTAGTAGCAACATTCTGAGTAAATCCTTTCCGGCCATTTGGGAGGTATGCTGCATTACTGGAGCCCATAAATTCAGAAGAAAGCCTGGCAGTATTGCTAGCTTGATATTGTTGCAATCGACCTTCCGATTTAGGTGAGCTAATTCCAGACTTCATTCCTGGTTGACTGGTATGAAGAGAGTTGACATGAGTTAAAGGTGGCATTTTATAAGATGAGGAATGCTGGGTTCCAGTGGAAAAACCACTTGATGCACCTTTTTCAGACCCAAAAACTTCATCGACGATGGAAGAGAAATTCGATTGTGAACAAGGAAGCTGGAGAGAAGCTTCCTGTCCAACATCGGGATTAAATCCAAGTTCTGATATCTGATTAAAGGTTCCCATATTTGACAAAGAATGGAGTTTCTCCCAGTCGAAGAGGCTAATGTTTAGTTCATCATTAATCATTTGCATCTGTCCAATATCAATTTTATTGAACCGTATAAGTTGACTTACATCACTAAGAGAGTGGGGCTTTCCATTTGGACCAAGCTGAGATTCTAACAAAGTAAAAACTGGTTTGAAATCTTTATCAACCTGCAAAAGCAGAAAATAGGTATCTGCACACTGTGGAAAACCCATCAAAATCATATCTGTCCCATGTGAAATGGTCTCTGGGATTTTCAGATTCGATAAATGGTCATGAACCTGCAAGTGTAAGCACACAAATGTCTTAGAGAAATAAATGCAACAAAGTACTAAATGCAGCAAAATTTCAGGAAAATAAAAGAACAATCCAGGACAAGAGTACTAAAACCACACAATTTGATTGTAGAGATTCAATTTGACCAAAGATCAATCTGACTCCAGTTTTATGACATCAAACAGAATGCCATACCTTTTATTTTGAGACTTATTTGCCCTTGAACATCAATATTGACTCTTTGAAGGATTATTTGACACAAACAAATAAGTCAAGATGACCAAATGTTTGTGAGAATTAATGAAAAGGTATATTGGAGATAACAAAGTCGACTTATTTGTTATAGACTATCAATTTTATTATTGCATTTAAGGCATAGAGCCCAATCTTTTCCTTATGGTCTAAGACATAGAAAATGAAAGAATTAAGCTAACAAAAACGTGACCTCTTGACTTGAGTAAGTGCCATTTGTTAGCCTAGATTTTTTTTTTTTTAAACGAATTTGTTAGCCTAGATTACAATAAGTATGCAACGCTCTATGCCTTAAATGTAATAAAAATTGATAGTCTATATGCAAAAATCCCTTACCAACCACTCAAAGAACAATTCCATCATGAAATATCATAATCAATGAAACATAAAATAATCATGTTTTGGGAGTTCTTGGTGACTTGGTAATGAATAATCATAACAAGTTTACCTGTAACCCCAAAAACCTTCCTGTTGAAGCAAATACATTGAGAATACTCTTGTTTCTTAAATTTGTAAATACATCAGTAGCACTAAGATGTCCCAGGTTTAAAGCCTCTTCACAGTCAACAAGTGTTGATGTTGACAGCACGTTCTTAGAAGATTGAAGAAGAAATTTGCCATTCCTACATTTCAAGTAAAAACATAGTTATGACGATATCAATGCCACACTTAGCTACTTCAGAGGTGTGCTTTTTGTCAATTTTCAATAAATAGATAGAAACCTCCACAACCTCATCAATTTAATCAACAAGTTAAAAAGGAAAGACCTATCATACTTTTATGATGCAATAAATTTTATCCTAGAGTTCACAATTTAATATAAATCATGGCAACAAGTACTGGTCATCTATCTTGTAGTTTACTAATGACATTATTATACAAAACTTTTGAACAAACAGACTTTTCATTTGTGATTGCTCTTGAATCAACAAGTTTCTTGTAACATATCATTATTATTCAGATTAGTTAGATGATTGAGATTACATCAATCAACATAAAGAAGATTCACATATAGATGGTCTAGATCTTTGATCAATAAGACGATCTAGACAAGTTCAATTTGAGAGAATCTTCTTGTATTGGAATCAGTAGTTAACTGTCTCCACCTCAAAGTAAGGATTGCTGGGCCATAAAACACTACTATTTTATCAGAAATATCGTTTTTACCCACATTTCAGTACAAAGTCAAAATTCCAAATTAGCAACGATGACACATTGAGTTTTTCACAAAACTTTATTGACAATTAACCAGTTATGTAGAAATTGCTTATCATGGGAACCTACAGGACATATTAGCATACAAGATGGACACATCATTTGTATATCATAGAAGACAAGGAACAAGGACAAACCTGATATTCATGCCAAGGATAATATAAGATGTCCCAAAAGCTCGCACACGTAGTACTTCATCCCCAAAATAATCAGCATTATCAAGCCCGCCACCATTCTATAGAAATTTAAAAAGACATTACTATAAAATATTAGACATGTCAAAGACAGGCATGGCGGGTACAAATATGCTGGGTATAAATATGCAAAGTAATTCCTGGGCATAGGGTGACTACACAACATAAATTGTTAGTTCTTGATATGCAAATGAAATATATAAAACCAAAATCTCGAATAGTTTTTTATCGAAAGATCAAGTGATGGCAGTTAAGGGGGAGAAGCGAGAGACTTTTAGAAGTAAGTTATTAGAAGAAAGTGTGTGGGAGTTAGAAGGAGATGCTAGTATCATGTGGGAGAATGTGGCAAAAAAAGTTGAAATGGTTGCTAAAGCCATTTTAGGAGAATCAAAAGGTTTTGGACTACGAGATAAGAAGACTTGGTGGTGGAATGAGGAGGTCCAAGAAAAGGTGCATAATAAGAAGAATTATTTCAAGGCGATACACTTGGACAATAGTTCTGACAATTGAGAAAAGTATCGTTTAGCGAAAAGGGAGGCTAAGAAGGCAGTTAGTGATGCTCGTGCTAAAGCATATGAGGGGTTTTATAAGGAGTTAGGGACAAAGGCTGGTGAACAAAGGATTTACAAGATTGCAAGGAATAAAGAGGAGTCGAGATATTTGGATCAAGTAAGATGCATAAAAAATTAAGTTGGCAAGGTTTTAGTTACTGAAGGAGATATTAAGAACAGATGGGAAGAATATTTCTATAAGCTATTTAATGATGGATGTGAAGGTTCCCGTTGTGATTTGGAGGACTTGACAGTTAGCGAATGTAAGATTAATAGGTCATTTTATCGTAGAATTAGAGCCTCAGAGGTTAGCGAAGCTCTTAAGAAAATGGAGAATGGTAAAGCCGTTGGACCGGATGGTATACCGATTGAAGTTTGAAAATGTTTAGAAGAAAAAGGTGTGTTGTGGTTATGTAAACTATTTAATGAGATTTTACGGTCGAAAAAGATGCCTGATGATTGGAGATTAAGTACATTAGTTCTTATTTACAAAAATAAAGGGAATATTTAGAATTGTGCAAATTATAGAGGGATTAAACTTATGAGTCACACAATGAAATTATGGGAAAAAGTGATTGAGCATAGATTGAGAATGGAGACTAATATTTCTGAGAGAATTTGGATTCATGCCAGGAAGATCCACTACAGAGGCGATTTATTTACTAAGGGGGATAATGGAAAAGTATCGAAGTAGGAGAAAAGACTTACATATGGCTTTCATTGACTTAGAAAAGGCGTATGATCGGATACCAAGGGATGTACTTTAGAAAGCCTTGCAAAAGAAGAGGGTGAGTGTTGCCTACATTAAGGTAATACAAGATATGTACGATGGGTCATTGACTAGGGTTAGAACACCCGGAAGTGAGACAAATGAATTTCCTATAGGAATTTGCCTACATCAAGGATCAGCTTTAAGCCCGTATCTATTTAACTTAGTTATCGATGCTATAACCGAGAATATCACAGAGGAGGTACCTAAGTACATGCTATTTGCGGATGATATAGTACTTTTAGCGGATTCAAGAGAAGAGATTAATACAAAATTGGAAATATGGAGATTTCGTTTAAGTAGGAATAAAACAAAATATATGCATAGCAATTTCACAAATAAACAACTTAGAGACGATTTGGAAGTTAGGTTAGGAGATGATATAATTCCTCAAGTGACAAAATTTAAATATTTAGGATCAATTGTAAAACAAGATGGTGAGATTGATGACGATGTTAATCATAGAATTCAAGCTGGTTGGTGTAAGTGGAGGAAAGTCACTAGAGTTCTTTGTGATAGAAAAGTACCCAATAAAGTTAAAGGAAAATTCTATCGTACTGCTATAAGACCGGCAGTGTTATATGGTAGTGAATGTTGGGCTATCAAGGGACAACATGAACGTAAAGTGGGGGTAGCCGAAATGAGGATGTTGAGATGGATGTGTGGTCCTACAAGATTAGATAAAATTAGGAATGACCATATACGTGAACGAGTCGGAGTGGCTCCTATTAGTGAGAAAATGGTAGAGAATCGTTTGAGATGATTTGGTCATATTCAGAGAAGACCATTAGATGCGCCAGTAAGAAGAGTAGATCAAATAATCTGAAATCCGATTAAAAGAGGGAGAGGGAGACCAAGGCGGACACTTGGCGAACTAATAGAGCAGGATCTATTGGTGAATAATATACCGAAAGGTTTGGTTACTAATAGAGCGGAATGGCGTCGTATGATCCATGTAGCCGACCCCACCTAGTGGGATAAGGCTTTGTTGTTATTGTTGTTGTTAAGGAATGACCAACTTACAAATTATTTTTCCTTCTAAAAAGACTTAAAAAATCTTACCAATGTGATCTGCATAAATTTTGATGCAAGGTAATTAGAATTCATCAGCATAAACAATCATATTTAACTCAATTCAAAACTAAATTTCCTATAATTATCCAAGGACGCTGCCAGTAAAATTTCCATTTGATGCTGCAGATGTTGTCCAACAGGCGTTGGAAATGGTTTTCTCTGAATTTCAAAAAATACTACTTTTTTTTAGAGGAAAAAGGATGACTACCCCTTTATTTTTATTTTTTATTTTTTTTTGAGAAAAAGGATGACCACCAGAGTTGTGGTTGTCATCCCCTTTGGTTGTCATCCACGTATATATATATATCACTGAAAGGGAAAAAAAATACTACTCTGCATCTGGATTAGCAACATATATGTTTACACTCTATATCGTCATAGCACTGGGTGGTTTTCTTCAGTGGGTTTCAAGATATCATAATGGAGCAGCTCACTCACCGGCGAGTTGTGTATGTGATGTTTAATTGTGCATGGACAAATGGTTCTTGGCCCTTTTTTTGCCCGGTGCAACTCTAAAAATGTTATGTTCATTTAATCATATAAAATAGCTTTCACCCAAATATAATGATAATAACAGTTCCTATTGAAGGAAGCCTAAAAATTCAGGTGAACATACAATAACTCAGCTGTATGCATGCATCTTATCACATACCTTTGTCTCTACTTTTTCGTGACAGAGTATGATATCACTTGAACCACGATAAATTTGACCATTTCTTGTCAGTTCCCGCTGGATTTCAAGTAGACGAGTATGCCTATTGCATGAAATAACTCTGAGAAGGAGCTTCTCAACATCAATGCAACTTTGATCCAGTGAGAACGAAGCTTCCTTCTCAGTAAATGGATCTAAGACGAATGAACTGTGCAAACACTTAATTTGGGTGTCATGCCCTGGCTCAATTCTGATATATGGGCAGGCACTGAAGTCGGATGCTGCAGAATTTTTCTCAAGATCTAACCAGTAGATTATCTTCAAACCAGGTGTTTTCAGACCACTTGAATCAATTTCAACATCTTGTGTCAACTGCAATGCACTAGAACTCCCACCTAGTCCAGCAGTGCCATCAGAGATGAGCTCAAAGCGGATAGCATCCTTCCACCTGCCTTGGCGTAGTACTTGAACTTGCCTTACTACAGTATCCATAACAAGAGCAACACATAATTCATGGAGGACAGTGTACAACACTAAGAATGGATTGTCAGCTGCAGCCATCCTACGCTCAAGATCATCCCCAAGAGCATATCTCCGAGATTCTTCAAGTTTAATGGGTCCATTCTTCTCACCAACAAGCAACTCCAAATGTAAAATCCTCCACAGTGATAAATGTCCATGGTAGCCCAAGGTAAGGAAAACTTTGAATTCCCCATCTACTCGAAGCACAGCAGTACCATCGGATATTGTAACATCTGATATTTCTTTAGGAAGTGATACTTCTAGAAGCTTGGAGCGCACGAGTGTGTCCAACTTCTTCAAAGCAAGCTTTTGTTCATCCTCCGAAAGTGCACTCTGAATTGACAAATCTTCAATACATTTAGGCAACCGTTGGTAGCTTCCTGTAAGGAGGACCTCAATGGCTGAAGGAACATCAAATGAAGGAGCACGAGCTTGCTGCAACCCCTCATGCATGAAAAATAAAGAATCTGCTGTCTGTGTAAAACAAGAATCATGACTGGAAAGAGTTGATGCAAGTTGTTGGCAGTAGTGAATCAGTGGAACCTGCAAATTAGACAATCCAAATCTTTTCAACCCAACAACTATAAAATGAATACAAATTTACCGGAAAATGTCAATAGCTCAAAACCCATATAACAGAATATCCTTTTACTAGTAGTCAAATAGAAAGAAAACTGAACTGAAGTACGAAGGACAACTTTTATGAAATTAAGAATCTTTCATTCACTGAAAAGTGAAAGCTATCTACATATACAGAACTGCAGCATGATTGGAACAGGAACACAAATGTGACGACCAGGGTAGGCAAACTAAATAGCTAAACATTCGAGTATAACATTAGTTTTAAGGCCTCTCGTGTGCAAGCTTGCTAACCTATGTATTTTCTTCTCTTCCCATGAGAATGTCTTGTAACCCTCTCAAAAAAATAAATGTCTTGTACCAATAGTATGTCAATTCTCAATCCTAAAGTAATTAGCAATTAAAACATTGTTTTTTGTCTAGCGAACCCCTAACAACCATATGATGCACATAAAGTTCTTTTATGGCCTAGATTCCTCCCATCCACCACATCGACACACTCATAACTATCTCACACAAGGCAAGGCTAAATTTCAACAACAACAACAACAAAGCCTTATCCCACTAGATGGGGTCGGCTACATGGATACGCTTCGTTGATCCATGTTCATGAGATTCGACAGAGTTTTACGCTGGCTGTCGAGGCCTAACACAACCCTCCTCCTTTATCCGGGCTTGGGACCGGCTATAAAACATAGGCGGAGTTTGTTATAGAAAAAATTAGTTGACCAACACTGTTTTAATGTTCTTTTGATTTCGAATTTATCAAACATAATACATTCAGAATTCTTCTGCTTTATTTTAATAAATTATCCAAATCTTGAATAAGACTGAATGTCAAGAAATTGGTAGAGTCAAATAATTTGTGTGTGTGTGTGTGTGTGTGTGTGTGTGTGTGTGTGTGTGTGAGAGAGAGAGAGAGAGAGAGAGAACTTCCATTTGGAAGGTGAGACAAAGTTGGATAAAGTACATGACTTCTTTTGAGGAGAAAGTACATGACTTTTAAGGTAACATTAAAAGAAATGTCAAAGTAGTGCTTATTAGTAGTTGCCATAAGAATTATCCTAAGATGAAAACAAGAAAATCTAAGATGACGTAAATAGGGATAAAGCACAATCCTTCCTTACGACTGAAATGTAATAAAGTTGCGGACTTCATCCTTCCAAAAAGTTTTTTCTCTTTCATTGAGGAATCCTTTTATTCATAAAACCATTACCTCTCATACTCAGATTAATTGTATAAAAAGTTCGGGTAAATTTCACTAAATACCCTCCAACTATCAACTTATTTCACCAGCTACCCTTTTTACTTGTGATCATTCGTTTTCCAATTGCACAATCTATGTTTCTCACTCCAACAAGTGTGCAGGTGTCCGATGTGGCATGTTAAGATAATATTAAAATATAAAATTTTTAGACGGTAAAAGGATTATTTCCTCAAACCTCCCTTGAACTATGGCAATTTCTTGAGTCTGCCCCTAACTTTTGATTTCACCATAGCGCCCCCATGAACTGTCGCATTTTCCACTGTAGTCCATCCGTCAAGTTTTATTAACTTTTCCGTTTTTTATTTATGAAATGACTAAACTGCCCTTCTCCCATATGTTCTAATATTTTGAAACATAAAATCATATATTATAATAATAATAAAACATGCGAAAAGTGTTGCCCCCCCTTTTGCGTTGTGCGCTTCGCCGGCACACGCAAACAAAAGATGGGGAGGGGGCGACGTCCCCCCTTTTGCGCTGTGGGCGTCGCTGGCGCACTCAGGCAAAAGGGGTTGGGGGCAGCCGTCCCCACCTTCTTTGTACGGATCACGCAGGCAGAGGAGGGAGACCTCCCAATCTGTGCGCGAGGGAGAGGGGGCGCCGCCCCTCTCCCCTTCTCTTCTTCGGCGCTGGAGAAGGGAGGGGGATGGGGTGGCGGCCCCTCCTCTGTGCGGATCACATCACACGCGCAGAGGGGGGGGCACCCCCTCTCCCTACGCACGATTCACACAGAGGAGGGGGCAGTCACCCCTCCTCTTCTCCCTCCGGCCGCCTGAGTGCCGACCGATGGCCGAAGGGAGGCAGCCGGAGGGAGAAAAAGAGAGGGCACGCAGTCGGACACCTACACACATGGATGAGAGAAACATGCCACGTAGATTACGCAACCTGGAATGGGTGATCGCAAGTAAAAAGAGCCAGGTGAAATAAGTTCATAGTTGGAGGGCAGTTTAGTTACAAAGTAAAGTTGGAGGATAGAGTTGGAAAAGTGAGAAAAGTTGGACGGCATTTAGTGAAATTTACCCTGGAAAGTTTGCATGCAAGATATATCCATGATTCTACAACTCAGCAAAGCTAAAACACATAAAAAGATGACTGATATCCATGATAACACAGAGATGTTGAAAAAACTAAGAGTACAATGTTGATGCACCTAAGAATTTCTTCTAAGACAGTGGGCAGGTCATACAATAATGGCATCAGAAGACCTATTTTCGTTCATGGATGTTACACCACATCATTCAACCAAACTCATCCATGTTCTTCTATATGCCCTTTAGACTACTTATCTTGTTACAGGAATGTGCAAACTAGACGTTCAGTTATAGGAATGTGTCCACCATTATAATCTTACAGACTTAGTCATATGTACCTATGTAAATATACATGCGAAACAAATGAATTAAAGTGTGATTTCATTCTATTTTCACAGCATGTGTAACATGGTATCAGAGCCTCGATCTTTTTTAACAATGTCTACCAATCATGCTGTGACCTCTGCATCCTCTTCCACGTCCAGTGCCTCGCCACCATTGCAAATGGCCTCTCTGTCAGCAGCACTACCATCTTTTGGATCCATTACCCATTATCTTACTCTCAAACTAACTCCCACCAATTATCCCCTGCGGACAACCCAACTGAAACCTCTTATTAAAAGTTTCAGTCTTGAAGCCTCTTATTAAGTTGGCTTCTCACATTACTTTCCAAGGAAGTGCTCCCTGTTGTGGTTCATCTGCAAACCACCGATGATGTATGGCTGTCTCTCAAAAAGGCCTTCAGAGCATCATCTGAAACTAATCACCTACAACTCAAAATGCATCTGCAGAATCTCAAGAAAGGAGACTCTGTTGTCCACCCTTCTCCACAAAGCAAAGCATATTCCAACGAACTTGCAGCAGCTGGTGAAAAGATCTTGCCGTCAGGTTTCAATGTCATTGACTTCAACTTGGGATCGGACTTCAATGACATTACTCTCTATCACCAAACTATTGGAGCTCTTAATTACCTTACTCTAAACCAACCTGACATCTCCTATGCCGTAAGTGTCGTAAGTCAATTCAAGAATCATCCCACAACCACAAATCTTCAGGCAGTTAAAAGAATCCTTTGATATCTAAAAACAACTACCACCCTTGGCCTTAAAATCACACACAACACCAATTTTACCTTACATGCATTTTCCCACTTGATCGCAAGTTCGTTGGAGGTTAACTCATCTACTTCGTCAACATCCTTATA
The DNA here is from genome assembly GCA_030549335.1 of Pontederia crassipes. Lineage (NCBI taxonomy): Eukaryota > Viridiplantae > Streptophyta > Magnoliopsida > Commelinales > Pontederiaceae > Pontederia > Pontederia crassipes. Next base: position 39,958,541 of record CM060186.1, read on the forward strand.
TCCTGGTCAGCTCGCAAGCAAAAGATCATTTCTCGATCTTCTACCGAGTCAGAATACAAGACCCTAGCAGATGCAACAGCCAAACTCCTGCGGAATCGGTCACAACTCCATGAGCTATACAATGATATGCAAGCTCCTCCCACATTGTGATGTGACAACCTGGAAGCCACCTATTTGATGTCCAATCCAAAATTCCATGCTCGTACGATGCGAGGTGGATTCCGTTTTGTATGAGATGAAGTAGCAAGACAAAGACTCGTTGTGCAGTTCATGTCCTCTGAGGATCAACTTCCAGATATACTCAATAAGCCGTTGTCTGGTTCTCAGCTCAGCTTTCTCAAGAACAAGATCCATCTCTATCTTTGACCAAGCCGGGCTTGAGGGGGACTGTTACACCAAACTCGTACATGTTCTGCTACATACCCGTGAGATTAACTTATCTTTTCTTTTTTGACAGGGGATTAGCTTATCTTGTTACAAGAACTTGTAAACTGGACGTTCCATTATAGTAAGTGTCCACCATCATAATCTTACAGACTTAGTCATATGTACCTACATAAATATAATGTAAAACAAATGAATTAGTGTGTGCTCGCATTCCATTTCCACGTCACGTGTGACAAGGGAATGGATTACTGTGATCATGCGCATATTCAGTCTACAGCCATGGAAAAGGAGCCTCTTCTTGCACCCTAGTTCATTAATCGTACTTGAACACAAGGTTACTACTTCAAGACCACATCAGAGAACCTAAGAGCAGGGATAAAAAGGCCCAATCAGCCAACCACAAAAAGGCAAATCTGAAATTTTCAAACATTTCTGCAATGTCCAAGAAACTCCCTATCAATTTCTTTTTTTTTTAAATATTGGGGGATCCCTATCAAGATGTAGGCATCCGATTTTATTGAGAGGATAATTTAGAAATGACAGACAGTAGCACTAACACCAAGCACCAAATGTGCATCAATCATCCGACCACAACTTTGTCACGCTCAAAGCATGGGATGGGATGTAATATAGCAACGTTCATCCCTAATGACATAGGCATTTGCCCAGATGATAGCCATTGGTAATAGCTTTTTACGTCTTGGACCATATGTCATGATTGCCAGAAATGTCTACCTCCTTGTCTGACTGATTGCCAGAAATGTCTAGCGACATGTCTAACCATTGGCATCTTGTAGCCAAGGTTGTCAAAAACGCGAGTCGACTCGTAGAATCGTACGATTTTACGAGTCTACCCCAGCCAAACGTGTTCGATTCTATCCAGAATCGCATTTCGTCAACACGCGGTGGAATCGCGTGTCAGTGCGTAGAAACGCTGGAATCGCGTGTTGACTCCGTGTCCGTCGATCCCTTTTTTTTACCTGCTCGTTCACCCACGTGACTCATCTTTTTCTTCCAAATCGCAGAATCCCTAATCCTTTTTCCCTTTTGTTTGCGCCACGACATTGTGCTCCAGCTCTCGGCGTTGGTCCACTACTCCCAGCGTTGGCTTGCACAGCCACCCCTTGCTTACCCTGTTCGCCGCCTACAGCCGCCCCTGCTCGTGCTGGCATCACTCATGTTGTTCGCCCCTGCAGCCGCCATTAACTGCATGTCGTCGTTCGGTCGTGTTATCTTCCACTACTGGTACCTCTCTCTCTCTCTCTCTCTCTCTCTCTCTCTCTCTCTCTCTCTCTCTGCATGTGGCTGCTCACTGCACCCTCTCTCTCCTGCCTATGTGTGCTCCTGTCTGCGATTATTCGTGACCTCACTGTTCGCCGCCTACAGCCCTAGCTCGTGCTATTCATTCCTGCAACCACCGCTCGTGTCGTTCGCCCTTACATCCATTGCTGACCTCCTGCTGCCGTCTGCCCTTCCTTTCTACTGCTGCCGGTACGCCCTCCCTCGCTCCCTCTTTCTCTACATCTTTATGACTGTTTGTGCCGTATTCGTCCTCTCTGTTGATGACTCTTTGCATCGCCCTCCCTCCCTCTTTTTTTTCTCTGTGTTTGCAAACAGGGGAAGCTCCCATGGTCCCTCCCTCTTACTTTGTGTGTTTAAGAATAGATAAACCGAGAGGGTTAGAATGTTAGACTAAGATTTTTTTGTTTGCGGCTCCATCTGGTTGTTATTTGTTCATTAATTAGTGATTTAGTGTGTTAAAACTTACAATATAAAGGTTAGATATGTTATTTTGTATGAACTTGGTTGATGGTTTGATGATTTTAAGTTGAAAATTCTTCATCTTTAAAAAATGCTGGTCTGTGCTAATTAATATATAAAATATTTTTCTGGCGGTCGTGTCGTGTTAGGTGTATACGATTTCGTGTTTTCCCAGCTGCTCCGTGTCGTGTCCGTTTTACGTGTTTGACAACACTGCTTGTAGCTGCCCACGTCTCCCTTGCAAAAACGCACTCGAAAAATAGGTGGTTGATGTCTTCTTCGGCATCTCCACATAGGGCACAAGAAGCATCAGATGTAGGCAGCCACCTTCTAAACTCCCTATCAATTCCTACTAGTTGGTTGCTTTCGAAATCTAACTGCATTTAGTCATCAACACAGGTTTCTCAGCGACAATTGTGCGCTCCCAGTGTGTTCCAGCAGCTTGAATTTTTTTTTTAAATTCCAGAAGGAAACTAGGTGTCAATTATCGAGGTGTTAGGTCTTCCTTAGCAACTTCGAAGTTTAGAAGTGTAGGTAAGTGAAGCTAGCAATAAAACCATAGGGCAAAAGCGGGTTTTTGGTCTGGGAAGGAAGGATTGCGGGAAACGGAGGTACCTGTTGGCACCATTTGGCGAGGACATGGAGGCGTAGCATTCGCTGCCGCGTCTTGGCGACGAACTTGAGGAGATCGATCTTCTTCTCGGCGTCGGAGCGCGGCTCGCTGGACGCCTTGGACCGCTCCACCAGCTCCTTGAGCGCGAGGTAGGAGTCCTCCGCCGCCCGCTGCACCAGCGCCGTGAACTCCACGGTCTGCTGCCCCAGCTCCGCCGCCATGATCCCTTTCGCCTCCCAGGCACGACCTCCGCCACCTCCGTCGCCGCCGCAGAGGTCGCCGAGATCAGGGCATGGAAGGAGACGGTGGCCGGCCGCGTCCCGGCGCTAGGGTTTCGGAAACAGACCCACCGCTGGTACTCGAAGGTTCGCAGAATTTTTGGTCGCGGCTTTGGGGATTAAAGAAGCGAGCGCGAGAGAGGAGACGGGAGAAAAAATGACGACGGAGTTATTTACGTATTTATTTCCCTAACCTCTGAATCGCCTTTTTCTCCCTGTCAAATCCTGAATTATATAATTATTATAATTATAATTTGTTCAACGTTTTGATAACTTATCCCCAACACTCAATATTAAATAAATAAATATAGTTAAAGTTACCGAAGATGACATCGACATTTACGGTCAGTAAAAAATTTAATAGAAAAAAAATGTAAAAAAAATGATCGGGACTTCTTGTGGAATTGAGGGTGGTTCAAAATGAAAATAATATAAATTTATTTATAGCCAAACAAAAGTACGGAATTTACATGTAAGTCATGAAATATTGATTAAATAGTCGTTCGCGAGGTAATCTATTATTTTATTTAAAATTTTTAAGATCCATCACATTATTTCATTTGATTATAATTAATTATCAATTATTTTAATTATCACATCATTGATAATCTAGATAGCATGAGGTGTCTTTCCAAATTATCACCGTTGGAAATATATTTTGACGAAAATATACTTTCAATTAAATTTTTTTATTTCAAATATTTTATTAATAAATAAAAATCATTTAACTTCATCTTTTTTATTATTTGAAATATTTTGCAAATAACTCTTAATTTTATCTCATCATATATACACATATTCACTTTTCTCCTTTTTTTTCTTTGTTTATTTATAATAATATGTTATTAAAATCTGAAATAATATTTTGGGGTATTTTGATAATTTTGTCACTATCCATTTTGACTATTATTTATATTACTAGTACTTAGCAAACACTGTAATGTAATATTATCAGTGATTTAAATAGTGGTAATCTATCTAAGTGGTGATCTAAATTATCGGTTACTTAAATCGGTAATGCGTCAAACAGCCCCTTAAGGTAGTGTTTTGATTGAAATACTTGCGACATTTGTTTGCGAAATCAAGTGGAATCGCGTTCTTGTTCCATCCAATTTCACCAAACGCGAGTTAGAACCGAAGTTCCGGACGAGAAACTAAATGGATGAAGTCAGGTCACATAATTCTTGTTCCACCACTCATATAGGTGGAACCGAAAGTTGTCTCTTTTTTTTTACATGACATATTACTTTTTTAAATTTTGTTTTCTTTTTTCCTTTTTCTTTTCTCTCACACCATAATCTTTATAAAATAAATCATTTAATAAATATAAAATATTCATAATAATGGTGAATATAATATTATTTATTACTTATTATTTCATTAAAAAATTTAATATTTTATTAAATATAATTATTCAAAAAATGATTTTTTATATTTAAATAATATATTTTAAAAATGTTCTTTTTAAAATTAATAATAAAATTATACTTTATAATCATAATAATAATTTTTAATTCAAAATCTACCAAAAATTCATCCATCACGTTTATTTTTTTCCTTTCACATCAACCACTTTATTCTCATAATCAAATTTCACTCCAATCAAAGACAACCCAAATGTCCAACTATACACCGAAAACTTAAAAAAATCGTGATTTTGTTTCTAAACGACCCCTTGCGTGTGTGTTGCGTCTCAAAGTTTGTGTCACGTGATGTCTAGCAAGAAGCAAGAACTTAAGTTTTGTAGGAACTTGAGTTTTTTAAATTTTTTTCTTTTTTCTTTTTTTCTTTCTTTTCTTTTTACTTTTAATTATTTATAATATACAAATGTGTATTATTTATTTATTAATGCATTAGTATTCGGTTTATAAAATAAATTATAAATGTTTTATTAATTATGAATTATAAATATAAATTATTCACTCCTAATAATTAAAAATGTTTTATTAATTAGTTAAGATATATTGCTTACTATTATAGTAAAATAAAATTATAAAAAAATCATATGAATTAATTGAATTTATCTAAACATTATATTAATTATATTTACTGTATTACAATATTAAATAAATAAAATTAATGTATAAGCTTATGTATAATATTAAATTTATTATAGTATAATTTTATTAATTAAAATGTTCAATTGTTTTTTTAGAATAATTTATATTATATTTGAATCTTAAGATTTATGTAAATTTTAAATAAATAAATGCATATAATATTTTTATTTATTATGATTTTCAAATTAATTTTTTAAATTTCATCATTACATTTTTATCCAAACACTCATTAAAAAAATTTCATCTAATCGATTAGTTCTCGAGAACTTAGGTTGTGTTTGGCAACGAGAACCATGTTCTTTTGAATTTTCGGTGAATAGTTAAAATGATAGATTTAGTTGGAGGTGTCATTGAATGGAGTATAACGTAAACAAAATAGATATAATAGATTAATTTTAGTGGAGTGTTTGAATAAAAATAAGTATTATAAATATAAAATATAATTTTGTTTAAAAATAAAATAAAGTATAAATTAAAATTTTATTAAAAATTATTTAAATATAAAAATTATGGTTTTAGTAATTTATATTTAATTTAATATAAGTTTTTAAAATAAAATAATAAATAATATTATAATAATTTTATTATAAATATTTTATGGGATTGATGTACCTCTAAAGCATCTTCCGTTATGGAGGGATGCTGAGCGCATCTTAATCGTTAATCCACTGATCAACGGTTGAGATAATTCATATTTTTAAATGATGAGTTTAACCATTTCTGATCAGATCCATTCATCAATGAATCAACAATTGAGATGCACTCAGCATCCATCGAGAGTGGAAGGTGCTCTGGAGATACATTAATTTCATATTTTATATATAATAAATAATGTCTTTTATATAAGAAATGTAAAAAGAATAAAAAACTAAAAAAAGTATTGCAAAATAAAAAAAGAGAACTAAGGTATTGGTTCTGCTCGTATTATGTGGTGCGATTTCATCACATCGTTAGGAGAATCAAGAGGCTGATTTCACCTGGCACCGATTGTCAAACGCAGCCTTTTCTTATCCAAATACAGTCCAAAAAGTTAATAACCCAGGCTACGAAATATGAGCGTGGGTAATAATTTTGGTGTAAATATTTGACATTTTTTATCAATTTGAAAATAATAAAACTATCTTAAAATTATTTAGATGATACGAAAAATCATGATCCTTTTTTAAAAAATAATTTTTTCGAAACCATAATTTGACATGATAATATACGTAAAATAAAAAAATAATCGTTTAATACCATGAGCAAAATATAAAAGTTACATTGCACTTTAAAATATATCAACTAACAGTTTTAAGTTATAATAGAAGAATATTAAATCACACAAAACTATTATATAAAAAACATTGATAGCTGATGTACAGATAAACTATCTAAAAATAAAAAGGGAATTAGGACTAAGTGGGATAGAACCTAACCCATATATATATGCTACTGAGGATCGTTATCTAATGATTCACAAATAAGTATCATTACGAAGATTTTTACAAAAATGCATTCATCTGTGAGTCATTAAATGGTGATCCAATGACCAGTATATGTGGATCATTTTATGTCCCACATTGTCCTAATAAATTGGATGCCTCGAGCCCAGTCAATTTTAAGTTAAATAAAAGTTAATTGAGCTCCTAATTTCTGTTTTCTATTATGGGTCTCTTAGAAAGTAGGATTTCGTTATCTAGAATATATAAATTTATAATATATATGTGCATGCATACATACATACATATATATATAATAAATAAATTAACAAAATCAATACATTAATATAGAATAATCAAATATAGGAATAATATGTTTGAAGTATTTTAAAATATTAAAAAATTTAATTAAATGAAAATATTGCAAAACATAATAATACTAACAATAAATAAGAATAATACTTTGAATTATTATTATTATTTTAATTTTTATTAGGATCATTTTTTGCAAATAAAACGAAAGAATATCATATGAAATTAGAGTATACTCCTTATATGTTATGATATGTACCTAATCATATATCTACAATGAGTTGTTTATATAGAAAGGCCCATTTTATCTGAGATCTAGGTTGAAATTTTATGTTTGCATAAAAACTAATAAAGTTTTAAATGTGTTATAAATGTAGCGTATTATTGTTATTTTTATTAGAAAAGGTTACAAATATTAATTCATCCTTTACCACGTAAAAAAGTGGCTAAAATATCATAAACTTTTAAACGTTATTAAAAAGTAGTATTTTTAATTTTTGTTTTTACAATTTTGTCGTTATATAAATTGAATCAATGTTTAGTGGATATCAATAAAAAATAATAATATAACTATATGTAACGAAGTAAAACAGGTTGTCAGTGAGTTAATATTCAATTATATATGTTAACATCATTAATCAATATGCATATGTAAATCGTGCATCTAATTAGGCATATAAAATAAAATGCGGACAAGCATATGCAAATGGAACATAGGCTACAACTAGTGTCGCTAAAAAAATATACGTTGTATTTTCACATAATTTGGGATTCTATAATTTGTTCCGTTGTATTTTATTTAGTAATTTATTTGAAAAAGAGAATTGAGCATAGAACTCACCCAACATAAAAATCCTTTTAGGAGTCTAATAAAGAATGGATTTCACTATTTGCAAAAGTTATATATATATATAGAGAGAGAGAGGGGGGATATGGACTATACATCGACACCTTCAGTTGCCCGATTTCAAATGAACGGAGGCACGCCGATTCGATCTTGATAGTGACAGTTCAATAGTTGGTTGTGCGTGCAGGGCAATGACTGACAGGCAACGGGGACTTGTGCGACAACGGAGATCCTCCACCCGCACGACGACAGAGTGAATCTTGATCTAGCAACCTGCGAATGGTTCGACGGTGAGCTACGAGCAAGTATGGATAGACAACAAACGAGGTGAGGGCTTGAGACGAGATGACAGAGGGCTGCGATATGACGAATCTACGCAATGGACGGATGTGCACATCATTCCTCCCTCGCCGATCGAACACAACAATGAAAAAGGGGGAAAAACTTAGATGTGAATTTTGGGGAGTATGATTAATTGATTGATTTATAACATAAAATTGAAAATACAACTAAATGATATAGAGTCTAAACTTCTCACTTCACTAAACTGCAAGTGCACAGATCTAAGTAGTAGACCCGAATGTCGTATCCATAGTGATTTGAGATCTAAAGATTCACTAATTAATCTAAATTAATCCTATACCAAGTTAACTCTTTTTGTGTTTTAAAATAATTGCTTTAAAGTGATAACTAACAATCAATGAAAGATTCTCTTAGGAATTAAGGTTCATCTAATATTCTGTTATGAAATTGATTAAAATAACCTAGCAATACGAATCAAACCAGATTCAATCTGTAAAAATTACTCTCACGGTGCATTAAAGTTAGAACTAAGTATCATACTTTCATATGAATGTTAGTTATGTTGATTCAACAAGGATTTCAACTGATATTATATTATCATGAAACCTCATCGATAACATTTGAATCTCCTGGATCACCATCTGATATTCACATTAAAGAGGAACATCATCTATATACCATTGAACTAAATTTAGCTCAAGTAGTACTCTTGACTCATATCTTTGATTTTTCACTGAAATGCATTTGATAATTAACTATCTTAATTATCCTTAGCTCATGTTATGATCGTCATAATGATAACTGTGATTTCTTGTTCATATCAGTTGTCTAAATCTATTTTTGCCATACTTCAGTGAATTTAATCCTTACTGAATTGTATTGATTGTTAAATAGATCATTTCTCATTAGTTCGATTACAATCAATTATAGGTTTGATTCATCAGATGTTGGAAATGATAGACCCAAAGAAGAAGTGAAGCAAGACATGCCTACCTCTCATTTCAAAAATTGAACACCCACCCAATCCTCTCCCTTACTTAGATGATTCATCACTGAGGACAGTGCTGATGATAAGCTTGGGAGAGAAACTTGGTACTTTTTTAACTTAATTATCATGTTTTAGCTCTATTTAACATTAATATCATGTCTATGGCTAGGTTATTACTATTATCATTGTACTTTAGCTCAACTCATGTTATCATTTGTACTTATCATTGTTAAGTACAAATCATTTAGTATAACATCTAGTACACTCCAACACCAAGTAGTCGTTAATTTGGCTACTAATCTTTTTGCTTCAATTCGCTCATATTCAGATGCATTTTATTTCAATTCAGCTGATTTTTTTTTGTGGATAACACTAGCTGACACTTATTGATTGGTTAGAAATTAGAATATGTTTAGAATGGAATCTAGTCTTTTGCTATTATGTTAAATAGGAAAACTTGACTCTTTATATTAAAAAATCTAAACTTTACTTGAGTTTGAACTACTGCTCACTTGATGAATAGAAAAAAATGAAGAAAATGAAAAAAAATGAAAAGTTGCATTTTGCATTGCATGCATGCATGAATAAAGAGAGTCAAATCCAAAAAGAAAGCTCTCCTGAATAAAGCCATGATTTTTATCCTATTAACCAGCATAAATAAAAATCAAGTTTCAAACCTGCTTAATTGCATTACATCATCATGAATAAAAGTCAAGTTTATCCTGTTTAAGCAATACACAAATCCGTTCATCAAGAGATTAGTAGTTCAACCTTTTTAGTAAAGTTAAAAATCCCTAAAATTCAAATCAGTTATTGTTAGTACTTCTTTCATGGCTTAACTTTGCTTTAGCCTCTGTGATTCCTCAGTTAGAATTTGAGAATTGAAAAGAATGGCAAGAAGTGTTAATAAAGTGGGAAACTCATTTGATTTTAAACAGCTGAATATGAATTCATTTGTGAACTATTTGATTCAATCATTGTTCTTAATATCTGAATATTTTGCTTGAGGACAAGCAAAAGACTAAGCTTGTCGGAGTTTGATCACTAGCTCATCATACTAAATTTCTACTCATTTTCATCTTAATTCATGTGCATATAAGCCCTGAAATGTTCATATTCATCAAATTATGCTTAATATACATGCATTGATCTTCTCAGCATAATGTTATCTTATATTTGCACATTTGAGCTGGATAAATATATTGATTTAGTTATTATTTATCTAATTTTCATTTGAAGAATTGATGATTGTTGTTCATGTTGTTGCAGGATCAAAATCAAGTAGAAAAGATAAAGAATCATGTTGGAAAAGTATGAGGGGACCACAATGCAAGTTGTCAACTAAAAGCAACGAGAAAGAAATCTTTTTAAAAAGAAGAGAGGACCAGGACGAATGACATAAATCTGAAGGAATAGAAACTTCTGATTGAGATCAAATGGTGATGATAATATCATATAAAAGGAGGATGTTGGAGAGCAAGAGCAGGGATATCTTCTCTTAGCCATTTGACTGGAGGCTGAGTTCTTGCTTGCTGGAGTCTTGGAGCTGAGGGTTTTATTCTTCTTTATGTTTTAGGATATTTTTTATTAAGTTCTTTATCTATTTTCTATTGATTTCATCACTTATAAGGAGCTAAATTTTAACTATCTTAGGATAGGATAGTAGTTTAATTTATGTTTATGAATGGATGATTGAACATCATGTTAGTGTAGTTTCTCAATGCTTTTGAATCAGTTTTATGTTGATGTGAATCCTATTTTACAATGGCAACTGAGAAGTTGATGTTTGATTCTTTTTTTACTCAGAAATGAGAAAGAACATTAGCATGTTTTCTAATTCTAATTCACGTCAATATCTGAATGCATTATTTTACTTATTGTTAATGTCAATCTCATCTTGTAATGACAATTGAGAGGTTGATTTTAAATTCTCTTGATATTCAGAAATGAATCAAGAACATTAACAATTAGTTTATGAATTTAATTTCAATTGTGATTTCTGTTGAGTTGGTTTCCTGATTAGAATGGATCCATTTAATTTTTGTTGATGTGAATCTCGTATTGAAATGACAGTTGAGAGATTGATTTTAGATTTTCTTATTGTTTAGAGATAAACCAAGACCATTAACACTAGTTGTGGATCTGACTGTATTTATGCATTGAGCTAGATGTTTCATAATAATCTAATATCAGTTGAAATCCTTGTTGAATCAACCTAATTAACATTCGTATGAAAGTATAATACTTAGTTCTAATTTTAATGTACCGTGAGAGTAGTTTTTATAGGTTGAATCTGGCTTGATTTGTATTGCTAAGTTGTTCTAATCTATTCCATAACAGAATATTAGATGAACCTCAATTCTTAAGAGAATCTTTCATTGATTATTAGTTATCACTTTATATCAATTACCTTAAAACACAAAAAATAGTTAACTTAGTTTAGTTAGTGAAACTTTAGATCTCAAATTACTGTGGATACGATATTCGGGTTTACTACTTTGATACATGCACTTGCAATTTAGTGAAGTGAGAAGTTTAGACCATATATCATTTAGTTACATTTTCAATTCTGTGCTATAAATCAATCAATTAATCACACTCCCCAAAATTCACATCATCCCCTCTGAGCTCATGGGGGGCGACACCCCTTTTTCGCAATCGTCGTCTTTTCAATAGTCATATCTACGTGTCTCCTCCCGTAGGCGATGCGATTGCATCCGTGTCTTCTCCTCTTGTAGGCGACGATGGTTCGACGGTGAGCGAAGGAGGGATCTGCGTGCCGGATCTCCTTTCGGTCGACTATGTGCTAGTGCGGCAGCAAAAAGTGGGGCATCAGCCACCCTCCACGAGCTCGTTGGGCATCGGCCACCCTTCGTGAGCTTGCTGACGAGTTTTCGGAGGGGTCGGCATCCCCTTTTTCATTGCTACGGGTGGTGAGGGCGTTTGATGTGGAGGAACGCTTTTGGCGTCGGCTTCCGACTTCCGACATCAATGGATCTGCGTGTTGAACCGTTCCAACCCCTCTCTTTGTGCCGCCATGGCCGATCAAACGAGGGATCTTCGTCGGCACTCCTCTATCGCCTTCAATTTGCTTCGATCCCCACCCGACGATGAGGGCGCAAGGACGTGGCCAGAGCGATCCCCGAGCTTCGACGATGAAACATCTGAAATGAACATCAGTGAAACACCAAGGCTGACACTCGCTCGATGCGCTGCACTGCCCCTTTTTCACGACTGCAACATTTGATCAGCGAGGAAGAAGGAATGGCGTGTAGATTCATCGACGTCAAAAGCCGGAGAAGCCACCCACCTCCTCGACATCAGAAGCTAATGCTGCCGCACCGCCAAACTCCCTGCCGCTCCCCTATCCACATAAGCCTCAGCGCTGAATGGCCAAACCGACACTGGTACTGAACCTCTCCAACTCCTCATCCGAACATGCACTGAACCGCTCCCAAACACTCATTCGAACCAGCGTGCATACATCACGACCCTGAAAACATGGGCTAATATTCGCTTACTCTATATATTATATATATATATATATATATATATGAGAGAGAGAGAGAGTAAGTAAGGGAATACATGACTTTTCCATTTATTTGATTATTATTATTATTATTATTATTATAAATTTGTTTCTAACTTCTGAATTTTCGTGAATATTTTAAGATAAAAGAAGTTGAGCCTATCGTTCAAAATATTCATGACACGTCGATAAGTGCTCAACGATTTTGGCCGTATCATGTCAACATGGAAAAATATTGTGTATGTATAAGATTATTTGTTATTTGTTTTGACTTAGGATCTAAACATAAACGTGTCTCGGACTATTTAGGTCAAGAAATAAAAGATTGTGTAGTAAATCAACTAAAAAAAAGATTTGGAATGATAATGATATGTACAAGAATCACATCAATAGAAAAAGATACGGAAGAACAAATTACTCGAGAAACAAGTGCAACCTTTGCAAGAAACTCAAGTTAGGGGAAGGAAATAAATGAAGGTGATGAATATGATGATAAAGAAACAATGACATAATGAATAGCATTAACCATGTAGTCAGTTTAGCATCGGTAATTAATAATGTAACATTCAAGACTTACATTATAATTAATATATTCCTTTTTTTAAAATTGTGATGGACCTTTACGATGGCAAATTGCGGGGGATAGAAAGACCACCACAAATGCATGATAAACTCCAACTTCTCAAGAATTGCAATAAACATGCATTCCAACGAATTTTATAACCAACTTTATCACAAATTGAGGCGAACAACGTGTCCTTAGTTAGCAATTTGTAGTGGATTGTGCCTGTGCTACTAATAGACAGGTGTATTCGTGTCGAATTGTGATGGATTATGGATTGCAAGAAATATTTGAAGTCCAACGGAACTGCATCGAGAAAATATCAATTTGGGATTGATTTAAAAATATTTGTGTTTTCCATTTTCCTGTTGTTTTATTGGATTATGAAGTCTGAATTGGGCATCTTCCACACCAGTGAAAAATCATTTTACGAGCCTTGAGGAACCAGTAGGTACGTGTCGGATTCAACATTCAATCTCATGGGAATGCTTCCATATTTCCAAGGGCCATCACTTGAAGGATAGTACCATTCTTAAAGATGAAAGCTTGGGCACTCCTCGAGGTAACGTATGCATTAAAACTAACTTGGATAATATGCTTAAAAATGGGCAAATGATAATATGTTAATATTATGCGGGACATTTGATATGCTTTAAATGATAATATGGATAAATTAGCTTTGGGGTGTTTGGTATGAGATTAAAGGCTAGAATAAAGTGTTTGTTCTTAATTTTGCATCCAAACATCTCATGAATAATTTATTCTAGTCAAATTTTCAAACAATTAAAATCACTTTGAAAACTTTAAAAATCACTAAGTTTTGTTCTTAAAATAAGGACTTCTTGCCAATGGCAAGAACAAATATTTTGTTCACCATTTTTTTATTATTTGATATTAATAATTGCACATAATTAATTATGTATTATATTTAGTAAGTTTTGTAGAAAAATACACTATAAATAAATGACACTTAAAAATAATATTTTAAATACTAACAACGAGAAATATTAATTTGTGATTAATATATTATTTAATTAATAAAAAATAATATTTAATTATATAATATTTATTAGAAATCTAACAAATTAGACCAATTAATTCTGAAATAATTATTTCTTTAAATAAATCAAATTATTTTATTTTAAAATTATCTATTTTATTGCACTAAAGTATTAGCATTTTTTTATCATGAATATTTATTTTTTTATTAATTATTAAATAATTGCATACCATTATAAGCTTATTCAACTTAAACCAACTTTTCTCTTCCTATATAAACCTATCCTCTACCAAAATTGAATAAGTTTTTGCCCTAGTCATCGTCTCCTCACGTGTCCCTCTCGTACCCTCACGCCCAAGAGGCTGCTGCCAGACGTCGGAGACGAGCCCGAACGAATCAAGGTGAACAACCATCATTATTGGCCTTTTCTCCATGTTGCTCAGGCGCTATTTTTCTTAAATTGTTTTGAATAGGAAGAGGGGAGAATGACCTTCGAGATTTCATGTTCTTTTGCTCTTGATATATTTAAACACTATTTATCTTTTGTTATAAGAACATTTTTCACTTTTGTTCTCTTGGCAAGAACAAAAAAAATCCATCTAATTCCTATTAATTTTCTTCTCATACTAAACACCTTGGGCCCGTTTGGTATCAGGATAATACAAGAGCAATCAGCTTGTTCTCGAACAATTATCCAAATGGCAATTTCTTCACCTCGTGGGGCCCATCTGTAATAATTGTAGGAACATGAAAATGCAAGAGTAAACTAGTTCTCCGTAAAGGCACAAACAGCCTAGCTCCTGCACGAACAAGAAATAGGAGCGCCGACGGAGTCAAAACAAAATTATCTTAGAACAATTTTGTTTCGTCCAAACAACCCCCTTGAGTGTTGTAAAACACTATTAAAAAAAATAAATAAATGTGCACATTTTTTGACAAACTTTGAACGTCTGAACGGTGGGTTTTTTTAAGAATGATTCTCTTCATGGACTACTTTATTTTTTTTTCAAATGTCATTGGAATTTATTTTAATAGATAATATTTCCTTTGTAAAAAAAATAAGGAGGTGTTTGGTACGAGGATAACGAGGAAATAACAAATTTGTTTCAATAATTGCAATCAAACATCATAATAATTAATTAAAATTTTTGCATCAAACATCACTATATCAACATAGTGAAAAAATAAAAACATTTAATTCTTTATCAAGACAAGAACAATGAAAAAATAAGAACATTTAATTCTGCTGGAATTTATAACAGATATAAATTCTAGAGACTGCGGAATATCTCTTGCAGCGGAAGCGGATCGTCGGAGCTTTCCCACGAACACTTGATGAACGCACTTGCACCTCGAGATCGGGAACCAAACCTCTAGTGAACGAAACTCTTTGTCACAGCACAAGTACTATGGACGAACCTCTGCGAAAGTGTGTTTGGGACCTATGCTATGGGTCCGCTTTTATAGGGTGGGGAGACTTGGGTGACAAGTTAGGCATAACGCATCACGCGTATGATGATGTCACTGCGCAGGCATGCGCCTCGTCCTAATGGGCCGCGCGTATGTGCGGCCCATGTGCCTAAAAGGGCACTATTCCAACAATCTCCCACTTGCCCGTATTGGGCATTGTACTTTCATTTATCCAGAATTTGTAAATGTGTCGTGCGACCCACGAGTACAAGCACGCTTCTTTATAGGAGCTAGAAAGATACATGTTTAGGTTCAATCGCTCAACTATTTTTAGAGCGTATGTCATGCCCGTTAGGGATTCATAATAGCTCACATATGAGCCAACAAATGCTCAAATAATATAAGTCGTTATGCCCTAAATCTATCTTGCAGCATAGCTACGCGGTAACTATCTTTCACATACACTATTTTCAAAAAAATAGTTAGCCAATTGTATGCGAAAGCTTTATGCAGCTCATAACAATTCTTTCTCTCGCCCTCATGTCTTTTAGTAGTGAACTAGCTGCTTTCCTAAACATGGCTCGTCAGGCTACTTTACTTTTCACCTTTGAGTACCATGCTAAAGTAGCAAGCACTAATTCCTTTCCTTAAGATATACTCAAAGTCTAAGGGCACGTGCAGATGAAACATCTGTCAGAGACTCACACCATGATGACCATTGAACTAATCAATTCATCATGTCTCTCTAGGTCGACTTTGCATACTTGGTACTAAACACACGTACTGCGGTGGAGACTCCCACTGAAGGAGTGTATGTCTAGCTCTATTTAATTACACACCGCACAGACTTAAGTCCAGTCGCTAACTTTTAGCGCCTAACCCGAGTTTTCAAATTGCTCACTAATCAATAGCGCCAAATTTGAATCTCGCATTTGGCCTCTCTCTCTCTCTAAATCATGCGACAATGAGTTACTAAAACCCATGTTAAATCACACTATGACTCACATAGTTCATTCCGCTCGCTATCTTCATGAGCGTTGGAAACATTTGTTCGTGTGAGTGAACCAATCTAGACCTGATCGACATACTTTTTACATGCATAACAAACTTCACAATAATGAATTTATCAAGAAAAATAATCTTTTATTCATTGAAAAATTTGAGTACATCATTACATTTATAATCTACGCAGCCCTAAGGCATTTACATGTCTTAAGAATACCTCTCTTGGTAATGGCTTAGTGAACGGATCAACAACCATTTTGTGCGTTGATATGCACTCAACTGAAATCTCCTTTTTGACTTCTTGATTTCGTACAAATTTATACTTTGTGTCGATATGCTTTCCTTTGCAATGATATTTTTCGTCCTTCACATAAGCTATGGCTGCTTGATTGTCACAGTGGAGAATCATTTTATTTATCGCATTCTCAGAAATTCTCAGGTTTTGAAGGAATCTCTTAAGCCATAAGGCCTCTTGTACTGCCACTGAGCAAGCTATGAATTCAGCCTCCATAGTTGACAGTGCCACACAATCTTATTTCTTGCTACTCCAAGTAACAGCACCATTGCTGAGCAAGAAAGTGTATCCAGAGGTGGATTTATGTTCATCAAAGTCACCAGCCCAATCGGCATCGGTGAATCCAATAAATTGTACACTTCCTCCATGATAGCACAGTGCAAGATCTGCAGTACCCTTGAGGTATCTCATGATTCTCTTCACCGCCTTCCTGTGTTGGCGTCATGGATTAGTCTGATATCGACTAACTAGACCCACGATAAAACATATGTCCGGCCAAGTACACATCATAGCGTATATCAGGCTGCCGACTATACTCGCATAAGAAACATTGGACATTTTCTTTTGTTCCTCTGGAGTTTTTTGGCACGTGTCCAAGCTTAAAACCTCGCCTTTCATAATAGGAGTGTCAATGGGTTTACAGCCATCCATGCGGAATCGTTCCAAAACTTTTTTTATATATGATTCCTGCAACAAGGCAAGGAGTCGTTTGGAACGGTCGCGTTGGATTTTCACACAAAGTATGTATGCTGCTTCACCCATATCCTTCATGTCAAACATGGAGGACAATCATTATTTAATGGTAATGACATAGTCTTTATTATTCTCAGTTATTAGAATGTCGTCGACATATAACGTCAGGATAGCAAAATTATCCTCGGACTTATGAACATATACATAGTGATCTTCATTAATTATATTAAAATCGTACGAAACGATTGACTGATGAAATTTTAAATATCACTGTCTAGATGATTGTTTGAGTCCATAAATGGACTGGCGCATCTTGCAAACTTTGCGCTCTTCTCCTTTTACAATGAAGTCTTGAGGTTGCTCCATGTAAATTTCCTCATCTAGTTCTTCATTGAAAAATGCGATTTTTACATCCATTTGATGTAATTCTAAGCCCATATGTGCGACTATAACTAATATTAGGCGAATTGAAGCAAACCTTACAACTGTGCAAAAGTTTCTTCATAGTCAACACCCGCAGATTGGGTGAAACCTTTCGTCACTAGGCGGGCTTTATATCTCTCAATTGATCCATCCACGTCACGTTTAATTTTGAGAACCCATTTATTCCCAATTGCCTTACGGCCTGGTGGGAGATCAATCAAGTCCCAGACTTAATTTTTTTGCATGGACCATAACTCTTCCTCCATTGCCTTAATCCATTCTTCCTTTGCAAAGGACGATAGAGTCTCTTTGATAGATTTTGGCTCAAGTTCATCTTCCAGACTTACTATATTGACCTCATGTGGTCTATATTCATGCAGCCCTTCGATTTCAAAATGTCGGCGCAGAACATGTTTTCTAGTACTCCGTCGAAGAGAACCTTCAGGTTGATCATCAGTTGACGGTTGTGAATCTCTTCCACTCGGATCAAACTGTGTGATAGAGGAGACTAACTCCTCAACTGGTTGATCCGCTTGAGCCGTCAACTCAGGATCTTCCTCTGCATTTATGAGAAATCTCTTGTCTATCTCGCCTTGCTTAGGAAATTCGTTCTCTATGAATGTCACATTTCTACTTTTGATTTTCGTTACCGTATCATATTCTCTTTCTCCTATGAATACATAGTTCTTAGAGGTTTCACAATATCTTATAAAGATACATTTCTGTCCTCTAGGACCCAATTTTCCATACTTATGAGAGTTATTTAGAACATAGGCTGTGCAACCCCAATGTCGCAAATAACTAAGGTTAGGCTTTCGACCTGTCCAAAGTTCATAAGATGTGATAGAAACGGATTTCGATGGTACACGATTTAAAATATAGGTTGCAGTCAATAACGCATCTCCCCAATATGAAATTAGGAGATTAGCTTGTGCCATCATGGATCGGACCATATCAAATAAGGTACGATTCCGTCTTTCCGCAACACCATTTTGTTGTGGAGTTCTCGGTACTGTTAGTTTCCTAATTATACCTTTTTCATTACATAATTTTTTGAATAAGTCAGAGAGATATTCACGTCCACGGTCAGTTCGCAAGGCTTTAATCTTGCGATCCATTTGATTCTCTGCCATGTTCATGAATCGTACAAAACAATCCAATACTTCAGATTTATGAGAAATCAAGTATACAACACCATAACGTGAATAATCATCAATAAATGTGATAAAATAAGAGAAATCGTATTTTGCGTGAACATTCATCGGACCACATATGTTCGAATGGATTTGTAATGAGTACTCGGCGTGTTTTCCCATCCCAAATAGTGTTCTTGTTTTCTTATCAGCTAGACATTCCTCACATCCTGGAAGATCAACTTTTGCGAGA
Source organism: Pontederia crassipes (assembly GCA_030549335.1). NCBI lineage: Eukaryota > Viridiplantae > Streptophyta > Magnoliopsida > Commelinales > Pontederiaceae > Pontederia > Pontederia crassipes. Next base: position 39,977,811 of record CM060186.1, read on the forward strand.
AATCCCAAGAGGCCTTCTCTAGCAAGTCTATTCATTCGATCTTGACCAATATGTTATAGTATGGCATGCCAAATATTGGCACTTTCATTCCCATCAACAAATGATATAAAAGAATAATTATTAGCAACAGATACTATATTTAAAATATAGAAACCATTATTGAGAAAACCATTGCAAAGAAGAACATTGTCATAAGATATTGTCATTTGTTTCCTCTGAAAACTTATTACATAACCAAGTTTGTCTAATGATGACACAGAAAGTAAATTTCGTCTAAAAGTTGGAGCATATAGAACGTCGTGAAGGTAAAGTATTTGGCCGTTGCGAAGTTCTAACTTGCACGATCCAATGCCTTTAACTTCAACTCTTTCGTTATTTCCAACGTAAATCCATTTGCTTCCCGCACTTATTCGACGAAATTCCACGAAGACCCCGCGATCTCTCGCTACATGGTTGGTGGCTCCTGAATTTGCAATCCACGAAGGATGAATTTCAGCAATTAAGGCACAACTTGAGACATAAGAAAAAGAATTATGGTTAGGACAAACCTTCTTTGGCTCAGTGCAATCACGAGCAAAGTGACCACGTTTGCTACAATTATAGCACTTTACTTTATTCATGTCTACTTTGCCGCCACGTTTTTCACGTTTGTGCTGGTGGTCTTGGACTTTCTTCTGTCCAGCATTTTCGCTCTTATTATTTGGTTGCGACTTATGCAACCATTTTCTCTTGGATTGGGAACCAGCTCTTTGTCCACCATTGTCAGCAACTAATGCTTCAGAGGTTTGATTCATGGCTTGTAGGGCCTCATCCTTCATTTTAATGTGGCGAGCAGCTTGGTCAAAAGTTTTGACACCTTCGTTGTGCATCAAATTACAACGCATATGTTCCTAACTTTTTGGAAGAGAGCGGATTAGAGCTTGCACCTGTTGCTCGTCATCGAGCACTTGTCCCGCACTTTTGAGTTCACAGATCATGTTAGACATCTTCTGGATATGCTCCCTCATCGTATGATTTGGTCGCTTCCGATAAGAGTCAAACTTGAGTGTGAGCATCCGACGCTTGGTGGTCGTAGTGATCCCATACTTATTGTGGAGCGCCGCCCACATTTCGAATGCTGTCTTATAGACTTCGAATTCGCACAGCAATGAGTTATTCATCATGCTCAACAACGTAATACGAGCAATACGATTCTTTTTGATCCAGGCCTGATAGGCCTCCATGTCCCTTTGGCGTTGGACATTATGTCCGAGTGCAGGTTCAGTGACAACATGGTTAATAGTCTCTAAGATCTCTTGTTCTTCTAGAAGATATTGGACCTTACGGTGCCAAATATCATAATTGTCGCCATTGAGCTTCTCATTCTTGTTCAGGTCAGCAATTATTATTTTGGAACCCATGGTCTAGTTTGGTCACAAAAAAATTAGGAGAAATTAGTGTTATGCATGTTTTAATTTTGTCCGCAAATAAAAAAATGAAATAACAATATTAATGAAGTAGTGACATCGAGAGGTTGTTGGACTCCCACTCATCTCCCACTATCTCCAAGAAATATTATTATTCATTATTTTAACAATGCGACAAAATTTATCTAAATGATTGTATTTTGAATCAACACATAATTCAAAATTTTCTACTCTATCTATTTTGAATCAACTTATAATTCAAAATCATCGAAATTCATTTCGTGTGATGCACCAAATTATTTCTAATATGACCAGGACAATCAAGACTAGTGTAACGGGAGCTCTTCCCCGAGGGGTGCCAATTAAATAATCGTGCACTATCCTTCGCCTCGACATCACATTGGAAAAAATTGTGCTCCCACTGTCACACATCAACCCTATTTTTGGAGATTGCGTTGACCATGCCCCAGTCCAGTTCCTCGAAACCTTTCTAGACGTGCATTTCGGGTCGCGCACCACTCAACAGAAAGACGTTGGTTATTGTGACAATATTTGAATTTCAATGTGCCTTAGTCCTACAAAAGAACTACCTATGTTTCATGTATTATTTAATTACTTATAGTTTGTATAATTAGACCAACTAATTATTTTATCATAGGCTTTGCATGAAATATGTATTTCAGCATATGGCCAAAATTAATATCGCCATCTTAATTAATTCTCACAAAAGGAATTAATTTCAATTTAAGCAATTTCAAATCAATTTAAAATTCAAGACAAATTATCATGCTTAACAAGATTGGACATACAATTTGATTTTAACACATAATAAAAATCTTAATCACAGAAATAAATATCATTATGACATACATAAACGGAGATATTTATTTCATGCAATATAACACATTTATTGACATGCAAATCTAATCATTTAATTTAATGCTTTAAATCAACAAATTATTTTCTTTTGATAACATTAAATTGCATGTAATATTACAAAAAAATTTCTGAGGAAATAAAAAAAATTTTCCTGGTTTTTCGAGATTTTATAATAGACATTTTCTATTTTCAGATTATTTTAAAAACCTGGCGAAAATCAGAAAAGAAAAAAATATGTTTATTGGACCTCTCAGCCAGCCCAATTGACACTTCTCATATGTGCAACTCTTTTGCACCCAAATTGAGCTTTCCAGTAAACCGTGTGCCTGCTGGAACAATTTTCCCTTTTTTCCCTTTTTTTTCTTCTACAACATATGCAAAAAAAAATTCGAAAATTTCACCAAAAAATATTAAAATAAATCCGAAAAATATATTATGGTCTAGCTTTATTCATAATATATTTGTGATGACAAACTCTATTTTGTCCCTTGGTTGTGATCATACAACTGAGATGCGCAGATCCCAAATAATAATAAATATTATTTTTTTTTGGCGCAATCACGAGTTCGAGAAAAACCTAAAAAAGCTATGATACCAATGTTGAAATTTATAACAGATATAAATTTTAGAAATTGCGGAATACCTCTTGCAGCGAAAGCGGATCGTCGGAGCTTTTCTCACGAATTCTTGACGAACGCACTTGCACATCGGAATCGGGAACCGAACCTCTGGGGAACGAAACTCTTTGCCACAGCACAAGTACTCTGTACGAACCTCTGCGAAAGTGTGTTTGGGACCTATACTATGGGTCCCCTTTTATAGGGTGAGGAGACTTGGGCGACAAGTTAGGCAGAACGCATCACGCGCGTCCATCACGCGTATGATGATGTGTCTGCGCAGACATGCACCTTGCCCTAATGGACCGCGCGTATGTGCGACTCATGTGCTGAAAAGGACACTATTCTAACAAATTCTTTATCAAGACAAGAACAATGTATTCTCACTCATTATTTTCAATGTGTTATCACTCATTATCTTCTTAATCTAATAATACTATTTTTCAAAATCAGTCACCAAAATTTAGTGAACGAGAGGTGCTATTTTAGCATACATATGTTCTTTATTATTTATGACGTATGCCTATTTTAGCATCTATACGGTTCTCTACAATTTATGTAAATAGCTTTTACAAAGTATTGACGAAACATATTGACGAAACATTCTGCCAAAGTGGAAAAGGACGCAACTTAACCATCAAACACGTGGCACTCGATCGCATAAAAAACACATAAAATGGAAAAAAAAGATGGAAATAGTAGCATTCAATATTCATGGTTCATTCATTTCGTTCTGCTCAGCGCATCATGCCTCCGTGGACTATTGGGGGTTGGACGAATCCCGTCGTACCACGTTGCTTTTCCATGTTAAGATGCCATCCTGGAATAAATTATTATAAACATAAAAGACTATTAATGACTTCAATTCAGAAGAAATAAATTATTTATCATTTTTGGTATACTTTAGAGAGAGAGAGAGGGAGAGAGAGAGACCTTTGGACATGTCGAAGCCGCGGCTCTTGAGCTCTCTGTACTCCTGGCAGAGGGCGCAGCAGCCGCAGGAGCAGTGGACGCAGCAGTCGTGGCAAGGCGCCGGGGGGAGGTCGTACTGCGCCCGCAGCTTCGACCTGTAGGAGCACGAGTACAGACCTTGGCAGCACGTGAAGAGCATGATGGCCGCGTATATTCCTCCGCTCATTCCGCACGCTTCGCACGCACGTGACACCACAACATAAACCACACATTATCAGTAGGATTATTATCCAAAGCATTTTAGGATCATTTTTTTATCTAATTCCTCTTATTACTCTCAGTTTATAAACTTATAGATTTTAGATCTTCAAATTTGTCCAAGTTAGTATCATTTTTAACATTGCTTCGTCCATACAAGAAAATTGATATTTTAATAATTTCAAAATGTTCTGATCATGTATTGTTTCATTATTGTTTTAATATGTTTTCTTATTAAGGAAAATGACGTTAGAGGAAGTAACTTTATCTTTTCTAATATACAATTGTACGAAGGCTAATTAAGGAAAGTACTGAAGACGATCCACAAACATAATCGTACGTAAAATAAGACGAAGACCATGAATCAAACTTGTTGGACCCAACTGGCTTTCACATGAAGCATAGTCTAGATCTGCTAATCCATTATCCTTTTAACTTTTAAGAAGAAAATAATTGAATAATAAATGATATTGATCTTACAAGTCGATCCTCTATCTACAATTTCCGCAATGCGACCAAACGTAACGCACGGGCACCAGCAAGTCATACAACCTGCAGTCACATAATAATTTTGCAAACGTACACATATAACTTGATCAATTTGCCTTAAACATGTACCAAACGTTGCGACTATACATGAAAAAGGTAAATAAAAAAAAAGTTGATAACGCTACGTAAGCTATTAGATTAAGATGAAGAAAACAAATTGGTCTGTTTATATATTCTTACAGTTTCCTGTGTCATCCATGCACTCACACAGTCCAGTGGACCACGGCAGAGGCTGTTGTTGTTGCTGCTGCTGCTGAGAAGCGTAGGCGTTCTGATCCATGGAAACGACAGTGACCGTGAAAGGTGCAGCATCGCCAGGTTTGAAGAATTGCATCTTGCAGGTGGAATGATGGTGATGATGGTCTTCACTGCAGGAGTGCTCTCAACTTTTTTTGTGGCAGTTTATATAAAGATGCACAGGTCCACTGTTGCATCTTAGCTTTTGAACAATCTTAGCTTGCGAACGCCATTTTAGAACAAACGTATATGCCTTGGGATCAAAGCATGCATAATAGATAACCGAAGAGTGTTTTCTATTGTGGATCTTGTGTAGATGATAACATAACTAATTGCGTTTTGTCTGCAACTTCCAATGACATATAGAAACTGGAGCTGATGAGTCCATCAAGGTGAAGTAATGTCCCCTGAGAACACCAACAAGCTATATATTAAATTTCAAATTTGGGTATAGTTTCTTTCCTAGACCTTTAATGCTTTTAATGTTTTATAATTCTTATACTTAATAGCTGATATGTGCCTTGGTGAGCTTGGACTGCCGGACTTGGCACCTTGGGCTTTAGAGGTTGGTTGGCAATCTTGAGGAAAGCTAGAGAAGAGTAAAGGTAAGGTGTTGCAAGGAGAGGTGTCAGGGATCAAAGGTGATATAAGTAAGCATGGAGGCTTTGCAGATGGCATGGACCTTGTTGGCTGCTGCTTGGTTTTGCACAAAAAAAGGTTCCCCCTCCGCTGACAGCCATGCATGTTGGGCGCCAGCTGCATGCATGGCACGATCACGCGGGGGAACATAATCATTTCAACGCATGGATTAGAGGCCTCTAGAAACTTATATATGACAAAAAATAGTCAAATCATAATGCTTATATTTTTTAAATTTTACTGCAATATTTGGGAAGTGAGTCCTCGATCCCCCGCGACATTAAAAATTATGCACAATAAATTAAAGTCTTAATTCATCAATGGATTGATCAGGCTAATTTAGTATCGACTAATTTAGTATCCTTCCAGATAGTATATTTGATTGTGACGAATGAAATTTCTAATCATTTTTTTTTACGTTATGAAAAATTTAAACTCAAAATCAGGTTGACTCAGTTGGTAAGTAGAACTCAATATCAAGTGCTCGTTGAGTGTTAATAATCTCAAATTCGAATTTTAAAATCATTCTTTGATCAGAAAATTAATCTTCGTTGCTCTATCTTTTCACCTTCAAATTTGTAACGCTCCCAAAATTAGTCCTCATACCACGTTGACAATCAGATTGATCAAAAAGAGCGCTACACTGCCTACTACTACTTTGACTTCGACCGGTCGACATATGACATACGTAGCAATAGAATTGATAGGGAAATAACGAATGAACAGAGATTGCGAAAGAAATATCATTTTGGAATCAAAAGCGTCACATTTAAAAGAAGAGTTCAAGAAAAAAGAAAATATAGATAATTCAAATAGTTCAAGCAAATATCTACATAAGCAGGATTAAAAGCGGAAATTCAGATGTCTTTGGAATACAAGTTTGAAAGAAACTATTAAAGAAATAACAGAGCGGAAAGCTGTAGTGTCTTGTAAGTCATGTGCTGCTATTCTCGAGCTTTGCATCTTTCACAACCTCCCTAAGCAGGGTTCTCATCTGCAAAATTTCAAAGCAGGGCATGAAATGCCCTTGAGCTAATGCCCAATACACATAAAGTCATAGATGATGAAATAATAATCTGATAAAATCTATACTAATAAAAGATAATCAATAGTCAGTTACTTTATTCATTGATTCCAATACCTTGATCTCTGTAGGCTATGGACCATACATATATAGTTCTTGTACTTTATTTTTTTTACCTTAACAGTACATTATACAATACCATTCATTACTATACTTTACTCTGTTCATTATCATACTCTGTTATGCTCTGTGTTGTACTACATCTTTTACATTACTATGGTGTCCTTGACGTTCGTTATCCTATGCGAGCTCGACTTTAATTAAGTGGAAAGCTAAATGTGTCTCTATACCATATGTTGTCAGGATGCCCATAAAAAGAAAGGTGTATGCTAAGGCATACCCTTTTCGAAATACATGTGGGAGAGGACATGCACTCCAGGAACAGTGGTCGTTGTGACTCACTGTCTCCTCAGTTGAGCTACCTGTCATTCTGGCATAATGTAATAAAATCCATATATACCCCGTGGGAGAAGAGTGCGTCAATACGTCACCCTTATTCGAAGCACGAGTGGAAGAGATCCTGTGGTCTAGGAACAGTGGTAGTTGATACCAGTAGGTACACTGTCTCCTCAGTGCAGCTACCTGCCCCTCATTATACCATATCTTGATATGTACCTTGAACGACATATAACTATCTCATTCTTTTATCTTTACTTTACTTATCTTCTTTAACATGTGTGTGGTTTGAAATCAACATTTAGAGAAGGGGTAAAGTCTAGTCCCCTTCCTATGGAAAAGGCCCCTTACACGTCTCACTAAGTGGAACCAAACATTAAATGGGCTAGTCGAGATTTGGGCCGAATTATGGTGGTTCTAGCCACTCAAGAGCATTTTAGTCATTTTCACTAAGGTCGGAAATTACTTCTGTAAAAGGATCGGTCGATCGTTAATGTAGAACCGGTCGACCGATATCATTAGACCGATCGACCGATGTCATTGGATCGGTCGACCGATCGAGATTTGTTGGTCCGTTCACCTTGCGTCGGATCGGTCGACCGTCCTCTGGGAACCGGTCGGCCGATCGTTGCGCATCGGGAGGTCGCGAGATCAGTCGACCGGTCCTCGGGGATCGGTCGACCGACTTTGTGACGGCTTCTGTGGGATCGGTCGATCGATCATGTTATCGGTCGACCGATGATGCGACTGGTGTTATCGGGTGGGTCGGTCGACCGACTAGCAAAATCGGTCGACCGATTCTCTGGTTAAAACAGAGACGCCGGCCTTCGTTCTCGATTTCGGCCTACCTCCGATCGTCGGATCACGATGCAAATAATATGAAAAATATTTCTACATATCTCTAGACCATAATGGAATTAAAGTTTATGACGTTTGATCTACATTTCTTCATCTAGGAAATTTTACGTCTACGATATCTCTTTTGGTCGGATTCCGATCGCTGGCGGTGTGTTCGTCGTTTGATCGGTCGCCGAATGTTCTCGGCCGGCGAGGGTGCGCGCCTAATCCTCTTGGAGGTGTCGAGGGAGGTGGGGGTCGTGCTGTTCATCTCGGCCATGCTCGTTCGTCCGTCCGTGGGTGTGCTCGTCGTGCGCCGGTCGCCGGAGAGAGCAGGGGAGAGAGAGATGGCTGTGAGGGGAGTCCAAAGAGGTGCGAGGGAGTCCTCTTCACTCCCTCGTATAGCAGCTGCCGCCTTCTCTCTTGGAGAGTGATCACGACGAGAGTTGAGGGAGTGGGGAGTGGGTCGTGGGGGAGTGGGGGTGAGGGAGAGAGAATCGGTCGTGAGGCTGATTCGTCCCACTTTTTTTTTTTAATTCCGAAAATTTAAGTTTAAATTAGAGAGAGAGTGTGTGAGGTAATGCTGGTCATTACAGAATTAGTCAAATGCTAGTAGTCTTAGACATCGAAGACTTATCGTAGATCCGAGTCAGCATCCAATGAAAAAAAATTAAACTCAATACCTTTGATTAAATGATGAGAAGTTGTTATTAAATCAACGATTATTGAAGATTGCATTGTAAGTCAAAGCCTTAATAATTCTTCCATTTTGTTTTCAGGCTAAAAAACTTAAATTCTCCTAGGCTATTTAATTTAATCATAATGTGTAAAAAGGTATTATAATGATCTAATATAATAAATGTATTAAATATAAAACATTTAATTAATTTTAAAAATGAAAAACGAAAATACATGGGGAAAGGTGGTGTACGTGTAACTTCCCTTGCCAACTATTTGGAAGGTTGCCATAATCTAGACAAGGAAAAAGGGAGAACGAAGAAAAAGGGAGAATGAAGAAGAGTAATCGAAAAAAGGAAATTATACAGTGACAATGTTTGAGAAAGATTATAGCAACATAATATGCTAATTAATTTGATCAAATGTCTTGTAATTAAACAACATTATACGCCCACCAGTTTATTAGTCAACCATGGCCATGGGCGGACCAGATAGAAATGTTGGTATATAGAGGCGGTGCATGGTAGTCGAGTTTAGAGGTTCGAAGACCAAGCCTCCAAATTTCTTTTTAAAGTATATACTACTGATTTTAGTATACTCTTATTTTTCTATCGTTATATTTGTGCATCCTTATTCTAATTCTTTCTGTGAGATATATTATGTGAGTATATGATGAACTAGCACTACAAGAAAACTGAGGATTACCGACGGTAATTTCCTTAAAAACCATCGAAAACACTATTTTCGACGGTTTTTCATTGAAAATCGGGACGCCCGAAAAATGGTCGTCGTAAATTAATTTCCGACGATTTGGAAGGAACCGTCGGAAATTTCGATGATCGTGACTGCCAAAGTTTCGACGGTCAAAATTGTCGCAAAGAATTTTTATAATTAAAAAAAATAGCCAGCCGGCGGCCAGATCCGAACGCCCGACGGCCGATCGGCCGGATCCATCGCCAGGCGGTCGGATCCGCCGCCTGGCGGCCGGATCCGAACGCCCGACGGCCGATCGGCCGGATCTACCGCCAGGCGGCTGGATCCGACCGCCAGAGGCCTTCGGCTGCTAGTGGCCTCCGGCCGCCAGCGGCCTCTGACCGGAGAGAGAAAGAGAGAAAGAGACGTTGGCACGGGAGAGGATCGTCGGTGCGGGAGAGGGTCGCCGGAGCGGGAGAGGGTCGCCGACGTCCGGTGCGGGAGAGGCCAGTGCTCGCGGGCCGGGAGAGGGAGGGGAGAGGGGGAGAGAGAGAGAGAGGAGAGGAGGGAGAGAGAGGGGGGAGGAGGTGGAATTATATATAAGGGGAAAAGATGAGAGAAAGCAGGAAAAAGAAAAAAAAGTGGGATAACGAAATTTTAATTACTGACGATCGGAATCGTCGAAAATGTAAATATTAATTATTTTTAAAGTTACCGAAGGTTGTGACCATCGAAAATATATTTAGTTATATATAATATTTATTTTTTATTTTACCGTCGGTTTGAACCGCCGGTAATCGTTATTGACGATCGAAATCGTCGGTAATTATGACGGTTTGGATCGTCGCTAGATATATTAATAAAATACTCCTTATATAATTTATTATTTTCCTTTCCGATGGTCGTAACCATCAAAAAATTCGTCGCAAATTGCGACGGATGAGTATCCGTCGGAAATATTGACGTTCGTAACCGTCGAAAAATAAATAGTAATATAACAAATTATATAATTTATTATTTTCCTTTCCGATGGTCATAATCGTCAAAAAATCCGTCGCAATTTGCGACGGATGAGTATCCGTCGGAAATATCGACATTCCTAACCATCGAAAAATAAAATAATAATATAACAAATTATATAATTTATTATTTTCCTTTCCGACGGTTGTAACCGTAAAAAAATCCGTCGCAAAATTGCGACGGATTGGTATTCGTCGGAAATATCGACGTTCCTAACCGTCAAAAAATAAAATAATAATATAATAAATTATATAATTTATTATTTTCTTTTTCGACGGTCGTAACCATCGGAAATGGAACCGTCGCAAAATTCGTCGCAAATTGCGACAAATTTCAAACCGTCGGAATTTGCCCATCGAAAAATGGCAATTTTCTTGTAGTGTAGCCAAATTATCTGTTCATGTTGAGACATCTCCTCTGACGAAGCAGCAATGTCGTCTTTTTCATAATTGCACATATGTCAATTTCTATTTTAGGCCGTAGCATTGTTACTTTACTATTTTATTTTTCTTATATCATTCCCTGATTAGTATAAGTAATCTAATAAGTGTGAGTTGGACCGTGTGTGTTGTTGTTGTGAATTTTACCTTTGAAATAGAAATTTCTTTCCTATACTTTTCTTCACCAAATTTCTCTTCTTCTTCTATGTTTCCGGCGAGTGTTTGACGAGGCATCCTAGAGCTCAAATCTCAACCGTTCCTAACACGTATATCATATGGATTTAATGGAGCTCCTATCCATTGTCTTAGCCGTCCGATCTGATCGGACGACCGAGATTTGTCTGCCAGGTTCATTGCTCCTTCACCCTCTGAGCCGAAATAAATCGGCGGAGATCAATCAATCTTGAACCGATTTCTCAACGATGATCGGCGAACGAGTAGAGGAAGGGGACGATAGGCAGTGGCGACCAGGTGAGCAGGAGGCGACAACATAAGAGGATTGAGGCGACAACCATGCGACGATCGTGGTGGCAACATCTGTAGTGATCAGGGGGCGAGTAGGAGGCGACCAGGCGGCGAGCAAGAGGCGACGACAGTGGCAACTAGGCGTCAGCAAGAGGAGGCGTCGACAGTGACGACTAGGTAGCAGCAGGAGGCGACGATAGTGACAACCAGGAGATGAGGAAGAGGCAACGACGTTGACCAGTCAACTGCGGCAACGAGCAGAGGCCGATGGCACTGGTGACCAGCGACGATGGCTGTGGTGACCACGCGAGTAGCAATGGCGACGGGGACGACAACCGAGAGGAGGGTCGGAGGGAAGGGAGAGAGATACGGTGGCGTCGTCGTCGATGTAGGGCATCACGAATCGAACAAATGGAAAGAAAGTAGACGAGTTGGGGCTCCGGTTCACATTTGATTCAAAGAAAACTAAGTGAACCGCGCCTAAAAATCTCAGCCATCCGATCTGATTGGATGGCTGAGAGAATGGGTAGGAGGCTCCTACCCATTTAAGCTCCATTAAATCCATATCATATTTAACAGTTATTTAAATTCAGAAATAATACTTTTGGACTCTTTATCTTATCTATTATACTTTTATCTTAACAATTTTCTCTTTTATATATTAAATTTATATAAAGTCATTGAATTAATCAAAGAAACGTACCTTTAGAATCATTATTATTTCGGTTTATGAGAATTAATAAAATAAATATGAAATATTTTATATTGTTTGTAAGTTTGTATCTAGATTAAATAACACTCCATATGACTTTACACTTTTCATTCTCTTACAACAAATAAATCGAATACATAAATATATTAACTAATATAGTCCTACAGTTATTTTAATATAGGCGCGGAATGGGGGGACGGCTTTTTGGCATATCTATATTATATGGGTATAAATTTGGACACCCCTAAAGTTTTTTGCTGCCTCAAACTCCAAGATCAGATGCCCAAACCATAAAAGAAGATAAATATTGATCAAATTGATGACTTTAATATTAAATTACTCGATGTAAAGTTATGTTTAATTGATAAATGATTAAAAGCTTCACTACAAGAAAATATGACTTTAAGTGACGAAAAATTATGACGAAAAAATTTATCACAAAAGATAATAAAATAGTGACAGAATGGTAAGGAATCAATTTTTTAATTCTTTTTTTTTTGAAATGTTAATTCAAATTTGTGATGAAAATATAGTCACAAAATATTTGATTTATTACGATTCTGTCACAAATTTTTTTTGACTTAATCTACTGTGATCAATCGATTTTATTACAAATTTATCACAAATCATTATTAGTGAATTTTTTTTATTATTTTGTGATAGAAATTTCTGTCAATAACTCAATTTTTTATAGTGTTTATTTAAGATATTTGATAAATTAAATGGTAAAATTAATTGATGAATACAAAAATGATATAATTGGACATATAATAAAACTTTCAATTCAAACACTATATAATTTTTATTATAATATAAAAAAATAAATCATTAGTATTTCAATAATATTTTTTGTTACAATATATAAAGAATAAAATAGTAGTAATTATGTGCCCCATGGAAGCCAATAAAATTTGGGGTATGAGGGGTCAATTGTATAGTAAAATTCTACCGCAATGTACAACTAAAAAATGAGTTGGAAACTCCTTTTAGTCATAGAATTTTATTAAAATATAGTTTTTGTTAAACCATCTACTCCGCTATCTGCTATTAATCAAAAGATAAATAAAAATCTGAACATTGGAGTGGGATGTTCGAATTTGTTTGAATGCATAAAATTTATGTTTGGTGGATCATTTATCATTGTGTTCCGACTCGTAGTTCAAGTTAAATAGTCGACGTCGCTTTTTAAATAATACGACTATCTAACGAAAAATAAATAAATAAAAACAACCTAATTAATGTTTTCGATTGATATCCCTGATCGGAGGGTTTCGCCCCTGGCGTCCCGGCCGAATAAGAAAATCTTGATTAAAGTTAAAATATTGCTTGTGATTTGAATCTGTTGGCAGTTGGCCATGGTTCCGATGGCGAGTAATCAATTAATTCGTGAACACTGTATTAATTAGATAATTTCAAAGCAAAGTTTAATCTTTATTTTAATACTCTAGTGCACACCACACCATCACCTGAGTAAACTCATGTCAAGGCCTAACTTAAAAACTAGCTCTCTCTTTCTCTTCACTGCTAGTAAAATACATAGTTTCCAGCATCTACTTAATCATAAATAGCATATTGGCATATATACGAGGAATTAAAATCCCCGCATTCATATCCATATAGATATTATGGAAGTCTGAATTTTTAATTAAGCAGCTGTAACAGCAATCTTCATCCCAGACTCGCAGTGCCCGACGAAGTTGCAGATGAAGTAGTTGGTGCCCCTGCTCAGCCTGATGCGGTCGTTCCCGGACTTGAAGACCCTCGCCCCCCTCGGCGTCTTGCAACTGTTGTAGCCGGCGGCGTTCACCGCAACCACGTTGTGCGCCTGCGGGCTGTACCTGAAAACTACACGTCCGTGCGTGTAGTACGTAGGAAGAACAAAGCAACAAATACGCTGACAAGACAAACGTGAACATGAAACCAAAACTGATGAGCAGTATCAATCGATCTGCGTATTCCCATGCATGGAGGAGCTCAAATGCGTACCGATCACGTCGCCAGCTTTGAAGCTCTTGCCTCTGGTCCAGCTGGCCGTGTTAAAGCCCCACCCGGCGCTGTCGCCGACGGTGTAGATCGCCGACTCGGCAGTCCTGAAGTGGACGACGAGGAGAAGGCAAAGGATCGGCGCCACGGCGACAGCCATTGCACTGCTTCTTCCCTGAGCCATTATAGTGATTGGTGGACGAACAGTGAGCTCCACTCTCTGCTAGGGATCAAATTAAAGAGGAGCAATTGTTGGGTGGGAAGAAGATGACACGACGGGATTGTGCTTTTATAAGCAGATTGGTGGCCGATCGATAATGAAAGTGGAGTGGCGAGTGGGGTGGAGCGGGGGGAGTCAAGATTTGGTGGTGACACCGCATGCGATTGAGAGATTCCCGTTTGTTAGAAAAATGGCGTAGCCTGAAAAGTTGAAGGGCAGGCCAACTACCAACAAAGGGGCCACTGAGGTTTTCTTTTTTTGACCCTCTGAAAAAGAGGTCACAGGGTTGGACCGGAGGAGTGATCACTTTTATGTTTAATTAATTACTTCAAATTTAATGTAATTTGCCATGCATTTCATGTACGAGAGCTCAAAGTTTGTTGATCTCGAGAGAAATGGTTTATTTAGCTTTGAAAGTTAAAACTTAAAACGGCACTATTATTGAACTGAACTAAACAACAGCATAAAATGCTCATATTTTTCATGCCCAATAGCTACAAAAGATTATTCTGTTGAAAAGCTCATATAGAATCAGTAAAAAAAAACATGATGATCCATAATTTTTATGGACTAGTTAATGGCTAAATAGCTAATTAACTTAGTGCAGGATCGATGCTTTTAAGATGCATGATGATGTTGTGTTGTGTGATGCTTTTATCTAGAGATGAGAGCATCCGAGTCATGTCCACTCCAACTTTTGTCATGTAAGAATTAAAAAAATCAGGAGGTTAACAAGCTAAGCTTAATAGTTAACAGTGTATGATCATTTTTCAAAGGAAAGAGTTAAAGCATTTGACATGACAGTGAATTTGCCTTGAAGATTGAGGTCTACGCGAGCAGGACGATTAGACTTTAGAGATCGCGAAGAGGCATTTCCTGTTTGAATCCGGACGATCGCAGGGTGCTGACGCTCATCAAATTTAATTTTGAAGAAAAAAAAATGAGTGTACGACATTACACTGCATTGAACAGTAAGTCGATCGATTTATCGATATAAATTAGTTTTTTGATAAACAATAAGTTGATCAACCTACTTTAGTGCATATAGTATATTCACACTATAAGAAAAATATTTGTTTTCGACGCTCCGAACCGTCGCAAAATGAGAAAAATTCATCGGAAAATACATTTTGCGACATATTTTTTGACGGGAATGATCTGTCATAAAAATGCGCAAATATTTTCACGACTCCGCTTGTGAAAAAGGTTCCCACGGCCCATGCCGTCGGAATTACTCACGGACCAAGCTATGAGAAATGTTCCTACAGCTTGAGTCGTGGCAACTTCTCACGGTTGGAGCCATAAAAAATTTTTCCACGGCCGGAGTCGCAAGAGTTTTTCATGGTTTCGCCCGTCGCAAGTTCGTTTCCAAAAATAAAAAAATTTAGCTGCGCACAATCGGATTTGGCCGGATCTGCCCGCGCGACGCGATCGGAACTAGCCGCACTCGGCCGGAACTGGCCACGCGGCCAGAACTGGCCGTGCGCAGGCAGAACTAGCCCGTGCGGTTAGATTCGGCCGCGCACGTTGTCTGCGAGAGAAATATGGCCGGTCGTCGCCGGAAGTTGTCACACCAATCGCTTGGAAGGAGCGCGCCGATCGCTTGGGAGGAGCGCGCCAGTGAGGGAGAGAGAGGAGAGAGGGAGGAGGTGAATAAAATGAAAAGAAAAAAGAAGCGGGAGCAACAAGAGGAGCGAGAAAAGAAAAAAAATACGGGAGAATTTGACTGAATTTTTTACTTTCCGACGGTTTAAGCCGCAAAAAATATTTTTCAGTATTGAAATCGTGAAAAATTTCTATGGTCGAAACCATGAAAAAAATTTTTCATGGCTCAAATCATGAGAAATTCTCACGGTCAATGTCATAAAAAATTTCCCGCGGCTCAAGCCGTGGAAAATCGGCTCGAGCCGTAGGAAATGTTTTAAAATTCGTTGCAAATTGGCAAGATTTTTTTACTGTGAAAATTTTTTTGTCGGAAAAAGTCTTTTTTTTTTTCTTATAGCGTCGGTGCCTCTTTAATTGATGAGGTTATATTCTGTTTTGTTTAATAAAAAATTATGGGTGATATTGGTTACTAATAAAAGTTACGACAGTATTTACAAATTACTTTTCAGATGATTTTTTGGGCTTCATACTTTTATAAGCTTCATGTCTAAGATAATATTGGACAATATTTTAGTCCATAGTTGACAATAAATACATGTTATACAATCAGTGTAAAGGAAAATGTTGGCATGTGTTAAATATATTTTTCCTTTATAAAATCGCAAACAATATTTTATACCTTATAAATTATCTGTTAATACTTTATACGTATAATTATAAGGTATACCTTGTATTGAAAGATAAACATACACACATATAATTAGATATGGCAACGGGTTGGGAGGCGATCTTTCTATTTTAAATTTACCTTGGACTTTCAGGAAATCTCAGATTTCTATATTGGGTTTTAGGTTTTTCATTCTTCTTCTTACTTAATGTATAATTTCATCTGTAAATTTTTAGGAAAAGTTTGGTTCACATTCTGTTTTTTTTGTTCCTTTATCATTCATTGAGCTCATAATAGTATTTTGTAACTAAAAAAAGGAGGAGGAGAAAGAGAAAGAGAGGATTTTATTTTTAAAAAGAAGTATAACTATTCATTAATAAAAATATATTTAGGAATTGTCATACAAAATATTCTGAAGGTATGAACGGAAGTCTTCTTACCAAAATATAATATTATTTATATTCCTTCCATGTTTGGTTAATATATAGATAAGAGCGCTCTTGAACTAGAAGTTTATATTTGCAAAAAAATGACATGTAGTGCCAAATAATGTGGTTTGAATGGATATAGCTCGGGGTGTATACCGGGTCGGGTCGACTCAATAAATCTGACGATCTGATCAGAACTCAGGTATAGGTTGGATTTTTTTAATCCAATCCGAGTTAACTCGATCTGATTCGATGACATATTTTTTTTATTTTTTATTCTTTAAAATTAAAGTTAAGCCTATATTTATTTAAATATTTTAAATGCATAAATAATATTTAAATAGTTAAAAAACTTATTTTTTGCCTTAAAATAAATATTAAATAAATATAAAATAACAAGAAAAATAAAAAAAATTAATCACTCGACCCGTGAACACTCCTAATAACAGCTTTTCATCGTTTAAGATCTCGAGTTCGAACATTTGTGCACATAATTTTTTTTTATTAGGAACCTCACCCGCCAATAGCCAAAGGTGCTGTTCAAGGCGACATCAAGTTAGTTGGGTTCGATGATGGATCGAGATTTTAACCTATGATCAGCGCGCTCCTTAACGTCGCATGAGTTGAACGATCGCGTCGCTTCCCAGTGGCAACCGAAGAAAAGTGGTTTGATTCCATGGTTAGTGCCAAATTATGATGTTCTTGACTCGCCTGTTGCATACTGTTTTTGTACAATTTACAATTACTATTAAGAGACGAACTGTCATCCTCCCTGTTAATGGTTAATGTCTGAACTCATGACGAATGCTGCATGCACTTTATCTTGAACCTTCATGATATAATCAAACGCTACAATCAATTGTTTCCTGATGTTGATGTCTAAACTCATGATTAGTGATGTGTAACATGATGCATTAGAGCTTGTGGTTACACGTTTTAATCTGTTTTTTATTTTATTTTTTTGATAGTGTGATTAATTACTAGATCTATAGGACATGTGAATACGAGATCCACTTAGTTACATAATAAACTAATTATATTTGAGTGAAAGCTACAATGGACCCGTTTATTGCAAGTCATTTAGCTGGTCCAAAGATTTGGCTCGAAGTGGGAATTGACATCGATCACAAAGAAAATGGTTAAGAATGGTGAGCAATGTTTGCGTGTTAGGTAAGGCTAGCTAGTGATAATTCTTTTGCCAAACATAGGGTAACAGTGACCCAGGAATTTTTTAGGTGGGTCAAATTTATATTAGAAAACTGCGAAAAAGATTTATATTACAGAAAAGTTTAATTAAAATATTATTTAATAAATAATAAAACAAAAAATGAAATATTATTTAATTTAATAACTTTAAACTTAATTTAGGACTGTCAAGCTTTTATTTATTCTTAAAAATATAGATATTATATACATATAAAATAACAAAATCAGTAAATACCATTTAACTCGGTTTAAGGGGGACCAGCCTTTATTTAAGCTGAATTACTCAGTCTGGATTGCACACTCCCTGAAACTATTTCAATATAATATATAATTTAAAATAAAAAAAGGAAACTTTGGGCTTGGGCAAAAACGTTTGGACTGTTAGTAAGTAACTCTTTTTCCTTTAATTAAGATTTTAAGTTTGAATATTTGTAAACGTAGAAATTTTTTTATTAGAAGTAATGATTAGTTGAATTCAATAAAATAATGAAACCATCTTTAACATATAGCCGTACATGTATCATTAACGCATATTTTTCTTTTATTTTTTACTTTAAATGATCAGAAAAATCTACGCCATAATTGATATGCATAGCATTTAGCCATTGACATTATTAGCGATTTGATAAGTGGATAGCGATTCAACTAGAGGATAGCGAATTAATTAACGGATAGTAGATAGCGAATGATGATCAGTGGTTAGAGGTTGTAACAAATAATGTTTGATAAATTTAGCGGTAGAATTAGCTGATGTATATAAAATGATATAATATATATATATGATAATTATTTAATTTAAACAATATATAAATTATATTATACTACAATAAATTAAAATGTTTATATCTTAATTAAATAAAATAAAATTTCACAACTAATTTTTTATTAAAATATATAAAAAATTATATTGACAATAAATTTTATATAATGTGCCGATGATATGAAAATATTAATTGTGAAATTATTTTTTATTCATTGTTAACGTATAAATATTTTTGTGTTGCAGAGCCCTAATCCCAAACTAATTTATTTTGGTCTGACCTCAAAAGTTTGAACTTGGTCTCCAAATTGGTTCCCGTCACATTCAGGATAGTGTGAATTGATCGAAATTTAAATGAGATCAAATTATCACAAATTTTTTATATAAAAAATATTTTAAATAAAACATATAAATATATTAATGGATTATTTTTTATTATAAATGTGATAATTTTATACATTATATATTTAAAGAAAAGTTATAGTATAATACATATAATACTTTATATATTATAATATTAAACAATCAAGTCAGAATAAATATGAGTTTCTTAAATTAGAATGTGATCCTAACTTGAAATAGGTTTAGTCTTTGCTAACCGGACTTGTTCCTGATCCAAATATATTTGTTGATGTGTCTTGAATTATGTATCATGTACCCAAAATTTTGAAAGAAAAAAATAAGAAAAAGGAAAAATGAGGATTGTGGGGGGGGGGGGGGGGGGGGGGGGGGCGAAGCTCCCGGTATGGACATTTATATATGAGAGTTAGGATTTTATATGATGTACTCTCTATTGGCTCATAGTGAAATTCTTCTGACGGCGATCTTCTTTGCCCTTGGATGTTTCTCTCTTGTTCACATTAATCAAGAGAGTTTTACCACATTAAATCTCTGTGTTCATCTTCTCTTTCTTTCGTTGTTTTCATTGTCATCGATCCTCGGTGTTTTATTCCCAACAAATTGGTACCAAAGCCGAGTTTCTTTCTACGAAGATGACTACAACGAAGTTACGACATCGAGAAGTTCGACGGGAACACAAATTTCAGTTTGTGGCAAGTTCGGATGCTTGCCATCCTGATTCAGAACGGATTAAAGAAGACCCTATTGGGTCAAAAGCCGGATGCCATGGAGGCGTCCGCTTGGGAAGAACTCGACGAGAAGGCCTTGTCTGTGATCCAATTGTGCCTGACGAATGATGTTCTTCAGGAAGTCCTCGCAGAAAAGACGATGGCTGGTCTCTGGATGAAGTTGGAAACTCTGTATCTGATGAAAATCCTAGCGAATCGACTTGTGTTGAAGCAGCGTCTGTACACCCTTCGGATGGCCGAAGATACGTTGATCAAATCACATATCAGTGAGTTCATCGCCCTAATCAATTATTTGAAGAACGTAGATGCGAAGGTCGATGATGAAGATCAAGCGCTATTACTTCTTTGTTCTTTGTCATCTTCATATAAAACCTTTAAAGAAACCATAATATACGGTAGGGACAAACTCACATTTGAAGATGTTAAGGGCAGATTGCTGTGCAAAGAAAAGTTGGATAACGAATTGGGATCAAGCAACAAATCTGATGATCAAGCCTCAGGTCTGATCGCAAGAGGCATGCATCAGATGAGAAATCAAAATCAAGATAAATCCATATCCAAGTCGAAGAACAGAGATAAAGTCTGCAATTATTGCAAGAAGAAGGATCATATCAAAGCAGAGTGTTACAAATTACAGAATAAGAATAAAAGGATTAACGAGAGCAATGAGAAGGAAAATCAGAAGGCTGAAGTTGGTGTAGCAGAAAGTGAGAATGAAGATGTTATGTTGGTAACGACATCAAATAAATCCAGATCATCAAGTGAATGGATTCTCGATTCTGAATGCTCATACCATATGTGTCCCAATCGAGATTGGTTCTCCACGTACAAATTTGAAGGTGGAGTCATCCTTATGGGCAACAATGCTGCCTGTAAAATTATTGGTATTGGGTCCATCCAGATTAAGATGCATGATGAGATTATTAGGATATTATATGAAGACAGACATGTTCCTGATCTGAAGAAAAATCTTATTTCTCTCGGTGTGTTAGACTCAAATGGTTGCAAAGTTGTTATTGAGTTTAATGGAATGAAGATTTCTCGTGGTGCTCTTGTGTTGATGAAAGGCCTCAAAATCGTTAGCTTGTATGTTCTCCAAGGTTCGATGTTGATAAGTTCAGCAGCAGTCTTATCTACCTCAGAGGAAGATTACACAAAGTTATGGCACATGCGTTTGTGCCATATGAATGAAAATGGCATACAAGTTCTCAGCAACATAGGTCTTCTTCCTAGTGCAAAAGTTGAAAAATTAAAGCTGTGTGAGCATTGCATCTTCGAAAAGCAGAAGAGAGTTAGCTTTGGTCCAACCATTCATAAGACGAAGGGAACTCTTGATTACATCCATTCAGATTTATGGGGTCCCTCTCAAGTTCATTCGAAAAGAGGAAATATGTATTTGCAGACATTTATTGATGATTTTTTTAGAAAAGTTTGAGTTTATTTTTTGAAGCATAAAGATGATATATTTGAAACATTCAAGTCATGGAAGACTCTGCTAGAGAAGCAATCTGGAAAAGTTATGAAGAGGCTGAGAACTAACAATGGATTAGAATTTTATAATTCTAAGTTCAATGAATTTTGTAACAAAGAAGGCATTGCAAGAAATCACACAACTGTGAGAACTCCACAACAGGATGGAGTCGCAGAAAGAATGAACATAACTCTATTAGAGAGAGCACGATGTATACAGTCAAATGCAGGACTTGGCAAAGAGTTTTGGATAGAAACTATCAACCTGACATGTCACTTAGTGAATCGGTCTCCCCACCGATCCTTAGACTTAAATTTTTTTCAAGAAGTGTGGTAAGGTAATTCTCATAATTACTCACATTTAAGAGTTTTCGATTTTCCTGCATATGCACATATTAATGATGGAAAGTTTGAATATAGAGTTAGGAAGTGCAAATTTTTTGATTATAAATCTGGTGTTAAAGGTTATAGATTATGGTGTCCTGAAACCAAAAAATTCATTATTAGTAGAGATATTACTTTTGATAAATCTACGATGCTTCACTCGAGAAAAAATTTGTCTATTATTGGTGATACAGAAAAACATATGACTTTGGAGAATGTGGAGTTAGAACTTTCAAATTCTTCTAATTAAAAGAATGATACTCACGATGCTCATGAAGTTCGTACATCACCTCAGTTCAGCAGCAATACATGTTAGCTCATGATAGATCGATGAGAGAAATAAAAACACCTCAAAGGCTCGAATTTGAAGAATTGGTAGCTTATGCATTAAGTGTTGCTGAAGATATTGAGTTACTTGATCCTTCCTCCTATTATGAAGCTATTCGAAGTCCTGATTGCAATAAGTGGTTAATAGCAATGCAGGAGGAGATGAAATCTCTATAGAAGAATGGCACTTGAGATCTTGTAAAATAATATGTGAATAAAAAGATTGTTAGCTGCAAATGGGTGTTCAAGAAGAAAGAAGGAATAAATAATGAAGACACAAAGTACAAAACAAAATTGGTGGCAAAAAGTTACAGTCAAGTGGAGGGTGTTGATTTTCATGATGTGTTCTCTTCAATTGTGAAACATACTTTTATTCGTACTTTGCTTGCTATTATTATTTTGCAGAATCTTGAACTTGAACAACTAGATGTTAAAACTGCATTCTTACATGGTGATCTAGAAGAAGTGATGCGTTGTATTTGTAACAATAAAATTTGCTAGCAAGTGCACTAGTCGCTCAAGTAATATAGTAAAAAGGAGTAAGAGTGTCGAACTCACGAGGAATATTATTAATTCAATATCTGGATTTATAAATTAATAAGAGAGGAAAAACATGGATTTTTGGAAAGAGGTTTTATGAAAATAAAACAAATAAAATAAAGAAAAATAAGATAAAGATAAGATAATGGTGTTGAAGTTAGGCCTTAGGATGAAAATAGATTAGGATAAATATTTGAACCATAAAAGATAAATTTAATCTTTAAAGATGGATTAGAGTCTCCCTAAAGTAATCTACCATGATTAACTTGTGGTCTTCACGACTGGCATCCCTCAATTTAATCATATAGAACTATCTTAATTTAATAAGAATTGAAGTCTCCACGACTGGTACCCCCAAAATCATATTAAAATTAAGATGCATTAAATTGGATTCTCTAGACTATTAATCACTCCACAAACTGGTATAGATTAATAGACCACACAAACTTGATTCTCCACACACTAGTTATCAAATTTATGTCAATTATTAATTCCAAATAAAATCAATTATAATTAGTATAATAAATTCTGAAATTAAACACTCCACAAACTGGTATAGCCTAATTCAGAAATTTAATTAACTAACATAAAAGCATTAAGCACAATTAATAATTGATCAGAAAAGATTAAAACAAATAAAATGGGGTCCAAACATTTCCCTTCAATTAATAATCTCCTAAAATAATAATCCTAAAAACATGGAGTTCATCCTAGAAATTCTGGAGAGATAATAATAAAATAACAATAATAATTGGAAGAATTACACCCAAAATAGAAGTAGAGCTCTCGAATTGGGCAGACAGTCGGGCAGCCTCTCGGACTTGATCAGGGTCGCGATCAACCTCCAGCCGTCGCACCTCTCTCCTCTTGGTCGTAGCCTGCAGAGCTCACGACTCACCGTGGAAGAAACCTGAACTTCAGAGCACCCATTGAAACGATGGATTCTTCACGTATTTATAGGGTGCGGACGGCCTTCAATTTGATCTCGGCCGTAACATCGTACGGTTGACTTTAAAATTATAAGATAAACTCGGCCAAAGATAAATTCTTTTATCATTACGCCCAAAGATAAATCTTTCTTATCTTTTTACGCCCAAAGAGTCTCGGCCGTAAGGATTTATTTTATCTTTTACGCCTTCAAATCTTGTTACGCCCAAAGATAAACTCAATTTTTTTATCTTGTTACGCCCTTCATCTTCATGCCATTACGCCCTCCAAATTTCGGCCGTAACATCTTTATCTTCATGCCATTACGCCCAAAAGATAAAATCATTTTATCTTTACGCCTTCAAATGTTAGCCGTAACAAAGAATTAAATCTTGTTACGCCCTAGAAATCTCGGCCGTAACGACTTGGGTGTAAAAATCTCGGCCGTAAGAAATAATTTCTTTGAATTTCGGCCGAGATTCGAATTTTCCTGCAAAATAATTATCCAAGTTTAGTTAATCCATCCACAATTAAAATATTTAGAGAATTTAATAATTAAAATTGATAAATCCGGAATTACGATTAAAAGTGACTAAAAATGATGCATGCCATGATCAAATTACAGAAAATTTAATTAAAATAATTAACTAAAATATGTTATATTTTGCATGCATCAAACTCCCCCAAGCTTAAAGTCTTGCTTGTCCTCAAGCAAAAATTCAAAGCTAGGCTCAAGAAAGTTCCATCATAGCCTCCACATTGTCAACTGACTAATTTTCTCACACAGTGCTTCTGCACACCTACTACTTAGTATCTTATTATTTTCCATGTACTTAGCTTCATAGAGGTTCTGAATGCTACACAAGTTTAAACAAACTCAAATTCAGCCTTGTAAAAAAAATAAATTGTCTATCAAATAATAGCATTAATATTGAACACATAAGTACTAATTGAGCTTAAAACTTTTTTCTTTTTCTTTTCATTTTTCAACTTTATTTTTAATCATTTAAAAAGTTCTAATCTTCAAGCAGGATTGCACAAGGAAGTTCATGTAGCGGGCTTTGGACTGATGACTCCCAGACCAGATGGCCTTAGGGCAACAGGTGATAAAGCACCCCTCGAGTTTACTTGCCCGAACAACCAAGGTTCTGAATGAAGAGTTCGAACTTAGCCATGATTCAGTACTCCTGTGCTTCTCCATATTCCACAAGATGGTCCATGTATCAGGTTTTCGATCGACGGATCCCAGAGCAGTTGCCTTTAGGTCGCCAGGCATGAACCCCTACGGATCTAATTACCCGAACACACCTTGGTTCCGGATAACACTTTTGTACCTACACATAACTTTATTCATTCATTTTTTTTTATTTAACATAATTATTTGTTGGGGTTTAACTAACCCTTCTTTTTATTCATTTTCAATTTTTATAAGCTCAAAAAGTTCTTGATATGGTCAATAAGAAGGCTACTACTATCAAGACTTAAAAGAAATAAAAAAGCATGAATATGATTTTTTTGTCGTCTAATCATTCATAATTCTACTTAGCATAGGCACATAGTCCATAAGTTTGATACTAAAATAGCAAGTGATAAGAAAGAAAAGTATTCAAATTTCATCAATTAACGACGTGTCTTTGAACTTCTACTAAAAGATAATTAAAACAATAAGACAAGAGTTTGTTAGATGGTAGCAAAAATGCATGCAATGGTATTTTTTTAGAAAATTTTCAAAATTTTCAATTTTTTCGATTTTTTTATAAATAAATGCAAACATAAGCAGACAGAAACATGCAATGCGTGAAATGCAAACTCCCTCAAGCTTGAACTAGACACTGTCCTCAGTGTTAAGCCAGCAAGGGAAAGAGTAAAGATAATATGGAACAGCTAAAAAAATGAAAATAAAAAAAAAGGGAAAAGATACAACCGGATTTATTGTCGGTGAAGAGATGCTCGGCACGATGAAGGTGTCGGCCGCAAATGGTGTCGGTGAGAGGCTCTGTCGATAATTGATGGATCTCGGCCGATAATGGAGAGTCTCGGCCGCAAAATTTTGTTGATGAAGATCTCAGCCGTGCAATCTCGGCCGTAAGAAACTGGCCGTAATGATGAGACTTCGGCCGTAACGAAGAAAGGGCATAACGACGTTGAAGCTCGGCCGTAAAGAATAGGAGGCGTGGCACTTTGGGCGTAAGGGAGCAGCGGTGACAGTGTCGGTTCTTCGGCCGTAATACGAAGTCGGCGTGGAAGCTTGGCCGTAACGCACAGGTGGAACCGACGATGAGACTTCGGCCGTAAGGAGTTGGTTCGGTGTGGAAGCTTGGCCGTAACACACAGGGCGTAAGGGAGCGGCGGTGCGCGGTGTTGAGACTTCGGCCGTAAGGGTGAAGGCTCGGCCGTAACGAAGAGCTTTGGAACTTCGGCCGTAATGCAGAGAGGGCGGCGCGCGGTAGCTTCGGCCGTAAAAAGTTGGAGGCTTGGCACTTTGGGCGTAAGGGAGAAAGCTCGGCCGTAATGTCGGCGCGCAGTGGCTTCGGAACTTTGGGCGTGATGCATAGGTGGTGGCGCTGGTGTCGAGACTTCGGCCGAGTAGATGTCGATGAAGAACCTCGGCCGTAAGAAGTAAAGCTCGGCCGAAGATTTAAATCTTTTCAACGTGAAGGGTCATGTCGTAAGAGCTTGGCCAATTGTCCGAGGTCTCTCCTTCCGCAGATGACTCAACAAAATAAAACTATTATCACCAAATAAAAAGGATAAAAATAGTTCTGATTTATAGTCGTCAGCTTGACTTAGTTCTGATGAAAATTTCACACATCATAGAGAGTGATCATAGAAAGGTTATGATAATAAGTGCCACCAAGATAAAGTTTTAATCTATGTCCATTCACTTTGAGTCTTTGTTTTTTGTCTAATGATTCAATCTCAAAAGTTCCATAGGGTGAACAATTAATTATAACATAAGGTCCGGTCCATCTTGATTTAAGTTTTCCAGGAAATAATCTGAGTTTGCTATTATAAAGAAGTACTTGTTGACCAGGTAAAAATTCTTTATGTTTGATATGCAGGTCATGTAAATTTTTTGTGCGTTCTTTATATAGCTTACTGTTTTCGTATGCATATTGTCTAAATTCATCAAGCTCATTTAATTGTAATAACCTTTCAGATTGTGATGATTTTAGATTCATATTTAAAAATTTTATTGCCCAATAAGCCCTGTGTTCTAGTTCTACAGGAAGGTGACATGCTTTTCCAAAAACTAATTTATAAGGAGAAGTACCTATGGGTGTTTTAAAAGCAGTCCTATATGCACAGAGTGCATCATCTAATTTCAAAGACCAGTCTTTCCTAGATGAATTTACAGTTTTCTCTAGAATCCTTTTTATCTCTCTATTTGAAATTTCCACTTGTCCACAAGATTGGGCATGATATGGTGTACTCAAAAAATGTTTGACTCCAAATCTATTAAGAAGAGTTGACATTATTTTATTG
This sequence comes from Pontederia crassipes, assembly GCA_030549335.1. NCBI lineage: Eukaryota > Viridiplantae > Streptophyta > Magnoliopsida > Commelinales > Pontederiaceae > Pontederia > Pontederia crassipes. The sequence goes on from CM060186.1 coordinate 40,004,724, forward strand.
CAGAAATGTGTTCCATTGTCACTTATGATAGTCCTAGGTGTTCCAAATCGAGTAAAAATATTTTTTCTTAGAAAGTTGGCAACTACCTTGGCCTCATTTGTTGGTGTGGCTACAGCTTCTACCCATTTGGAAACATAATCAACCGCCATTAAGATGTATTGGTTGTTAAAGGATTTAGGGAATGGTCCCATAAAGTCAATGCCCCAAACATCAAAAATATCACACCGTAAAATATTTGTGAGAGGCATTTCATCTCGACGAGAAATATTACCTGTCCTTTGACATTTGTCACAATACTTACAGTAATTTCTTGCATCTCTATAAATGGTTGGCCAATATAGTCCACATTCAAGTACTTTAGCTGCTGTTCGATTGGGTCCAAAGTGACCTCCAGCTTGTCCATCGTGGCAATGACTTAGGATATTATCAATCTCATCTTCGTGAACACATTTTCGAACTATTTGATCTGCACATAAACGAAAAAGGTAAGGATCTTCCCAGTGATAATTCTTAACATCAGATAAGAATTTCCTTTTTTGATGAGTGGTCATGCCCTTTGGAATGTAATGTCCTGCAAGGTAATTAGCGAAATCAGCGAACCATGGTGTAGTGTCAGAAATTTGAAAAATTGTAGAGATAGAAAAAAGTTTCTCGTCTGGGAATTCTTCAAGTATGTCTGTGACTTCTCTTGGAGATGGCTCCAACCGAGATAGGTGATCAGCTAATAAGTTCTCAGTCCCTTTTTTGTCTTTCACTTCCACATCGAACTCTTGCAAAAGTAGTATCCATCGGATCAGTCTAGGTTTGGCATCTTGTTTGCTCATCAAGTGCTTGATGGCTGCATGATCTGTGTATACAATAATTTTTGAACAAATTAGATATGATCTAAACTTGTCAAAAGCAAAAATAATAGCAAGAAACTCCTTCTCTGTTGTTGCATAATTTAGTTGGGCAGCATTCAATGTTCGGCTTGCATAATATATGACATGAAATGTTTTATCCTTTCTTTGCCCTAACACAGCTCCAATAGCACCATCACTCGCGTCACACATCATCTCGAATGGTAGAGACCAGTCTGGTGCAACAACATCAGGTGCAGAAATTAGCATTTCCTTTAATAAATTAAAGGCAGCAAGACAATCTGAATTAAAATCAAATTTTGTGTCCTTAGCAAGAAGATTAGTTAAGGGTTTAGCCATTTTTGAAAAATCTTTGATAAAACGGCGATAAAATCCTGCGTGCCCAAGGAAGCTTCGAATGCCCTTCACATTGGTTGGAGGAGGCAGATTTGCAATAACATCTATCTTGGCCTTATCCACTTCAATTCCTTTTTCTGAAATTTTGTGGCCAAGAACTATACCCTCCTTAACCATGAAGTGACATTTCTCCCAGTTAAGGACCAAATTCGTTTCTTCACATCTCTGCAAAACTAGAGATAAGTTATCCAAACAATTATTAAAAGAGCTACCAAAAAGTGTAAAATCATCCATGAAAACTTCGAGTATCTTCTCATTCATATCTGCAAAGATTGACATCATGCATCTTTGGAATGTTGCTGGAGCGTTGCATAGACCAAATGGCATCCTTCTATAGGCAAACGTTCCATATGGACATGTGAACGTTGTCTTTTCTTGATCCTCAGGTGCTACTGCTATTTGATTGTATCCAGAATAGCCATCTAGAAAACAATAAAAGCTATGACCTGCAACACGCTCCAACATTTGGTCAATAAAAGGTAATGGAAAATGATCTTTGCGGGTAGCATCATTAAGCTTCCTATAGTCTATACAGACTCTCCAACCTGTAATTGTTCTTTGAGGAACTAATTCATTATTTTTGTTACTTACCACGGTGATTCCTCCTTTCTTAGGAACTACCTGCACAGGACTTATCCATGAACTATCAGAAATGGCATATATAATACCTGCATCAAGGAGTTTAATGACCTCCTTTCTTACGACTTCCTTTAAAGTTGGGTTGAGCCTTCTTTGATATTGAGCAATTGGTTTGGCATTGTCCTCCATCAAAATCTTGTGCATGCAAATTGTAGGAGAGATTCCCCTGATATCTTACTGGTAGACCAAGCAATTGCTTTCTTGTGTTGCCTTAATACTTCCAGAAGTTTATTCTCCATGTCATCTGTCAAGTCAGCAGATATGATAACTGGGTAAGTATTATTTTCAAGAAAAGCATATCTTAAATGAGATGGAAGTTCTTTAAGTTCGAATTTTGGAGGACAATCCAATTTTTCAATTTCGTCCTCGAATGTCTCTGTTGTTATTGGCACATTGTCCTCTCCCACAATTTCTCTAGAATCCTCCATCATTTCCAAAGCTTCCTTAGCATATGGATCCGAAACAAAATCTGCAACAATATCATCAAAAGCATCAGTCGTGTCATCTTCTATAGAATCAATAGCATAACAGGATGAGTGATCAAAAGGTTGTTTGAGAGAATTTTTTATATTGAAAGTGATGTCTTCGTTGTTGACGCGAAGTGTGAGCATCCCTTGTTGAACATCTATGAGTGCGTTTCCTGTTGCTAGGAATGGTCTCCCGAGGATGATGGGGGTTTTTTCATCTGCCTTCATATCCAGAACAATAAAATCTGCAGGAAAAATAAATTTATCAACTTTTACCAAAACATCTCTTAATATTCCTTGGGGTCTTTTGCATGAAGAATCTGCAAATTGAAGAGTAATGCTTGTTTCTTCTAGTTCTCCATAACCTAGCTGCACAAATATAGAGTAAGGCATTAAACTTATACTAGCACCAAGATCACATAAAGCTTGTGCACAAAAGAATTTTCCTATAGTGCAAGGTATGGTGAAGGTTCCCGGATCCTTCATTTTTTTAGGTATATCTCGATCATAAATGGCACTACACTCCGATGTCAACATTACTCTCCCAGTGTTTTCAAACTTTCTTTTTGAGGATAATATATCCTTCATGAATTTAGCATAGCTCGGCATCATCTGTAAAGCTTCATGAAAAGGAATATTAATAGATAATTGCTTCAGAATATCAAGAAAGCGAGAAAATTGCTTATCTAGTTGTTCTTTGCGAAATTTCTGTGGATAGGGTAGATCCTTTATGTTGGTATTTTTTGAATTGTCATTTTCTCTTTTCTTCAGATTGATATCTACGGTAATCTGATCTTGTGTCTTTGATGCTTCAGTTTCTTCTTTGTGATCAATTACTCTTGGCGGGGAATCTGATCTCAGACTTCTCAATTGTTTTCCACTTCTAAGAGTCACAGCTTTGGTCTCTTCTTTAGAATTTTTCTCTGTATTGCTTGGAAGAGTCCCTGGTGCACGTCCTGCCATCATATTGGCCATCTGTCCTATTTGCATTTCTAAATTCCTGATTGTAGCATCTTGATTGTTTGCCCTTGTTTCCATTGTCTTCTGCATGGTTTGCATAGTGTCAATAACTCTTGCCATCATCTCTTCCATAGGATTAGTCAATTGTTGGACAGGAGCTTCTTGTTGCTTTCTAAAAAATGTATAATTTTGTGGATGAGCTTGATTCTGAAATTTCTCAAAAACTTGCCCTTGATTTGACTTGTAAGGAAACTTCTGATTGTTCCTCCAACCATAGTCATTATTCCTGAAAAATGGATTGGAGACAAAGTTAGCATTTTCAATATGATCAGGAATAGAAATGTTACCTTGAGGACAATAATTGCTCGCATGTCCTCCTCCACAGTTATTGCACACCATTAATGACATCATCTGCTCAAATTTGTGATTAAGTGACTCCAGCTGAGTCACTACTTCAGAAGAATTTTTACTTTCTGTAGCATGCAAATCATGAGTTCGGCGAGATGGTCTCCTTTCTTGGCTCGACTTGAGGGCTACAGCTTCAATTATATCTTGTATCTCACTAGGACGTTTAGATCCTAGCACTGTCCCTCCTGCTGATTGGTCGAGTTTGTCTTGATCTGCAGGTCGTAATCCATGGTAGAAATCTTCCATCACTTGCCATTTTGGAATTCTATTGTCAGGAACTCTGGCCAGCAGTTCCTTATATCGTTCCCAGGCTTCATATAACGTCTCGTTATCATCTTGAATAAATGCCCTCAGCTCCCTTCGATATTTGCCTGCCTTTTGTGGTGGACAATATTTTCCAACAAACTTTTCTACCAACTCCAACCAAGAATGAATCGATCCTGCAGGCAAAGTTTTAAACCAGGTGGAAGCTTTGTCTCGTAAAGATTGAGGAAATAATAATAAACGAATAACTTCAGAAGAAACATTATTATTTCTAAAGGTGCTCAGAGTGGCAAGAAATTTATCAAGGTGATCGTGAGGGTCTTCATGAAATCCTCCACCAAATTGGGATGCTTGTATCATCCTCACGATTGCGGGATTTATCTCAAAATTATTTGCATTAATATCAGGCAGCACGATGCATGATTCTCGGTCACTGTATCTGGCCGAGACATATTCTCTCATAGAAAGTTCTGCTTCATCTTCTCGCCGATTATTATATGGTGGAACCAGTTCATTCTGTTGCTCCAGTCTCTGATTGTCGCGTGCTTGTTCCGCCATTTTTCTTATATTTCTTCGTAATCGACGATAGGTTCTTTCAATTTCAGGATCAAATTCCAACAGTGGATTTGAACTTCTAGTGCGCTTATCAGAAGATTCCAGGATTGGTTGTGATTTAATCTTCAATTAGTACCTGCAACAACCAATTTTCAGTAAGATAAAAGAATAAAATAAAATATATACAAGAAGAAAGAAATTCAGATAATAGGTCACGAAAAATAAGTTTTCTTTTTACTAATAAAGTCTTTCGGCACGATAGAATTTGAAAATTCGTCATTAAAATTAATTTTCGAGAGGAACTTTTCAGAAATTCTTCAAACCAATACGAATACCAAAAATTAATATCGATCGAAAGAAATTATGATGATGTAAGAAATCGCACAAAATAAGTCCGAACTAATTTGCGGCCATAGAGTTAATAATCAGACATAATCAAAAATTATTTTGAAGAAATAAGATTGATCGGCCGTAATACAGAAATAGATTTACGGCCGAAATTAGATTAGTAATTCGAGGCTCGTTCGGCCGTAAAAATATTGCAACAGTGTCAAAAGGATTCAACGTGAAGGCGTAAAAATTAGCATGGTGATGAATTATCTCGGCCGAAAAAAAAATTGAATTAAATGTTGCCAAATGAATCATTACGGCCGACAAAGAATATAGTTTATATCGGCCGTAAAACAATGAGAGGTTCATCAACACATATAAATCGGCCGAAAAGCAGTAAAATCAATGTCGGATGATCCATTACGGCCGAGACAACTAAATCGCTTCGGCCAAAACAAAGTCAAATCAAAAGTTCAAACTATTATAATGTTACGGCCGAAAATAGAAAAATCACAAATCAATTGGGGTCGGAAGATGGCGTAAAACACAAATGTTCAGACATTTTACGGCCGTAAAAATGAAACATGAGATCATTCTCGGCCGTAAAAAAAATTAAATCGTACGAGGTCACATCGGCCGAGATAACACGAGGCCGTAAAGAAAATAGGTTTTCGGCCGAAATTGAATCATTACGGCCGAAAGTGAATTAAGAAGATTCTCTTACGGTCGTAAAACAACGAAATCATATTAAGAGTTTAAACAATTAAAATGTTACGGCCGAGAATGAAAACTGATTCGAATAGGGCGTAAAAAATTTAAACCATCGATAAACCGGGCGTAACAAGTCAAATCGATATCCATTACTCATGGCGTAAAAACAACGTTCGGATAAAAATATTACGGCCGTAAAGATTGAAAGTTTAGAATTCAGAAATCATTCATTGCGAGGCCGTAAAATTAATAAAGCCGAAGTTAAATCTCGGTCGTAAAATCATAAGTCGACAGTGTAATTCGGAAAATTCAATCGGCTTTGGATTTTAAACCGAAAGTAGACAAATAAAAAAAAAAATTATCGTAACCTTTATCTGCAAAAGAAAAAAATATGTTAGTTTATTCACAAAATAATTAAAACAATTAATACATATGCACAGAGAATTATTTACAATTTATTTACATCTCCTAATAATTCATAAAAATCAGAAATTAATTAATAAAATATTCCCCGGCAACGGCGCCAAAAACTTGATGCGTTGTATTTGTAACAATAAAATTTGCTAGCAAGTGCACTAGTCGCTCAAGTAATATAGTAAAAAGGAGTAAGAGTGTCGAACCCACGAGGAATATTATTAATTCAATATCTGGATTTATAAATTAATAAGAGAGGAAAAACATGGATTTTTGGAAAGAGGTTTTATGAAAATAAAACAAATAAAATAAAGAAAAATAAGATAGAGATAAGATAATGGTGTTGAAGTTAGGCCTTAGGATGAAAATAGATTAGGATAAATATTTGAACCATAAAAGATAAATTTAATCTTTAAAGATGGATTAGAGTCTCCCTAAAGTAATCTACCATGATTAACTTGTGGTCTCCACGACTGGCATCCCTCAATTTAATCATATAGAACTATCTTAATTTAATAAGAATTGAAGTCTCCACGACTGGTACCCCCAAAATCATATTAAAATTAAGATGCATTAAATTGGATTCTCTAGACTATTAATCACTCCACAAACTGGTATAGATTAATAGACCACACAAACTTGATTCTCCACACACTAGTTATCAAATTTATGTCAATTATTAATTCCAAATAAAATCAATTATAATTAGTATAATAAATTCTGAAATTAAACACTCCACAAACTGGTATAGCCTAATTCAGAAATTTAATTAACTAACATAAAAGCATTAAGCACAATTAATAATTGATCAGAAAAGATTAAAACAAATAAAATGGGGTCCAAACATTTCCCTTCAATTAATAATCTCCTAAAATAATAATCCTAAAAACATGGAGTTCATCCTAGAAATTCTGGAGAGATAATAATAAAATAACAATAATAATTGGAAGAATTACACCCAAAATAGAAGTAGAGCTCTCGAATTGGGCAGACAGTCGGGCAGCCTCTCGGACTTGATCAGGGTCGCGATCAACCTCCAGCCGTCGCACCTCTCTCCTCTTGGTCGTAGCCTGCAGAGCTCACGACTCACCGTGGAAGAAATCTGAACTTCAGAGCACCCATTGAAACGATGGATTCTTCACGTATTTATAGGGTGCGGACGACCTTCAATTTGATCTCGGCCGTAACATCGTACGGTTGACTTTAAAATTATAAGATAAACTCGGCCAAAGATAAATTCTTTTATCATTACGCCCAAAGATAAATCTTTCTTATCTTTTTACGCCCAAAGAGTCTCGGCCGTAAGGATTTATTTTATCTTTTACGCCTTCAAATCTTGTTACGCCCAAAGATAAACTCAATTTTTTTATCTTGTTACGCCCTTCATCTTCATGCCATTACGCCCTCCAAATTTCGGCCGTAACATCTTTATCTTCATGCCATTACGCCCAAAAGATAAAATCATTTTATCTTTACGCCTTCAAATGTTAGCCGTAACAAAGAATTAAATCTTGTTACGCCCTAGAAATCTCGGCCGTAACGACTTGGGTGTAAAAATCTCGGCCGTAAGAAATAATTTCTTTGAATTTCGGCCGAGATTCGAATTTTCCTACAAAATAATTATCCAAGTTTAGTTAATCCATCCACAATTAAAATATTTAGAGAATTTAATAATTAAAATTGATAAATCCGGAATTACGATTAAAAGTGACTAAAAATGATGCATGCCATGATCAAATTACAGAAAATTTAATTAAAATAATTAATTAAAATATGTTATATTTTGCATGCATCAAGAAGATATATATGGAGCAGTCAGAGGGTTTTCATGTTGAAAGTAAAGAAGATCAAATCTGCCATATGAAGAAGTCCTTGTATGGACTTAAACAATCCCCTCGGCAGTGGTATAAAATGTTTGATTTATTCATGTTGAGTATTGATTTTGCTAGAAGCAAATATGATAGTTGTGTTTATTTGAATCAACTTGCTTATGGTTCATTAATCTATTTGTTGCTCTACGTTGATGATATATTAATTGCAGCGAAAGACATATCTGAATAACATTTTGAAAAATAAGTTAAGTTTTAAAATTGAGATGAAGAATTTTGGAGCAGCAAAGAAGATTTTGGAAATGGAAATTTCTAGAGATAGAAATTGAGGAAGACTATTTCTATTTCAGCAGAAATATATTGAAAAAGCCTTGGAGCATTTTGGAATGCAGAATGCTAAGACTGTCAGTACACCGATTGCATCACACTTTAAACTCTCAGCTTCATATTCACCACAATTTGATGAAGACAAAGGTATATGTCAAAAGTTCCTTACTGTAGTGCAATTGGTAGCATTATGTTTGCAAGGGTTTGCACTCGTCCAGATATATCTCATGATGTCAGTGTTGTTAGTAGATATATATCTAATCCAGGAAAAAATTACTGGGAAGCTGTTAAGTGGATACTGAGATATTTAAGAGGTACTTCTAATGTATGCTTAGAATTTGGTAGAAATTCAGCTGGACTGGTTGGCTATGTTGATTCATATTTTGCAGGAAATCTTGATAGAAGAAGGTCCTTAACTGGTTATGTCTTTACTATTACTGATTGTGCTGTGAGTTGAAAAGCTATTTTGCAGGATACAGTAACATTATGCACCACTGAAGTTGAATACATGGCCATCACTGAAGCTGTAAAAGAAACTATCTGATTCAGATGATTAGTTGGGGAACTCACTACGAAAGAGGAAACTACTGTCATATTGTGATAGTTAGAGTGCAATACATCTTACAAAAAATCAAATGCATCATGAAAAGACAAAACATATAGATGTGAGATATCATTTTGTTCGTGATATTGTAGAAAAGCAAGATGTTCAAGTTCAGAAGATTAGCACACATGACAATCCAACAGATATGATGACAAAAAGCTTATCTGTTGTCAAATTCGACTATTGTTCAGACTGGACGGGTGTTACACAAGGATCAAGCTAGGCCCATCTGGGCCATTCGACAAAGGAGATCATGTTGAGCATTTATTTTTTAGAGTTTTGTAAGATTCAAGCAAGGTGAAAATTTATTGATGTGCCTTGAATTATGTACCTTATATCCAAAATTTTGAAAGAAAAAATGAGGATGGGGTGTGGAGGGGGGGGGGGGGGGGGAAGCCCCCCGCGGTATGGACTTTTATATATGAGGGTTATGATTTTATATGATGTGCTCTCTATTGGCTTATAGTGAAATTCTTCTGGCGACAGCCTCCTTTGTCCGTGGATATTTCTCTCTTGTTCACATTGATCAATAGGATTTTACCACGTTAAATCTCTGTGTTCATCTTCTCTTTCTTTCGTTATTTTCATTGTTCATCGATCCTCGATGTTTTATTCCAATATTTCAAGCGAAGAATATTCTAAAAAAATAGATCGGATCATGTCCAACTTCTACTCACTTATAATTTCCCCTAATTCAAAAGTTCTAGAATTCGTTCAAGATTTTTCTAATCTTATATATATTATATTTAAAAATATCTTTTTCCTATTTAAATGACCCTTATCTTTCTCCTCTCCATCTCTCGCCCCTTTCACCTTATTTTGTACCTAAACGCTCTCTCCTTCCCTCTCATGATCAAAACACAACACGAGTTAGCTAGAGTCAATGAAAGAAAAAAAAAATGAATGTGAATTCGATCAAAGGTATGTTTGTCATATTCTCAAATTGATATAGGCTCTTAAATAAATCTATGTGCATGCTTTTGTATCACTTCTCAAATGACAACAAATTAAAAATTGACAAAAAGCTGTGAATCATGTGTAGGATCTCAAAGGGCACCAAGATGAGGAGTGAATTGGTGTTTATCCGAAAATATCGATTTTACAAAATTTGTCGCAGAAGCACAAAACCAATTGTTAAAACATTTGCAATTCAGATTATTAACACAATATTAGAGGGAGAGAGAGTGAGAGAAATCAAACACAAATAGATGCGGTGATTGTTGACGAGGTTCGACCACACCTTGGCCTACGTCCCCGCTCTGACTTCTCGACCTCGAGACCGTCGAAGATTCCACTAGCACTTCCTTTGTTTCAAATGGGGCAAGGAAGAAAGCCCCTTACACAACCACCTTTTCTCAGCTTCGAGAGGCAAGACAACCTCTCCTCATAGGAAGCTAATCTATTTCTCTCGCTCAAAAGTTAAGATTTAGAACCTATTTTACAGAGGAGCTCTCTCTATTTTTTTGAACAAGAATGTTTCTCTCCTTTACAATTCTATTCTCACAAGAGTGGAAGAGAGAAAGAAGAGCACAACTAAAATGATAACTTCAAGAAAAAAAGATCTTCTGTTGATTTCTTGAAGTATTACTTCAGTGCTTGGATGGGTGCTTTTGCTTTTGGCTTTGGCACTCCTTTTATAGGCTCGGATATCTGAAAAATTCATCCAGAATTAATTCTACATTTTTCTTCTTGAAATGTAGCCGTTATTGTTCATTTCAATAATGGACCGGTTGACTGTATTTATGGGCTGATTGACCGGGCTATATGACCGTTGGCTTATTTTTTTCATTTGCCGCAAATGATCGATCGAACACATTAATGAACCGGTCGACCGATCTATATGACCATTGTACTCATTTATGTAGCTTCAGCACTTGGTCGGTTGACTGGACTGTCGACCGATGTCTCGATCGGTACAATCTCGCAGTTTTGATTTCCTTCCGTTCAATTGATCGATCGACCGGTACATCGACCGGTCTGTCGACCGGCACAATCTTATAGTTTTGTTTTGAGCAGTTTATGCATTGATCGGTAGACCGATATCTTCGATCGGTCGACGAGACTATCTCGACCGGCCTTCATAGCTTTGACCGGCAGGTTGATCGCCATGCACTATTTTGAGCATAACTTTCTGCATAGTTATCTAAATTAGATGATCTTATGGTGCGTTCACTGCATTGCCATTCAACATTACCTAGCAATGTAGATTGCCTCTCAGAAAGATTGCCACTTGTTAAATTGTCAGCAATGTACATTATCTTGTTTACTATGCATAAGTAATCTATCTAGCAATCCATATTAATTATTTATAAGAAAATACATATTTGTGAGTTAATATATAATTTTTACCAATATACCCCTAATCAAAAGAATTATGTTTAGATATATAAATTATTTTTAACTTCGTAAATTTAAATCACAAATATATATTCTCACATATAAAATTAAAATTTATAAAATAATTAATATATTTTAAAATATGATAATAATATAGTCATAATAATTATAGTATTTATTTGATTAATTTTATACTTTATTTAATTATTATTATAATTTATTCAATGTGTTTTAGAATTTATTTAAATAAAATTAGAAAGGACAAATGGAAAAAGTAAAATTTAAAAGATTGCAACACAGGTGGTAATGTAGATTGCCTATCTCCCATAGGCAATCTGCATTGCCACTTCATAGGCAATTTGGATTGCTTGGATAATGCAGATTGATCATTACCTGTTACAAGTGAACAAGGTAATGTGATGGGCCCAGGTAATTTAATACAACATTACTTGGTAATATACAAATATTACCTCTAGAGAAACGCCCCATTAGAGTCTATGAAAAGCTAACAGAATTCTCTATAATTTTGACATTTAATATTCATCCAAAACTAATAAGATCAATGCCAATTATTTAATCAAACTGTAGTGCATAAAGTTATCTATTTTTCTTTAAACTTTTTAGCATTTTATCTTTAATCATTCGAGATTTGTATAATCAAAATATAATTTTATATGTAATTAAAACTTAGATCCAACATCATGAATCCACCTAGGGATGACAATATCCCCCGCCTCCTGCGGGGCCCGTAGGGAATATCCGTTTGGACTATGAATTCGAGAAATTCCCCCCGACGAGGGCGAGGATGGGGGATAAACTACCCCCGCCCCTTCTTTCGGGGATCGATGCAGGGGCAATCCAGCCTGCCCCGCGGGGCTCCGAACACTCTTGTCATAATATTATATATATATATATATATATATATATATATATATATATATATATACACACATATATGATAAAATCCTATTTTTTTCTCTTACTTCCCTCCAAACATCAAATCTCTCTCCTTAACCCTAAATCCCTAACATAAATGCCCGATGGAGGAGGAGGGGAAGCGGCGGCGCTCGTTGGAGGAGGGCGGACGGCAGCAACTCTCGATGTGGAGGAGGGGAAGCTGCGACACTTGATGGAGGAGGACGGGTAGCTGGCGATGCTCGGTGGAGGAGGAGGGGGAACGGCAACATTCGTTGGAGGAGGATAGATAGCGGCGACGCTCCATAGAGGAGGAGGGGCAGCGGCGGCGCTCGATGGAGGAGGAGGGGCAACGGCGATGCTCGATGGAGGAGGGGCAGCGGCTTTGACTTTTGTTGTGAAGGAGGCGATGACAATGTGTGGGGGCAGTGATGATGCTTGATGAAGGAGGAGGCGGTGGCTTCGACTTTCGTCGTGTAGTAGGCGATGACAATGTGCGGGGCAGCGGCGATGCTTGAGGGCGGAGGAGGGCCTGCGGCTTTGACTCCCATGTCTAAGTGAGGAGGGGCTGGACGCCGGAGAGGCGGTGCTCGATGGCTGGACGCGGGAGAGGTGGCGCTCACTCGCGACTTCTATGTTTGTCGTCGAGGTAACACCTCTGCGAATTGGGTAATGAAGCCCCTGTGGGGGTTTGAGACCCCGGGGGGATTGAGGCGGCGGATGAAATTTCCCTTGGAATGGGGATTCTAGGTGGGGTCTGGAGTAACATGTCATGTGTCCACGAAGCAAGGTCTGTGGTCACAACATAGTCTTTGTCCATGCAAGACGGCCTGTGTTCACAACATGGCCTATGCCAAGGCAACACGAGCTTTGTCCACTTAAAGTTGATTATGCTTTTGTATATTTAATTATGATTAATTATTATAAATATTTTTAACATTATTGTCCATGATCTAATTATTAATTTGATTGTGATGATACTGATTGTGTTATTAAGATGTTTCGATAATGCTTATGATTGGGTCTATTATACCTAAATAAAAAAAACAAAGATATACGACATATGTGAACAAAATAAAAGACAAAAATTAGTATTTAAATATAATTGTGAATTTATTTGTAGTTAAAATGTTTGAATGGGGGTGATAATATAACTGGGCGTGGTTCTTAACCTTCAACAAAAGTTGTGATTGTTCCGCTGCCTCCCACTATATATAAATATCGAAGCATCATATAAATCATGTTCCGAAGAGTCATCTGAAGATCATTTTCAAATAGTTAAATAACAAGTCAAAGTAACTTTATGGTTGGACTTAAAGTTCAAGAATAAGTAGAAACAACTTTTATGGTTGAGGAATAATTCATAAAAGATAAATAATAATCAAATAAACCTTTATGGTTGAAGTAAAATTTGTTAAAAAATCATTCATTAAAAACTTTGTGATGGATAAAACATGTTAGTTGATTAACAATTACTATCAATTGGTCATTATGACTGATGAATAATATTTAATTGATAGTTGTTAAAAAATGAGCCAAAGTTGATTATGGCTAATCGATGATCATATATAGATTAGTTAATATTTAATAATAGATATTGATATTGACTAATACTAAAATTGATTATGATAAAATTAATTATTATTATGTTGCTCCATTTTTTGATCTTTTTTCATTGGAGATCATCGTGATCGATGAAAATCACCATTATCATAGAGACGTTAATCGATTATTAACTCAACATACATAATTAATTATTGTTACACAATTAATTAGTGAGAAATTTATGGTTGATTATTAACCCATAAAAAGAATAATAAAAAATAACCTTTATAGTTGAATTAATATTAAAGAATAATTGATTCCAATCTTTATGTTTTATGATAAATGCTAATCTAATTGATAACGTCAACTAGTTGATCATTATGGTTGACAATAATATTCAATTGATAGTTGTTAATATTATTATACATTTATAATTGACATGAATAATTGATACATATCATATAAGTAATAATGATTAATTAAAATAGACTGAAATTGAATTGATAATTGACATTAAATAAGATTGAAACTGACATCAAGGAAATATTGACTATGAAAATTATTATTTGTCATTGATTAGGTCTAATAATTCTTAATTGACATAGACTGATAAAATAATTATGATTTCTTGATTGATAATTACAAAATATTAAGTTGATTATCATTTATATATGTCAATGGATAATTATTGATTCTTCCTAATCGTGCATATGACTGTCTTTTAAATTCTTTGTACTGAGTATGATTAAAATATTTTTTCTCTAGACTTGAATGTAAAATAAATAAATGACGATGATAATCCATTTTAGTTGACTTGCTCATGAATATGTACCTAGTAGTAAGATAATATTGTATAAACACGTGTTCATAATATGCAAGTCATTAAATACTAATTTACTCGTTATGATAAAAGATATTTATATAAAAGTTGTCCACTTATATTTTAAAATCAATATGATGATTGAAAAAATTAAAGTTGTACCTCTGAATTTAGAAGCCAGCCTTGGGGTGTTATAAGAATGGAGCGAGGGTGCGAGCCTGCGAGGTACCTCTTGGATCGTCGTTCAAGTTTCAAAAGTTGAAGCTATGATGAGTGACTTGTGATTTTGTGTGTTAATGTATGACAATATGGATATATAATTTGCCTGAATATTAATTTAAATATCGAAACTCAAATGATAGCAATGCATTGTAAATGATGCACTTACTAAAATATGCAATAGTTTGGAGGAACACAACAACATGACCTCAAATAATGATCTGACTTTAACCAAACACAATTCATAAAAAAAAATTAAAATTTACATCATTAGTACACAAAGTAATGCTTCAAGTGCACAACTATTAATACACTACTTAGAGATGATACACAGAAAAGATGTTGCTTACACTAGGCTTAAACTTTTGTTGAAAGACTAAATATGTAAGATGTAAAATTAAATTTTTGTGTAGCTAAAAACTAATTGGGAAGAAAATAAGAACTACTTTACTTTAGGGCTTTTCAATATATTATAATAAGTAAATTTTATATAAGAAAGAACAAGTTACCCAAGAGCAAAAATAAGAGGGGGCTTAGTTTTGAACTTGGGAAATCATAATTAAATTGGAAGGAGCACAATAGAGAATACATGTGCAAACAACATACTAAATTTTTAGGGGTATATATAACTAATTATATTTTCAAAAGTTAGGAGGGCCAGGGCCCTCTCTAAGCTCTATGTGGGTCTATGACTTTGGGTGATGTTTACTAAGATCGATCCACCTTTTGGCATTACTAAAAAATTCCCACAAAAGTGTATCCTCTCACTTCTACTTGATGAAACTATCAACAAGCCCTTATCATCCACTGAGATTCATGTGACCTCTCGTTCTACAATGAATCTTGTGTGAATTATTCCTTTTAGCAGATATTTGTGACAATAAACACATAGAAAACCAACACATATGTCAAATGGTAATTTAACACCTAGCTAAGTGACCTCTTGTCCTACAATGAATCTCCGACAAATACAACTTATTCCTTTGGGGCGAAGGCTTATGACATCAACCATAAAGATCACAACACATTCATTCCCAAATGATAAGATCACCGAAGGTAAAAAAACATGCACAAGAATATAGCACAATCAATAACTAGAGTAAGCATCAAAGCTTGTAGAAATTAATTGATAAATAAAGCATTAAGAAACGGACATCCTTCCATAGTTAACCAATTCTTTAACTAGAGATGCATCAATAGCAATCCAAGTACGAAAACATTACAATACAACATCATGTACATCACAATATGCATAACGATTTGATTAAAAAACAAAAAGGGCAAAACATATTTATGAGAAAAAGTAGTTTTGATTTAAGAATACATAGTCAAAATGGCTTTCAAATGCATTTTGGGATCATTACATGAGTGGATAAATTTTTATATCTGCTCTTGAATTTTATCATCTTTTTCAATTTATCTTCAAATTTTACTTTATAGCTGAACTGTCCTCCAACTTGTAACTTATTTCTCCGAAAGTCCTTTTGACCTACGATAGTCCATTTCTTGATTGTCTAGTCTACGTGTTATTTTCTCTCTCCTCCACGTGTAATCCTACCAACATGGCAAAATAACAAATAATAAAAAAATAAAAATAATACAATAATACAAAATATGAAAATAAATAAAGAAATAAAAAAGCATCCATGCACCGGTTGTGAACACTTCCTCCCTAACACTAAAATATCCAGGTGTGACATATCGATCATCGTCGTACGATCGAGATATCCTGACTATGTGCCCCGTAGACGGTGGAGCAACTTTCACAATAACAAATAGTTAAAAAAATTGCATGCATAAGATATATTAAATGCATAAGAAATAACCTGAAGTGATATATGGAGACGATCCATCAATGGATCGCCTATTATGTGACGATCCGGCTACGTGCCACGTCGACGACGGAGCAACTGACATTATTAAAAAATAATATAATTATTATAAGCAACTATAAATAAACAACTGACAATAAATATATCACCCGGTGGTCGTGATGACTCACTCATATGGAGTGAATGCTTAGAAGAGTTAGATGGGCCAAAAGCTCGACCTCTAGTAATCATAATTGAAAAAATAATAAACTTGTATTATTATTATTATTATATTAATTTATAAAGTTAGAAATACATAATTTTATAAAATTATTAAAAAGAACTACTTGATTCATTCGCTTGTTTTATATTTTGATTCATTTTCCTTATCTTCATCGTCATCGCTATAATCTTGATTCGAGTCTTCATCAATGAAATTGTCAACGTTCACTTTTAAAAAGGTTACTTGAATTGAACTCTTCCATTAGCTCAGTGTCATCGAGTAATTGAATATTCTCAACTTCATCGCTACATCAATCGTCTCATTCACTCGATCTTCTTGATAGTAATCATCTACGAGCACATCATTGTATATGGATGATGTTTCATGATCATCTACCATTGTTTATGATAAGAAAAGTCTACTTATCACTTTGCATGATGCCCATCATTCATCCTTGATTCTTTTCGATGGATACTTAGTGTAGTAATTGCGCTTGTTTTGCCAATATGAATGGATCGTATGATCGAAGTCTCGATCGATGGTTAATATCCACCAATTTAAACTTTTGTTCCATCCGAACTCGTTTCTCTAGATCGAACCAATGGCATTTTTGCACCATGATTTTGTTTGATTTTCTCAAATAAGACAACTTTATGATGTCTTCTATAGCACAGTAGTAATCAAACTCGTTGTCCCCGTACATGCTTCCTATAAACACATATGCCGCTATTAACATTTGAATGTTGTCGACTATATTCTTTTGTATGGAATCTATATCCATTAACTATGACACCACAATAGCTAAAAACTTATTTGTTCGATTCATGACCTAATTCTCGAATTTTTAAATATGTGACTAGGCCATTAATAACCTACAAGAAAAATAACTAAAAGTTAATTAAAAGTTATAAATAATAGTAATAATTACGAACAATTAGAAATAATTCTCACTTCACAAATCTCAACCAATCGACAAAATATTCATCTCATAGTTTTAATAATTCATCGTCTGAACAAATTGATTTCTCATTGTAATTCTTTAAATTTCTTGAATTCATAATTGTCAAATAATGAAATCAAGTAGCAATCATGAATTTTAAATTTTATAATATATTGAAATAACTTGAGATACAGTGTCGCTTCACTACAATTTGTAAGGACATAATTCTCAATGACGGTGAGATCTCTATCTCTTAATACAACTTTGCGTCCTATACCAAGAAGGCGACATGAATACTTAAAGATGGATAAAGTATTTATGTTAAATCCTTCACCCCGTCATCGTTTCTTGAAAGTTGTGTGTGTCGTGATTTTATGTGTGTCTTAAACTATATTGAGGTGAAGTTTGACACCTCCTCAATGAATTATGCTTGCCATCGATCTTCGCCTTCCTTTTCAAATACAACACACACCTTTTGAAAGGATACATCCAACGATATTGAATCGGGCTTACAATTTTGTTTCATATGTAAGATGTACAATCTAGTACTACATCACATCAAAAAAAGAAGGTGAAAATATATTCTCAGCATTGCACATGGTAATTATAATAGAAGACTCTAATCGAAATATGTCTTCTTCTCGAATGGTGGATGTACAAAGCTCTTTAAAGAACATAGATTACTCTGTTAAAATTTCTCAGATGACCTTTGGCAATAGTTCTATAAAGAAAATTGAAAGCAATATTTGCATAAAAATATGGTAATCATGACTCTTTATCCCATGTATCTTCCCATTTTTCAGGTTAAAACAACGAGATGCGTTTGATGCATATCCGTCGAAAAATTTTAGTTGCTTGACCCATTGAAAAACCACTTTTCTTTAATCATTGTTCAAGATGTAAGTAGCTTTTGGCCTTTTGCATTTACCATTTTGAAAATAAATGATATCTAGCTCTGGTCTTCTGCATATAACTTTTATGCCTTCGCGCGCGTATATGCTATCTTTTGTTCTTCCTTTAACATCCATAATACTGTTGAAGATGTTGTCAAATACGTTTTTCTCCACATGCATGACGTCCGAGTTATGTCGTTCTAAGTTTGTGTAAGTTATGTCGTCCACTTTTTTGCCCATCTTTCTTCGTCATCAAAGGACTAATTTGTATAATTTAGTAAGAATCCGTTGTAATATAAATCCTTCTGGACATCTTTATATCTTACTTTCCATTGATAACATTTGCATTTCTGGCATGAATATAAGATTTCGCCATATGAAGAAGCAACATTTTCATTTTCATATGTCATCTTAATAAATTCATCAACATCATCTTTATATTCTTCTGTTGTGATGTCAATTTATCCTTCTAATGATGAATCCAACTACAATTTGACTTCGCCATTTCTATAATGGACAATATTAAGCCATATGTCAATAACTTCTTGTACTGGAAACCTGTGATTTTGGAGTTATGAAGTTTAAAATCACTTGTTTGAAGTACAAGATCTTCATATTCAATAGACCTATGTCAATAAACTTGTGATTTTGGTTTGACGCATGATGAACCCAGGCCTGGTCTAAGGTAGCCCGAACTGGGTACCAAAATGTCGAGTGGTTTCAGGCTACTACTTCCGCTAACCCGGGTCGGGTTTGTGTTGTGGGTCGGGTTCATGATGAACCCGGGTCAAGTTATGCCTATACAGAAAGAAACGAAACTATCTACTTCTACGTTGATTTAACAGTCATATTACAAGTCGTATTTAAACCATTCAGAACACCAAATCACCATAACAAGAAAATTGATGCAAAATAGGTGTTAAATCAGGCTCAGGGTTCATTCATCTAAATCATAATATGTTCAGGATAGTATGAACGTGGATGGATAAGATTCAGTCCTTATCAAATTAATCTAATGAACAATTCTTCAAAGGATTTCGTTCACCCACCTCTTTTCGTTATCTTCTTGCCTTAGTCCATGCACCCCTTCTTCTCTCGGTCGTTCTTCCCGTGCAGTCCAACCAACAAGACGGTTCTTGAGAAAGGAGTGAGGAAAATAAAAGTCGACCCTTATCATGCACTCAAATCCAGATTGATAGGTATACAAGTTCTCCTGATGTAATTGCCAACTAGAAGAAAAAGGTTCACAGATTCAGACATACCATGAGGGCTCCTTTGCAATGAGGCCTTGGTTAGAGCACTGGCCGATGATCGGAGTAGTGGGGGGCTGGAGCGGCGGCGTAGCAAGTAGGGCGACGGTCGGAGCAGTGGCCGACAGTTGAAGTAGTGGGGACCAGAGCAGTAGGGTAGAGCAAATGGATCAGACGTCAGAGAAGCAAATGCGTCGGGGTCGGTCAATAGAGAAAGTGCGTCGAGCGTCGTAGCAATGGGCTGAGCAGTGGGCGTCAGGGTCGGTTGGCAAAGCAAGTGCGTAGGGCGTCGGTTCGGGTGTCGAGCATCTGTTCGGGCATGGGGTATCAGAGAAATGGGCGTCGGGGTCAAAATTGGCAGAGCGTAGGGCGGAAGTAAAATAGTAAAAACATAGAAGAGGAGTTAGGGATTTAACTTGAGTATTTAGGGCCTCCGACATATGCGACGCTAACGCTAAAGAGGCGTCACATATTCTGCGCTTGCGATGCTATTCCGTGGCTAGAGTGACACCATTTCAAAATTTTTTCCTAATTTAAATTTAACTTTAGATTATATTATAATTTATATATTACAAGTTTATATTATATTATAAGTTTATATTGAAATAGGTTTATATTATATTATAAGTTTATATATTATATGTTAATATTATAACTTTATATTCAAGTAGGCTTATATTAATATGTTGAGTTCATCAATCATAGATCTTATGTATATGTATTATAAGTCTACATGTATAGGCATATGTGTGTGTATGTATATGTCGATGTACGAGATTAAGTGACAATAATGTGTATATGTATTATAAGTATATATGTGCATGTATATATGTGCGAGATTAAGTGACAATAATGTGTATACTTATACGTATTATAAGTATATATGTTTATGTACATGTCTATATGTGTGAGATTAACTGACAATAATGTGTCGCTAAACTAAATTACAATGCTATAGAGATGCTAATGAGTCGCTAAATTAAAATAGCTACCATCTACCGTTGAAGTGGCATCACAACCTTGGGACACGGATTAGCGATTGAATTTTGCAACGATAACATGACACAAGTAGTGCCTCGATAACGTCGACTATTACTGCAGCGCTAGTGTGGCGCGACTTCGATGCTATTGCATCTCTACGATGATGCTAAATATGAGATATTTTGTAATAAATCATGCCACTTTATTCAACCATCATAATTTCATGATTAAGAATATAATAATAATATATCTATAATTAAGATATGCTATATATTGTATGCATAAGTAACATATATAATATAGGTAACAAATATATATTTAGGAATACATATATAAGTAACACACATATGATGTAGGAATACATATGATAATATGAAGGTACACATAAAATATTTAATTAATTTATTTATTAAAGTATAGTATAGATAATATATATAGTAACATATATGGGGTTATACAAATTAGCGTCAAAACAGATAACATATAGTTATACAAATATAGATAACATATAGTTAATCTATTTGTTAATTAACATATATGTTCTTCAAACACATCGGTGACGGAGTAGCATCAAAATAGCGCCAATTAAGTATTGTATGTGTTTCTCGATATCTTGCGACGACGTCGCATCGTCTCAACGCCTGACATATTAGGCGTCTCAATATTGGGCTATTTTTGTGCCGAATTAGCGTCGCCACTTATGAGACACTAATTTAGCACCGCAGAGTGTCGATGCCAATACAATGCACATTGTCGATGCCAATTTTGTCTCTTGTTTTTGCGGCGCATTAGCGTCGCAAGCTTTGAGACGCTAATACAATGTTGACGCCAAGATAGCGCACGTTGTCGATGCCAATATTTCCTCTTGTGTTGGCGCGGAATTAGCATCTCAGTAGTTGCGACGCTAATTTAGCGTCGCATATTGCCGACGCCAATTTAGCGTAGCTTATTATCGATGGCAATACAACTCTATAATCTATCGTGCATTTTTCTACCTACACGCGTGATGATAATGTCTCAATAGCGTCGCCATGATGCCGGTGTTAGCGTCGACTTTTTGTAATGCTATTACGAAGCTATTAAGAGGTAAGTAGCGCCACATTTTGTCAACCCAATGGAGATGCTACTAGCGTCACGTTAGCATCACCGTATTTGAAGTCGCTAAGGTTCGTCGCTAATTGACAGTTCTCTTCTAGTGAACATAGTGTTAAGTAGATGGTACTTTACTAAAATTTATGATTTTGACATTTATATTATTTGAAATGATCGATATTTAAAATTATTAGTATTGAAAGCGTAAAAGATAACAAAAATAATATCTCGTGAAAATAAACATGTTGAGGGAGAGGGACAACCCAAAAGCAAAAATAAGAGGGGTGGGGGTAGAGGGGGTTAAGGGTCCGTTTGACTTAGCTGATATAAAATAATTAATAAGTTGAAGTACTGATAAGTAATTTAGTGACTGAAGCTGATTTAAGAAAAAATAAGTAGTTACGTGTTTGGTAATAAGAAAACTTATAAGTTATTATTTTATTTAAATGACTACAAAGTTCTTAATATTATAATAGAGAAAATATGTGAAGAAAAGTTATATATATTCTAAGGGCAAAATAGTATATTCATTGTTCAAAATGATTACTTTTTTTTCTCATAAATAATAAGCTAGATCCTCCAATTTATTTTTTTTTGACTTATAGACAGGTAAAATAAGTATTTATTAACTATGTTTTCAATTATCAAACTAGAAGAAAAATTCAGAACTACAAGTCATTTTGACTGACCCTAAATCTTGAACCTCAGTAAAGGGGGTGAAATTTATTTTTAACTTTAAAATATTTATATGAATTATATGTAACTAATTAAAATTTAAAGGACAGAACCCCTGAGCTCCTGCACGAAAAATGCGGAAAGGTGGTGATCAGAATTTTTAAATTCAAATGCTACCTTTTCAGTTGATTAGTAAACTTCATGCATCAGATTCAGACCTGATAGAAAAAAAAAAAAAAGATAAAAACAAAATTGTATCGAAAATAAACCATTTTCGCTACTTATAATTTGATGTAATTTGTCACTTGTAATGAAATTTTTCATAGTTATTCGTCATAAACGGGAACTTAAAAAATTCAAGATCGATATGCCTAAATAATCCACCTTTCAAGAATGAATTAAACGTAAAGCTTTGACTAAAAATTGTCTCTTCTAAATTATGAAGTACGTGTAGGTTTAAGATCTGGAGATGCTTAATTAATTTTGGTCGGCACATCTAGTTAATTTCAAGTAGTAAGCTTTTGAAAAATATCGTAACTTGTGCATTTAATTAATTGACCGGGACACGTTAACCCGCGAGTACTTGGTACTTGACCTCATCAATTGTAATATCATCTTTCTTAGGCAAAAAGGAAAAAAAACACATCAAATTTCTAATTAATAGGCGGACATATTAAGAACATGTTTTAGAGCATGAGCTGCATTATTATTTTATAGAGCTACTGCTACTTGCCACTTTTTAAGACCCACAAGAAGTGGCTATCAAGGGCATGCGTCTAAAAGAAACATTGCCAAGTAATATATAATTGAGCGGATATTAATTTACAGAGAAGTAAGATGTCCACATGCATGTACATGCTTTTACAAGCAATTGCTCAACTCAAGGTTGATGGTGATGAACCCAAGTGGTCAAGTACAGCTGAGAAACATGATAAGTTATAAACTCGCAATTAAGATGTGTTTATTAACTCATATATAAGAGCTTAAACAACAATGGTAGTAGACACTCAGAGGGGATTCACATTTGTCATGAATCTCTCCTCCAAATTAAAAGATGCGTTTAAAAGACGTCATCTTGCCGGTCGACACACAGGAAATTAAACAGCAACAACTGTTGCAGACGATGGTGCTACAAGAAGTTTAAGGGCACTTGGGGCGGCCTTCCTGTGTCTTCCAGTTGTTGTAGCATGGGCACTCCTGCTTGTTTCCGTACGTGCCGCTCGGCACGCACAGGCACGTCGCGCAGCACTTTTGGCAGAAGAACATGCACGGCTTCTTGTGCGACGTCGCCGAACACCTGAACGCGCATCTCCCTCCACACTCTGCATGTTTTGTCACACACACAGTTGAATGGTCACTAATTAAGTTGCATGATTAGCATTCACGTCTTCAGGGAAATAAAAATACATGATTTCTGCTCATGACCTGCTAATTAATGCATAAGATTAAATTACCTGAAGGTTTCAGGTTACCACCTCTGACGCTCTACACAAGGAAAGGAACAAGTGTTAGAACTACGCCATTGCAGCATTATATATCTAAATGTGTTTTGCTTTGAGCACAGTAGTTAAGAGGAAACTCTGATCGACTCACCTCAGTGAATGAGAAAGCCAGGAAGAGCACCAAAAGCAGCACAAAAGAGACACGAGAAAGCGCCGAAGCTGCCATTTTGCGATAATTAACCTTCTCTCTTTCTCTCTCCACTTCTCCTTTCTATTTGTGATGTATAGAAGGAGAAGAAGATGAGACCTGAGGTGAACGGGATCGAACGCTTACACTTAAATAGAGCAAAAGGACTAGAGTTGTACGTCGGTGAAGTACTGGAAGACACTACATGTGGCATCCAATGAAGTTATCTAAAGACTACTACGATTAATTAATTAAACATCGGTTGTCATTTGTCTCTTCGGGGCTGAGGAACTAACATGGCAAAAAGTGGGCAGATGAAATTGCCTCAAGTGCAGGAAAAAAAAAGACTAATAATCATTATAACTATATATCTCCATGATGCTGATTCATTTTGCCTATTCGATCAATGATCATATTCAACAAGCTTCTTAACTTCTATTCGTTCATACATCATTACGCACGGAATCTATATTGGCATTTAGCAGCAGCAAATTTTCACATTGTCCAGAATGAAAACTTCAGGCTGTGTCCATACATGGAAAAATACTGCATTGTTCATGCAGAAAAAAAACGATGATTTGATTTAATTCATTTGCTGGCAACAAGGAATTATATATTTTGACGGTAGTTAAGTAACAGTTAATCGAGCGATAAACCCGGCGGTCAATACGATTGCCATTAGGCAATAACATATTGTAGTTAGACCACGATTAAAAAAAAAAATTATGCAGCATCCACCATGTGAAACTCCACCGCGTACGTCGTTTGCTCCACATGGCCACCTTCTTGTTTTGGTTAAACTTGTAATGTTCTACAATATTATTATAATTGTAGGATCTATAACATGCGTGGCCACAAGGGACGACGACTTTGTGGCCTAATCTCATAGATAATTAATATAATCCCGGGCCCTCTTGGAGACTAAACTGCGGGCACAGTCATGGATACGTGTGCAACACATGTTGAAGAGTTCATACATACTTATTTATATAATGTATTATATATTTTTTGTTCCCACCGTCTTCTGTTTGCAGTTAATAGTTAGTTAGTAGTATAGTGGTAGTCGGCAAATGAGGGATCTTGGCTGTACATAACTAATGGGTGCCCTTATATAATGGCGATCCAATTTTTTTTAATGTCAATCCAAATCATATACCTTTATTATGTCGCTTTTCACGTAATTTTTTAAATTATTTTATAGAAGATCAAAAGATATCACCCTTTCAAGGAGGTCCTATATTTTTTCTTTTATTATTTATTAGAAGATAAAATGACACTAACTTTTTTATTTCAGTTTCGACTTAGAAATAGGTATTCAATGTTATTTTATTTCCAAAGTACATTAATTAATGATAATGTGTTTGACATGTTTTTAGCTTTTATATATTTATTTCTATATCTCCAAGTTTTTTAAAGGCCAGTTAAATGTCAATGCAAACTCTGTAATTATATTCTATTACTTATTGGACCAAATATTTGAAAACTACTTAAAATTAATCATAAACGCAAACTTAACAAATAATAAAATTTAAAGCAATTAATCTATATATCACTAGGACCTTTAGATTTAATTTATTATTATGGGCATGCCATCTTATTGCTACGGAAATTTAACATAACGATCAAAAGCCAAAGCCAATAAATGTGCCAATCGGATAAGGGAGTCGTCGTGGAATACTAATAATTTTGAGTTTGATCCTTAGAGTTTGTCACTCAGTTCTCAGCAATTAATTTTGAATTTCGATAAATTCCGTAGGGAGAAAATAGAAGCTAATAATTAAAATGAACAAAAATTGTTAAAAGACAATTTTAATTAATACATCTTAAAAATAAATTTATAATATTTTATTGAAAAGCAAAAAATATCCCAAATGCAAGTTTTCATCTTGATTAATATATTAAAAAATAAAAAAACTATTCAATATATATTTTTGTTATGCAAGTGAAAACTCAAATAATAATTTTCAGATAGAACAAATTATACGGTGTTACCACAATCATATAATCAAGACCTGAAAATAAAAAGATTTTATGTAAAATAATAATAGGCATAATAGTTTGGAAACCCTTATTGCCACTCCTCGCAGCCTTCTTGCCACTCCTGCAAGACCAAATTACCCTTTTATCACAAGTAGGGCACAATGAATACGTGATGTTTAGTCACATCACTCACCACCACATGACAGCATTTATCTACTCTGTTAAAAATATTTAATTATATTTTAAGGTCAAATTAAAATAATTAATGGGTTACTATTTTTCGTCAATTTTTATTAGAATAACTTATTACAAAGTTATGGATAGTAATGAAAAAAAATAAATATTCCTTTTATATAAATGTTATTTTTCTGCTTTTGATTTTCTTCAGCTAATGTATTAAGGTTATGATAAATTGAGAGGTAACCTTTTTTTTTCTCTTTCTCCCTTATTTATTATGTTGACATTATTTATTCTAAGAAGGAGCAGATAAATTTTACTAATTTATGAACGATCATAATTTTAATGTAATGGACTTTCTTTTTAACTTTAATCTTTTTTTTTCGTACCAGATATGTTTATGTCTCACGCTACTCTAGGCTTATAATTCTTATTTTATTAAAAAACTGAGCAGAACAAAAAATTCATGATAAGTAAATTTGGTGTAGAACATGATTATTATCATTCTAAATAATGTACCAAAACTGTATATATTTATATAATAATATTTAAAATATGAACATGTCGACAGTATAAATTATAAAAAGTGTTATGAATTATTAGATTTTCATTGATAAATATTTTATTTTGACTTCGGATTTAGTCTCTAACTTTTAGGAGTTAATATATAGGTACTACAATAGCCGTGCTTGGCCACAACATATTACTATTATAGTTGGATCATTATATTTTTATTTCAAAAACAAAACATGAGTTTTGATGGTAAAAAATATTTATTATTTTTAATTTTATAAATTATGTTCATATAAAAAATAACTTTCCCTGTGTGGTACTGATATTGTTATGAATATAAGTGCATATATAATAAATATCAATATTGTTAATGGTGCAATAAATGTGATCTTTTTAGAGTATAACGTAGAAAGTTGAAAAGGATAAAATGGACCATGAAAAATATAAAGGAGGGGCGATAAGGGATAAAGGAGTGGTATTAAAGGCTCCCAATAGTTTAAGTGGCATTAAGAGATAACGCCACCCTACCTAATTAAGAATTATTCCGATATTAACTCCATTGTTAATTCGATCGAGACGAGACTGAAGAAAATTAGTTTAACGCATATCGAAAGGGAATTTGTTAAATTGAGAATGGAAAAGATCAAGGAGTCAAAGTCTTTTTTTTTGGCAGGATCGATGCAGATTGAATGGCAATTATTAAATCCGCTTTGGAAATGATGCAACAGATCGTGGAGAGTTAAACATACATAAATTTGGAAACAAAAAACATGCACTTCAAAAATATCAAATTTTGTGGTGGTGTGTAATGAAATATGACAAAGATAATATGCTACAATATAATCCTCGTTATGATTTAAAAAAAACATTAAAATTGCTGATAATTTTCTTGTAGAATATAAGTTTTTAACACAAAGTTATGCATAGTTTGAACTAAAAATATTTGAATATGACATACACTCAGAAACCTCAATGAATTAGGTGCTTTTCCATAATTCCATGCAACAAGTAGATTCTAATTACATCGAAATATTTCTAATTTAGCTAATTACATCCAGCAACGACTAGCAACCAAGTGGGTTGACAACTGATAATGGGATTATGACTGCATTTGAGAGATATTCCTGACACAATAATCTTTCACAAAAGTACATGATAAAAGTGTAGGAAGGGGTGGTTCTGCTTTTAAAAAAAGCACATAATTGACTATGAAGCATAGTCATTTTTCTAAAAAAGTAACGTCCAAATATTTTATTAAACACAAATAAAGTCATCTGTCCCCAAAGCACATCTCCGAAAGCAATGTCAAACGCAGCCTATGTTCAAGGAAGAAAGCTAGTAGCACTATAGATTGTAAAAATTCACCATAAAATGACAAAAGTTAAATAAATAATTTTAATTTTCTTTCAATTTTTCACATTTAATCTGAAATCGACGTTGATAGTTGAATCCAATTATTACGAATTTATAAATTACTTTGTTTATATTCAAACCACAACCCCCACCCACCAAAAAAAAACTTTTTGGTGGTTGTCTTGTTATATATTTTATTTGCAGAAATTTGTTGATCATACTATTTTACTTTGTCGTATGCAAGAAATATTAATTACTGATAAGTATGTGTTTGGGAAATGAGCTTTGTCCGATGCCTCAATTTTACACAATAAATGTGAAAAATTGTCGAACAATTAATAAAGTTTTCTTTTTAAATTTTCTTCCATTCCTTTTTTTCTTCTCGGGTAATTAAAAGTGAACCGATAGATCTCACGGCGAGGTGTTTTATTTCTTTCCCACCAATATTTTCTTTTGCTCGGAGGAGTTGCATCAATACAATAATTGCCTAAATTTTCTTTCATAAAAAGAGTACAAATAACTTTTATGCCCACGACTTGCATACTATTCAAGGTTGAGTCTAACTATTTAATTAGATTCCTTCCATGTCACATAATTAATAATAACAGATAAAATTCTTAATAAAATATTTTATATTCACAATTATCACTCCATCCAAATCTTTCCAAAGTACAAATAGCTTTAACTTGAGAGTCGGAGCTCACGAGTGTTACAGGATCCTAAATGTTTGGCCCAATACGTTTGATCTACAGGGAGGGCCCATTCCAACTCACTTCTCATGCCATGCTGCAACCTTGCTATGAGTCAATCATCTGAGAATCTCACTAGACCAACAGGTGCCATGGGACATTCGGGAGAAGTCTTTTGATAAAATATTATTATATTTAGGTTATTTTAATATTTTGATATAAAAATTTATAATTATATGTTAAAGCTAATTAATTTATGAAGATAATACATAAAAAAACTATTTGTTCTTCGATGCAAAAGTGTTGTTAACTATGATCAAGAGTAATAATAATACTAATGAAAAAATTAATTGAAATATTATGATTTTTATAGAAAAAAATCTGATATGAAAAATGGCATAATTAAATTTAAAAGATAAGAAGATATTTAATTACGATGAATTAATTATGTTTTAGATAGTGAAGGTAAATAATATTAAAAATGATGATACGATAGATATTTAGTGATTTTAAATCAATAAATATCTTAAATTATAATACCTTGATAATAATTTATTATTATTAAAATTTATACGTAATACATAATTAAGGGACCCGCTATTGGGTGAGGCCTCAAGCAAATGTGTGGTGTCATCCTTGGGCCGGCCCGGCCCCGAAACGTAATAAGAGAGGATTTGGAAAAGCTTCTTAATTAGCAAAGGTCAATTTTTTTTAAAAGAACAAAAACAACTTTTCATATAATTATTTAGAGAAATATAAAACTAACTCAAAGCAAATTATCTGTGTGAAAAAAGAGACTTTCAAAACCACTCCTAAATGCATCTTAAAATTTTTGAGCATAAGATGGATGAGCGTTTCATCGTAAAATTTCAAACATTCAATTATCATACTTTTGCAACAAATAATCTATATGTTAGAAGAAAAAAAATAATGTTAGGAAAAAATACACTACAAGAAAATCGCGATTTTCCGACGGATAATTTTCGACGGTTCTAAATCCATCGTAATTTGTGACGGATTTTTTGACGGTTCCGTTTTCGACGGATTGTTCGACGATTATGACCGTCGGAAATAATTTATATTATTATTTAATTTTTCGACGATTAGGAACGTCGATATTTTCGACGGATATCCATCCGTCGCGATTTTCGACGACTTTTTCGACGGTTATGTCCGTCGGAAATAAAAAAAATTAAATTATGTATTTTTTATATTATTATTAAATTTTTTCGACGGATTTTCCGACGGTCACGACCGTCAGAAATAAAAAAAATAATTATATAATTTATTATATTATTATTTAATTTTTCGACGATTAGGAACGTCGATATTTTCGACGGATATCCATCCGTCGCAAAATCCGCCACAATTTCCGAAGGTCGTAACCGTCGGTAAATGTATAATAATATCATATAAAGAGTATTTTATTAATATAACTAGCGACGGTTCAAACCGTCGCAATTACCGACGGTCAAAACCGTCGGTAATGATTACCGACGGTTCAAATTGTCGGTAAAATAAAAAATAAATATTATATATAACTAAATATATTTTCGACGGTCACAACCGTCGGTAATTATAAAAATATTTAATATTTACATTTTCGACGACCGAAACCGTCGGTAATTAAAATTTCGTTATCCCGCTTTTTTTTCCCTTTTCCCACTTTCTTTCCACTTTTTTCCTTTATATATATTCCTCCTCCCTCTTCTCTCTCTCCCTCCTCCCTCCACTCCTCTCTCTCTCCCTCCTCTCCTCTCTCTCTCCCGGCCGCGAGCACCCTCTCCCGCGTGTCGGACGCCGACGACCCTCCCACGCCGGACACCGGCGACCCTCTCCCGCACCGGCGTATCTCTCTCTCTCCCTCTCCGCGCCGGCGTCTCTCTCTCTCTGTTGTCGGCCGGCCGGAGGCCGGATCCGGCCGTGGCCATTCGGATCCGGCCGCCAGGCCTCCAGCGACCGATCCGGCCGCCAGGCAGTCGGATCCGGCCTCCAGGCAGCCGGATCCGGCCTCCAGCGGCCGCCGGTTCCGGCCTCCAGCGGCCGGAGCGGCCGCCTGGCGGCGGATCCAACCTCCAGCTACCGGATCTGGCCGCCTGGCGGCGGATCCAACCTCCAGTTGCCGGATCCGGCCTCCAGCTGTCGGATCCGGCCTTAAAAAATTATTTGCGACGGTTGCGACCGTCTAAAGATCGACGGTTGCGGCATCCGTCCAAAGTTTCGACAGTTGCGACCGTCGAAAAGTTGCGACGGCTCGAACCGCCGGCGTTTTTCGGCGGTTGCAACCGTCGGAAATATCGACGGTTCGGACCGCCGGCCTTTTTCGACGGTTGGAATCGTCGGAAATATCGACGGTTCGAACCGCCGGGGCCTTTTCCGGCGGTTGGAACCGTCGGAAATATCGACGGGTCGAACCGCCGGGGACTTTTCCGACGGCCAGAACCGTCGATATTTTCGACGGATTTTTTCAACCGTCGCAAATTCGTTTGCGACGAGCATTTTTTCGACGGATCGATTCCGACTGAAAAACCGTCGATAATTGAGTTATCGACGGTTTTCGGGCTGATTACCGACGGCCCGGACCATCGGTAATCCGCATTTTTCTAGTAGTGATAGCTATAAATATAAGAAGATAATATATATGTTTATATCATTGGCAAATAGCTTTTCTATATAATCAATTATGGTTAAAATTATTAAAGGAGGCCAAAAGAAGGGAAGGAGAAAAGAAATAACAATTCATTATTTGATTGAATTAGTTGAAGGATAATGGAGGAAAACATTTTTTTCGTATCTCAATTTTTCTTTCAACCCAAAATAAGATGAAAATAAGGGAATAAAACTAATCAACACATATTTTTTCGTAGATCATATATAACTAAAATATAAATACCTATATGAAAGTATATTTGTCCAAATAAAATTATTACTTAACTCTTATTCTCTTATCTTCTTCTTAATTCTTCACTCGATTCATCTTATTCACTTTCTTTCTCTGTTCTTGATTTTGCTTAATTTTCTTTAGCAAACTAGCACTATCACATTCGTTTTCGATAAAAGTAATATTAATAGGTGTAAATGGGTAATATCATATGAACTGTATTGAGCGCTAGAGCAGCTCTAACACGTGTGGCCATTCTTTATGCATCAATGGTGGGATTGAACAACAACAACAACAAAGCCTTATCCCACTAGGTGGGGTCGGCTACATAGATCATACGACGCCATTCCGCTATAATCGTTGATCCATGTTCATAAGATTCGACAGGATTTTACGCTGGCTGTTGGGGCCTAACACAACCCTCCTCCTTTATCCGGGCTTGGGACCGGCTATAAAATGTAGTGGGAATGACATATCCAATATTTTCAGCTTCATCAGACCTGAAATGCTACTCCTATTCAAATTTCTACATATAAAATTAAGCAAATTCAGAGCAAATGGTGGGATTGAAATGGTGGGATTGAAATCAGAGCAAATTCAGTGTTATAAGTTAGGGCTATGTCGTTGCTTGTCTCTCCTCAGTCCTCCCATTCAAATTTCTTTCTACTTATCGTCTTATTCCGTCCTTGTCCAAACCATGCAACCAGCCATGATCGACGATCCTCCTCTTGCAAATTTGCTCCGAATGACAACTTTTCCTCTTTTGTTGGGTTGTGCTGCTTGGTACATCTACTTCCACAAGTCTAGCTTCATACAGATTTGACATGGATAGCCAAATGAAGCAAACCTTCATTAGACTAGCAGGGTCATATTCTAATGGTTAATGATGATTCCACCAAGTCAAATGTGATTAAAAGAGCGATGTTGAACTAAGGATGGTTGGCTCAATTGGAAGCAGGGTTGAATCCCGAGCGCTCGCTGAGTGCTAGTAGCCTTAGGTTCGAGTCTCGGAGCTGCCACCTTGGCCAGAGAATTACCGTTACTGCTCCATCTTTCTGACTCCGGATTAGTCGAGTGCTAATAGCCTCGGATACTGGAGGCCCCCTAAGACCCAGGCCGGCATCCAAAAAAAGAGCGATGTTGACGATTATTCTCTCTCTTTACTGCGACGTTGATGATTTTTTTAAACTTAAGCATTGCATTAACCACTTGAAGTAATCTGAGAAAAAAAATTTCATTGTCATTTTATACTATTGAAAATAATCTATTAATTTTTCTATTAGTATTTATGAAGGATACTCTCTCGTGTGATGATAAAAAGTTGTAGTTTATAATTGATGGAACTAAAGTCATTGAAACCTTATAGATATGAGCATAATTGTAACATCTCTTACCCCATTAAAAATATTGTTCATTTCAGATTTTCGATCCGTACGTATTTAAAACGCGTTTTGAAAAATAAAAGAGATGATACTAATAAGCTCATGACTATATTTGTGTTTTGTCCACGTGAGATTATCTTCCACCCTTTGATCTTTTACTTTGGGGGTCTTACAATCCCCTTGGACTCAACATCCTCGTTGAGCAGCCTATGGGCCAGGTCCCACATGATTCAAATGAGCACGTAAGAATGGCTCTGATACCTTTTGTAACATCTCCTTAGTCCGTCAAGATATTATTCGCTTTGGACTTTCAGCACGTACGAATTTAAAACGCATCTTGAAAGGCAAAAGAGAATGATACTAATAAGCTCATAATTACCTCTGTATTTTGTCCATATGAGATTGTCTTTCACCCTTTGACCTTTTACATTGGGGGCCTTACAATGCCCCCAAAATTTAGCTCAAATTTAGTGGCCGGCCCAAGACGGTGCTACTTTTGCGTAATTATTCTTAACCTAATTACATATAACATCACAGTGAAAATATAATAAATAATTAACATAAACACAATGGAAGATTTCAATAGCACATAAATCTCAAGATAACATTATTAGCCCATGGGTCTAACATAAGGATTCAACATAGAGTTCGAAATACATAAATGAGTTCATATAAGAGTTTATGACTTATGACTCATAGGCCATAAATACTTGACTCACTAAAGAGTTCATCATATAATAAAAGACTATAAGATAACTTGAGTTATAAGCATGATTAACACATGTGCAATCTCTGTCATCATAAGATCGCCGGCGTGGACCTTAAGCCTCATTCGTACCTATACGAATCCATGAGATGCAAGAAATTTCTCCCATTAGAGTATGTTGAGACCCATGCATACTATGATCCTATAACATGATTTCTAATGACATAAATATTGTATCAAAATAGAAGCATAGAACACATGCATATTATGAGCTACATATACACATTATATGACATGTAAACATTCATAACATCATTATACATTATACTAAGTCATATTATGGACTTATGTTTAGGGGTGTTCACCGGGTCGGGTTGACCCTGTGAACCTGGAAATGTGACCCAACCTGACCAAGATCCGACCCGATCCGATGACCCAATTTTTTTCTTTTTTTTAATTTTTAAATGATTTTTAGTTAATTGTATAGTTTTATATCATTTAAAATTTTAAAAAGTATTAGATAAACTATTTTAAATATAGAAAAGTATATAGATGCTTAAAACAATATTTTTGATATTTAAAAATACTTTATTTTGTATTAAAAATAAAATAATAAATACTTTTTTATATTAAAAAAATAAAAAAGAAAAAAGGTGGTCGAGTAACCTGACCACCCGATCCGGCCCGACCTGACCCGGCTAAACTTTGCTGGGTCGGGTTTGTTCACGGGTCGGGTCAAACCCGTCATGTGAACACCCCTATTTATCTTACTTAATATTTAACATCTTTATTCATGACATGAATGAAATATACATTTGCATCCTTTTAGGCGCATACATCATTATTTTCATCTTTATGTTCCAAATTATTTCATCTTAGTCATCTTATATTACAAGAAATCTGCCAAATAGTGATGCAAATTAGTGACTCCATCTGGGTGATGCTAATTTGACACCAATATAGCATCCAAACAATAACTCTGTCGGGTCGACAGAAGGAGACACTTATTGCCTCTCAGTAGCCTCTATTTAGCATCGCATTACAAGTTGTCTGTGCTAAAAGTGGTGCCGTCTCGACGCTACTACGACACTAATATCACATGTCAAAATAAAAAAATACATGGTAGATTATATCATTGAATTGATGTTGACATTGCGCGATGCTAAAGTAGCATCAGATGACGTGACACTAAATTGACGCTAAAGAACAATGTGATATTGGCATCAGCTTTTGGCGACGCTATTGTGAGGCCCAGGAGACGCTATTGAGTTGTCTTACAAATTGGTGCAAACGTGATTTCTACATATTTAAATAGAAGAACACACACATATATTTAAAAAACAAATTCATATACATACCTATATTGATCTGTATTTAAGTAGGTAACGTCAATCTATATAAGTATATGTTACCTATATGTATAGTATAGTTTAATGAATAAATAGATTAAATATTAAGGTTATTTCTATAAATCACCTCTAAACTATCGTGATTTTTAAATTTGATCCTTCCGTCGAATTTCGTTAACTTTCTATTATCTTCAATTTTTTTCATTTGTGAAAAGTAAAAAATATCACTCTATGAAAAGAGGGATGGAGGGGCCCCCGTCGACGTGCGTAGGAAGTTGCAGAGCAGAGAGGAAGGGGAGGCCCTCTCTCTTGTGCACACCGACGGCAACAACGTGCCACCGACGTGCGCATGAAGAGAAGGGGGTGGGGGGTGGGGTCGCCCCCTTCTGCGACAACAAGGAAAGGGAGATGGGGTGGAGGGGGGGGAGGGCACAAGGAAAGAGGGGGCCGACCCCCCTTTCTCTCCCTGCGCACGCCGACGACAGGGAAAGAGGGAGAGGGTGGGGAGGGGGGATGCCCCCATCTTGACCTTCATTGGCACAGGGAAAGAGGTGGGGGGCGGGCTGCGCACTGGTGGAGGTCATAGAGGGGGCGGCCCCCTCCCTCTAAGGGTGTTCACGGGTCTCCGACCCGCTCGATTTTAATTGGATTGGGTTAGCCTTTTTTGGAGGGATGGATCCGATCCAACCTGACCCAGTTCAGATCGGGTTGGATCGGGTCGGGTGGTTGGGTTATCCGACTACCAATTTTTTTCTTCACTTTTTTTCTTATCTTTTTTATTATTTAATATAAAAATATAATATAATATTTATTTTAAAAGCATAAAATAATTTGTTAAACATTTATATATTATTTTACACAAAATAATTTATTTTAATATTTTTAAATTTTTTTGTATAAAATATAGGTTGAAAACAAAAAATTAAAAAAAATAAAAAGTTAGGTCTTTCGGGTCAGGTCGGGTCAACTCAAGTAAAAAAATCTGACCCGTACGGGATCCGAACCGAGATAAGGTTTGATCGGGTCAGATCTGACTACGGACCCGTTGGGTCGGGTCGGGTCATCTGTTTCACTTGTTGACCCGACCTGCTGAACACTCCTATCTCTCTCCCACTTTCCATGGAGGGGTATTTTTGACTTTTCATAAATGGGAAAAAAATCGAAGATAATAAAAAAATTATCAAAATTTGACGAAAGGATCAAATTGAAAAAATTGCGATAGTTTAGGGACAAAAAAAATAAGTTCATAATTTGGGATTAGATGTGGAAAATTGCTACAGTTTAAGGGTGGTTTATGGAAATAACCCTAAATATTAATCTATATGCATTCGTAAATATCATATCATATCATATATGTTAATTATCTATAAATTAATCCAAATATTTTAAATTTAAAAATAATAATTATAAAAAAGAAAAAAAATATTGGAACATTTAATTTTTTGGGTTGGATTGGAGGGGGGTGGCGACCGGCACAAGGAACAATTTTTTTTTATATTTATTATTTGATGTATTGTGAAGGGAGAGAAAATTTAGTCTCTTCATAATTGGGAAAAAGTAAAACTAATAGACAATGTAATAGAAATGGACGAGAGGATTAAATGAAAAAAGCCATGATAGTTTAGGTATAAAAAAATAAGTTCGTGGCTTGGGATTAAATGTAGAAAATCGTGATAGTTTAGAGGTAATTTATGAAAATAATCCTAAATAAAGATCATAATTTGTTCGGTATTAAGGAATAACTAATATTATTGCAAGTGTATCTGTAACGCCTCCAAATCAACCCACGCCACATGGCGAAGACCAACCTGGAGACGCTACGGATGCTATGATTTTAACCATTTTATTAACTATATCTCGGACAAGAACTGAGACACGTCAGCGAAAGAATAATAAAATAAAGAAATATAACATAAGTTGCGGAAGTCTAAAAAAGTGGCTACACCATCTCTAAATGAATCTTATAAGGTTGACATCATTGGTTCATAAACGTGAAAGGAAAAATAAGTAACTAAATAGGTTCATGTACTTTCTTGTCGTCTGAGCATCGTCGCAACACACCTACTCAACACCATCACTGACCTAGCGATTTTCACAGGAGAGGAGGTCCTCTCATAAGCTTTACAACCTAGTGGGGAACCACATAAGTATACAATGCATAAGTTGAATAGAGAAATAAAAAGATGACATAACTTATCTTGACCAGAAATTTTGCATGATATCATCAGAATAATAAGAACCAATAAATTTTGATAAACAGTAAGGTTATGATGAGACATAATAAAATTGAAATCAAGAGTAGACTTATTAATTCTGGCATAAATCATAACAATACTTGACTTGATATTCATGCTTGCTTTACTTGTACATACTTCTTGTTCTTGTATCATATTTAGAAACTTGGTGACTTTAGGTGCCTTTAGATTCTTGGGGTATGCCGAGCAAATGATACAACATTGTGCAGATCAATGAGTGATCAAAATATGACCAAAGGAGTCACCCTTATCTTGAGACACTTGGCTTGGACTGACAACTCATTATTCATCTTCTATCTGAACTTATTAATAGCAAAAGAGGTAAATTACATGAATGGTCCCTCAATTTTGAGTCGATTTCTAATTGGTCCCCCAATTTCAATTTATAACTAGAACGTTCCTCATCTTTTATTTTCTTGCACGATTAGTCCTCTTGGCCGGTGATAGTGGATTTTTTGATTGCCTTGCATACGTGGCCGACATGTCAGCCGTTTCTCTCTCATTCACGTCATTTAAGTCATCCATGTCATTTAACGCTCCAAACCATGTAAATTATACGGATCGTTCCCCAACTTTGAATCGATTTCTAAATAGTCCCCCAACATTGATATTATTACACGATTCATCCACTTGACTGGTAAAAAACAGTCTCCTGATTATCTTGCGACGTGACATAATAAAATATAATAAAAAAATAACTAGCTAACATCACACAATAAAAAATATTATAAAAATTTTAGAGCGCGGACGAGTTGGCAGATGAAGGGTGTCGGCCCCCTCTCCAAGCTTGCCCTTTGGTGAGCTGGCATAGGGGGCGCCGGCCCCCCTCTCCAAACTCGTCCACAGGCGAGCTTCGCACAAGAAGCGCTAACGCCCCCTCGTGAGTTCATCGACGCTCCTATCATTTTTATTGTTTATAATTTCTCAACTTTGAGTCATTTAGGGTCGTTGACGAGCTTACGAGAGGGCGTTGCCGCCCCTTGTGCGAAGCTCTCTAGTGGACGAGCTTGGAAAGGGGGTCAGTGCCCCCTATGCCAACTCGCCAAAGGGCGAGCTTAGAGAGGGGGCCGACACTCCTTCTCTTCCAGCTCGTCCGTGTCCTTAAATTTTTATAATATTTTTTATTATGTGATGTCAGCTAGTTAAAATTTTTATTATATTTTATTATGCCACGTCGCAAGATAATCAGGAGACTGTTTCTTATCGGTCAAGTGGATGAATCGTGTAATAATATTAAACTTGAGGGACTATTTAGAAATTGATTCAAAGTTGAGGGACGAACCGTGTAATTTATCTGGTTTGGAGCGTTAAATAACGTGGATGATTTAAATGATGTGGATGAGAGAGAAATGGCTGACGTGTCCGCCACGTATGCAAGGCAACCGGGAAATCCACTATCACCGGTCAAGAGGACTAATCGTGCAAGAAAATAAAAGATGAGTGACATTCTGGTTATAAATTAAAGTTGAGGGACCAATTGGAAATCGACTCAAAGTTGGATGACCATTCGTGTAATTTTTTTGAAATCTTATTATTCGTTATTCAATCATGATATGGGAACGAAAAGGATTAATGACAGAGTGAATCATCTTACGAATTTATATCTAGATCAAGGATGGATCAGGGTCAAATCGTAGAGTGTTAATTTAGTCACCATTATAATAAATCAAATAAAGATAAGCAACATTCAGATCAGAATTGTTGGTAAGCATGGTAAACGGGGATCACTGGAAATCGATTGATCAGTTCTGGAGAATGGTCGATCGGCGGGCTTTAGATCGGTCGATCGGTATGCTCCTACAGCATAACAGATCTGTCGACGGGTGGGTTCAACAAATTGGACAGTAGGATCGATAGATTGGTTGATCAATTCTGTTGAACGGTTGATCGGTCGACCGGTAAGGTCAGAGATCGGTCGAGCGATCTGATCATAGGATTGGTGGTCAGTCGACTGGTCAATTTGTAACAAATTGGATGGGTCAATGAATCGGTCAACTGATTGGCTCATAAAAATCTGGGTCGGTCGACCAGTGGGTCATTGGCAGACATCAAACTAGAAAAGATCCCTTAAATCTCTAGCATGATAACCTTCTAAACTACTTTCTACATCCTAGCAATCAATAAAGCAAAAATATAATAACAAAAATAAGTTCTATATGCAATTAATCAAACAATAAAAAAAAATCAAGAATCAAACAATAAAAACAAGAACTTTGGAAACTTCCTCTTATCTTCTTCTTTATAGAACTGATTATGGCAGGATTTAAATCTATTCAGGAGTCATGCAAGGTGATTTCAATTCACCCACCTGATTTCTACGTTCGTGCTTGTAGATGTATCCCGA
Organism: Pontederia crassipes; assembly: GCA_030549335.1. Lineage (NCBI taxonomy): Eukaryota > Viridiplantae > Streptophyta > Magnoliopsida > Commelinales > Pontederiaceae > Pontederia > Pontederia crassipes. Next base: position 40,044,447 of record CM060186.1, read on the forward strand.
TCAGTGGTGCTCGTGCTTCTCATTGTTCATGTACTCGTGGCTCCTCTGCAAGTCGTTCTCCCACAATTCAATTCAGAGTACATGAGTTGAGAGGAGATGTCGAATAGAGGAGAAACCCGAGGGTAACAATTATTCGGTCAGGACAAATTCGTAGGAAAAAGAAGGAGATGTCATTGTCTTTACCAGGTGTGAATCCAACTTGTGCTGTTGTGCGTGCATGGAGCAATGGGCATTGAGGGATGCACATGATCCCTGTACTTGAGGAGAGATAAGAAGGAGGAGAGAGGATGAGGTGTATTTTGTATGGGGAAAAACAAGACGTGCGGTTTATGAGAGAAGGTAGGGTTTAGGGCTAGGTTAATTTAAAGTTATGATTAATAGGCTGGTAGACAAGCCCATTAGTTTATGTGTCTTTTTATGTGTCTTTTTTTTTGTTGTCACAGTATCAAAGAGAGCACATACATAATTTTCTTATTTAATTCATCAAAGCCAACAGCACATATATCAAATATGCAAGACACCGTCTTACTCAACAACTACTTAGTGCCTTACTCAACAGCACACATGCAAATGAACAAATTTTTTTATCAGTTAATTAATCAATTAAGCTGCGGTAACAGAGATCTTCATCCCTCCATTGCAGTGGCCAGGAAAGCTGCAGATGAAGTGGTTCTCTCCCTTGTTGATGGTGATGCGGTCATTGCCGGAGACGTACACTTTGGATCCCGGAGCAGCCTTGCAGCTATTGTATCCCGCGGCGTCCACCGCGACCACGTTGTGAGCCTGTGGGTTGTAGTTGAAAACTGCATGCCATGCATGCGAGCACATAAGTACGTAAGAAGGAGAGATTAAGAACTACACATCTACACATAACATACACACACGGAACAATTAAGCTTGCATTGACGCAACAAGTGAAATGATATGAATATTAGCGCTTACCGAGCACATCGCCGGCCTTGAACGTTTTGCCATTAGGCCAGTTGACGACGTTGAAGGTCCAGCCACCGGCATCTCCGACGGTGAAGGTTGCGGACTCAGCGATCTTGCAGTGGGTGACGAGAAGAAGGCAAAAGAGCGCCACTCCAACGAACGCTGCACTGTCTCTTCCCTGGGCCATCACGTAAACAACTGAATGAACTTACGATGTAATGAAGAAAGGAGTTTGCCGGAATGTTTCAGACTTTCAGTAGCAGTACTGCTGCTTCTTATGTGAGTGATACCTCGTAGAATTTGATCTCCTTTTATATATAGAGATTGCTCAGGCTGCAGATATTTCAGCGATGACAAATTATAAAAGGGAATTGCATAAATGACGAAATTATTTGGAGATTGCGTGATCGTGTTATTGTTTTCGTTGATGTTGAATTTGGCCAGCTAGGTGTATTTTATTCCTTGCTGTCTTAACAATATTTATTATCTTACTAATGATGTATGTATGAGATAAGATATTAAATATACCTGAGTATGAATTCATTAATTCAATGCCGTAATTCAATTTCGAAAGATCGATCTTAATGATTCGTGTAGTAAAAGATCGTATGAATATTGAACCGTCTGATGACTGTATAATAATGTGAAATGTGCTGGACGAAAAAGTTAAAGCGACCCATAGAGATATGGACAATAGTGTTTTATTTCATTCCCACTAAAATTTTCTTTTGGTCGGAGGAGTTCCATCAATAAACAATCTTTTTATTTTATAACATTGAAATATGCATAACTTTGAAACTATATAAAAAATTCGAACTTTCATTTTTATTGCAAATCTAATTTTTTTTGTTGTATAAGAAAAAAATACAAACTTATAAATTGATCGCATATGTAACCTATTATTATATTTTAATTTATTAGGTTAATATTTATTCAATTCAATAAATGAAGGGTCATAAACTTTTAAAATTAAAAAGATTAATAACCGTCATTCTATTACTTTATTATAAGTGACTTTGGTGTTATCTAAATTAAATCGATGTTTAATAAGTGACTTAGATCATTGTGATTGGTCATAATGGCATTCTCACAACATGTGATACACTACTAGAAAAATGCTGATTACCGATGGTCCGGACCGTCGGTAATCAGCCCCAAAATCGTCGGTAACGCAATTACCGACGGTTTTTCAGTCGGAATCGATCCGTCGGAAAAACGCTCGTCGCAAATCGATTTGCGACGGTAAAAAAAAATCCGACGGTTCGAACCGCCGGAAACTTACGACGGTTCCAACCGCCTGAAAGGGCCGGCGGTTCGAACCGTCGCAAGTTTCCGACGTTCGCAACCGCTGGAAAAGGCCGGCGGTTCGAACCGTCGTAACTTTTCGACGGTTGGAACTGTTGAAATTTTCGACGATCGTAATTGTCGCAAAGAATTTTTTAAATATAAAAAAATTAGCGGCCGGATCGGGCCATGGCCAGCTCCGGCCACGGCCAAATCCGGCCGCACGCGGCCGCAAGCCGGTCGATCCGGCTGTTGGGGGCCAAATCCGGGCCGCCCGGCGGCCGATCCGTCGCCAGGCGGCCGGATCCGAACACCCGGCGACCGATTCGGCCACTGGAGGCCGGATCCGCCGTCAGGAGGCCGGATCCGAACGCCCGGCGGCCAATCTGGCCGTTGGAGGCCGGATCCATCGCAAGGCGGCCGGATCCGAACGCCCGACGGCCGATCCGGCAGCCAGGCGGCACGGCCGAATCCGGTGGCCGCGGCCAAATCCGGCCGCCCGTGGCTGCAAGCCGGTCGATTCGGCCGCTGGGGGCCGGATCCGGGCCGTCCGGCGGCCGATCCTATCGCGAGAGGCCGGATCCGGGCCGCCCGGCGACCGATCCTGCCGCGAGAGGCCGGATCTGAACGCCCAGCGGCCGATCCGGTCGCTGGAGGCCGGATCCGCCATCAGGAGGCCGGATCCGAACGCCCGACGGCCAATCCGGCCGCCAGGCGGCTGAATCCGAACGCCCGGCGGTCGATCCAGCAGCCAGGCGGCATGGCTGGATCCGGCCGCCAGCGGCGAGATTCGGCCGACAATGGCCTCTGGCCGGAGAGAGAAAGAGAGAAAGACGTCGGCGCGGGAGGGTCGCCGGCGTCCAGTGCGGGATAGGGAGGCCTGCGCGGGAGGGTCGTCGGCGTCCGGTGCGGGAGAGGGACGACCGGTGCTCGCGGGCCAGGAGAGGGAGGGAGAGAGAGAGAGGAGAGGAGGAAAAGATGAGAGAAAAAATATATATAAGGGGGAAAAGATGAGAGAAAGCGGGAAAAAGGAAAAAAAGCGGGATAATAAAATTTTAATTACCGACGGTTTCGGCCGTCGAAAACTTAAATATTAACTATTTTTATAATTACCGACGGTTGTGACCGTCGAAAAAATATTTAGTTATACATAATGTTTATTTTTTATTTTACCGACGGTTTGAACCGACGGTAATCGTTACCGAAGGTCAAAACTGTCGATAATTGCGATGATTTGGGCCGTCGCTAGTTATATTAATAAAATACTATTTATATTATATTATTATACATTTACCGACGGTCACGACCGTCGAAAATTGCGATGGATTTTGCGACGAATTGATATCCGTCGGAAATATCGACGTTCCTAATCGTCGAAAAATTAAATAATAATATAAAAAATACATAATTTAATTTTTCATTTCCGACGGTCGTAATCGTCAGAAAATCCTTCGAAAAAGTTAAATAATAATATAATAAATTATATAATTTATTTTTTTATTTCCGACGGTCGTGACCGTCGAAAAATTCGTCGGAAAAATTAAATAATAATATAATAAATTACATAATTTATTTTTTCATTTTCGATGGTCGTGACCGTCGAAAAATCCGTCGAAAATTGCGACGGATGGATATCCATCGGAAATATCGACGTTTCTAGTCGTCAAAAAATTAAATAATAATATAAATCATTTCCGACGGTCATAACCGTCGAAAAATCCGTCGGAAACGAAACCGTCAAAAAATCCGTCGCAAATTGCGACGGATTTTGAACCGTCAGAAATTATCCGTCGGGAAATCGCGATTTTCTTGTAGTAATAGAGGACAGCTGCAAACAAAAAAAAAGAAGAGAAAGCCAAGGATTCTACACGACTTTTTCTGTACAAAATAATACAAGTTGACAGTTGTTCATATATATATGATTTGTACATGTAGGATTAAGTTGTATATGTAGATAATCCTAGCTGTCAATGGCTATAACTGTCACACTATAAAAGACACGACGTAGACTAATTTTTTATTCATATGGTTCTAATGCATTCATCTGGATTCCTCCATCTTTTCTTATTCCATCTGAGCTGATCCATCCTCTGTTACACTGATTCATTCTTTCTTACATGGTATCAGAGCAGGGAAGCAACAATCGATTTGATGTAGAAGCAGTGATTCATCTGATGCAGAAGAAGTGATTCGAATGGATATCAAGAAACTCATTCAGAATCTTTCAGAAACGAGATATCGAGTTTGATTTCCTTTCCCCAATTTCTGAATTTCTGATTTGCCTTCCCAATTTATGGCTTCTTTGTTGATTCTTGAGTGATCTTTTTATCTCTTGATAATTCGAATTAGCAAATTATGACATTCACAATTTCTTGATCCAATTAGTTTTCTGTTGATTGAAGTATATTCTATTTCTCAATTCATTCTTAATTTCTGATGTCGCTAGATATTGGTAGCACATCAGGAGGAATGAATAGGAATCAAATCTTAATAGATCAACATTACCCTTTGTATCTGAGTACATCGGATGGACCAGGCACACCCATGATTTTTTTTCTAGTTAATTGGTTTGAAAATTAAACTACTATTTGTGGAGCCAAGCCATGAGGATTTCCTTGTTAGGAAAAAATAAATTTGATTTTGTCGATGGCTCATATAGTCGTGAATCTGTAGAAGATAACATTAAAAATCTTTGGGATGGAGTGGATGCCATTGTTCTTTCATGGATTATGAATTATGTTTCAAAGGAATTGATGAGTGGAGTTATTTTCTCTTCTAATGCTGCATAAGTTTGTATGAATTTTAAAGAGAAGTTTGATAAACCACATGGAACTAGAGTCTTCCAGCTATTAAAAGGAATATATACTCAAAATCAAGAGAACATGTCAGTAGCTACTTTATTTTACCGAGATGAGGTATTTTTGGGATGAAATGTCCTCAATTGCAGAAGTTCCTTCATGTTCTTGTGATAAATCAGTTAGATATGTTCAATTCAATAGACTTTCGAAGCCCGAAACTCACATCCACACAAACGAGTCAATTCGATTTGACAATCATCAACAACACATGGTAATGTAGATACAAAACTGAATAATCATACTTTTATCTTATACTTGCTCATTTTATAAAATTTAAAATTTTGTTGCAGGAATAAAAAAGAAGGTGGTCCTATTTATTTTCACGCAGTCTATGAGGCCACATATAAACTTGGTCACACCCACTGCTCATAAAGTTTTGGTAAGTCTCATCACATGCTCATTTGATTGTTTGCATTAGTGTAAACGTTTTCAAATGCACAATATTTAAATTTTTTTCAGGATGTGTACAATGAGAAGATACAGAGATTATCCTAGTACTCAGTCACCGGGTAACCTAATTTGAAAATGATTCATGTTTTTAATGTTATATAACACTTTATATGATTATATGGTTTTTAATGTTAGATAGTTTTTATGATTCTTAATGTTTATATAGTTATACAATTTTTCTATTTTGTAGAGGACGCTACTTTTTGAGAGAAAGTGGTAGCACGACATGAGAAGGATACTTGAGGGGCTTAGGAATAGTCATTCAGGTTCCTAAGAGGAGCGGAGAATATGCAGACGACCAATCTAATCATAGTTCATCTGCCACACCTAAGTTGACATTGGACAACACTATGAAACTTATTTCAGAGCAACTTTCTCATCATTTGGCACCTATCTTTCAGGATGTACCAGCCGCAGACCCAAACCCCACGAAATCAAGGGCCAAGTACGTCATCGTCGAATGTCAGAATTGACATCGATGATGATAATAACTTAGGGTAAAAATTTTGTAACATTTTGATACCAATTGTGATATTTGATATGATTTTGTTATATTATAAACACTTTTGCGATGTTTATTAGTTTTTTGTATGCATTACTCTTTATTTATTTTTATCGTTATGAATGCTTAGATTGTTATGATGAATGTCAATGATGCATTATACACACACATATATTGTAAATTTTATGGGGAGAAAATGGAAGGATATGGGAGAAATGGGGCAAAATAATTAGTAGTTTGTGCCTCCTTACTGTTGCAATAGCGACGTACAAGGACCGGGCGCCATAATCAATATATCGTATTTCGCATCTCTGTACTGCCACATTAGTGTAGCAAGACTTAGCACCTTTTCGGCGTCGCACTAGGGATGCAATATGCAATATGATATCATTTTGGCGCTACCATAATATTGAGACAGCGTCGCACATTAGCGACAGCTTTGGCATCTAAGTAGCGTCACATGCCACGACAAGGAGATCGAGTTGGGGATGGTTTTAGCATCATATTTAGCATCATCTTGGCGTCTCGTTGGTGTCGACCAAATCAGCGCCGCTAACTAGTGCTTCGCAACACAACTTGTAGTGGCATTATAACATCGGACTAACGTCGATATGTGGTCCTAGTAGCATCGCCGTTGTCGTTGGCGTCATGGCAACTTTAAGTAACCGAACGTTGACATCTTCTTTTGGTGGCGTTGTGTCGACGCTAAAGTGTGACTATTTTCTTTAGTCATGATTTAGCGCCGCTTTAGCGATGCATCTTGGAATCGCTATTTGGCATATTTCTTGTAGTGTTATGTGATTTTCATCTTTTATATTTAATTAGATAGCTTCTTATCTTGGTGATTGAGAAGTCCATATTGCATCGTCGATCTTTAGTTAGTTGGGCCGAGATCTCTTTGTCCAATTGGAGACCGCACCCTCATCCTGAGGTGAGGTTTGTGTCTCCTTAGGAACTTGGCACTCCTGGTAGTTAGTGCCACCTTTGTTCCCCTCATTCGAACGACCATAACAAGACGTCTTCATCAATTCATCTTTTAATTATATTGATCAATACATATAATTATTCAATACATATGATATATTTTAATCCTATTTAAGGTTATCAAAATTCTCCAAATATAACAATTAGCATAACATATGCTCTTTGCATTGGTCACGACGGTGCCATGTTGGGAATGCCGGTGAAGTCACTCTTTCACGGCCGTTTCGATAGGTCAACTTTTGGGGTTGGATTTGTCACGACCTGCCCTTAACTAACTAAATGCCGCGACTATGTCAGTCGAGTGATCGTTGATGACCTATCCAATATTGATCAAATTAAACAGTGGCATTTTACTTTTGAAGCTGTCAAATGAATAGATTCCCTAAGGTAACGGGTGTGGCTGAGGGTCATGATCATGCCATCCTTAGTCATGACCGTGACCATGGCCATTATGCATGGACTTGGCCTGGTCACGATCGTGCTTCCCTAATTATAATCGTGCTTGTATTGATCACGATCATGCCATGCCAAGTCACGGTCGTTATCGTGACGCGTGCTTTTTTCGGTCTTGGCCCATTACACCCAAGGCAATGGGCTTGTGAACACCATGCGAGTCAGGACGGTGCTACCCATGATTCTGCCTTTCCACTGACATCTAAAGGAAAAACTGTATATTAATACATCTAAAGGACAATTAAAATATTTTACATGGTACATTTCTAAATGCTAGTACATCTTGTTTCATAATAATACGAGTTATTTTAATTCTTAAAACAACATGACATTGCCAATATCATATAAGTTAGCTATTAATTAATATGACATTATTTTATTATAATGTAATTGAAATACTTCACTAACGAGTAAGTCACATGGGTTCGATTGGGATGTGGAAAATAATTGACTCAAAAGCAAGCGTTTACATTACTAAACAGAAAAAGTAAATGCCGACCCAATCCAATATGTTTTCCGGCCTATTTTTATATAAAAAAGAAATGTTTCAAAATAAGTAATCAACAATTAGATAAATAAAATTAAATCTGCTAATAAATCGTGTGTGAGTAGTTTCTCGTAGAATTTGGTCTCCTTTTATAGAGATTGCTCAGGCTGCAATAATTTCAGCGAGTAACAAATTATAAAAGGGAATTACACATAAATGCTGAAATTATTTGGAGATTGCGTGATGGTGTCATTGTTTTTGTTAATGCAGAATTTGGCCAGCTAGGTGTACTTTATTCCTTGCTGTCTTAACAATAGTGATTCTCTTACTAATGATGTGTAATTATATTTGCCTTTATGAGTAAATTATCTACGTTATATATGAGATAAGATATTAAATATACCCGAGTGTGAATTCATTAATTCAATGGCCCAATTCAATTTCGAAAGATCGATCTCAACGATTCGTGTAATAAAAGATCGTGTGAATGTCGAACATCACTCCACTTTACACCTATAGGCTATAATAATGTCATGTGAAATGAATACTAAACATTTTTATATTTGGAAGATAAAATAAAATGGTAATAATATATTTTGAAGTTGAATAGTACCACTCTTGAAATGTGCTGGCCAGATAGATATGGACGGTAGTGTTTTATTTCCATGGACGACAAAGTTTCCATTTTTTTCCCTTTTTCTCCTCGGATAATTAAACTTTTTAAAGTGACCGGAGAGATATGGACGGTAGTGTTTTATTTCATTCCCACTCATAGTTTTCTTTTGCTCGGAGGAGCTACATCAATAAGCAATCTTTTCATTTTTATGACGTCGAAATATGCATAACCTTTAAATTATTGACTCAACACGAATAAGTGAAGGGTCATAAACTTTTAAATTTTAAAAATATTAAAAACTTTCATTCTACTACTTTATTATACGTGACTTTGGTGTTATCAATGTGTAGTCTGTATAAAGCCAAATTAATTGTGTATGTGATCAATTAAACGCAAATTTTAACGTGGGTTAAACAATCCATGTTGTTTCCTGGGTGGCAAGCACAAAAAAACTGATTAATTTGATATATTCTCACATTTTTTATCACATTAATATTATATGTAAACATATAGTGTAACGCCCCGAAATTTGACTTGTCACGTGGCGCGATATCCTCTCGTGCACTACCCTATTCTTATCTTTACTTTGACTCTTTTGTTGACCCAAATGATCAAGGAAAGTGACACGTAAGCGGAAGACTTATCAATAAAATAGTGCAATAATGAAGGGAGAATGCGGAAGCAAAAATGGATAAAATATGAAAAACTGTCTCGATATAAAGCATAGTGCGGAAGCAAAAAGATATATTCCATAGTCTCATATCTGAAGTAATAAGGATAAAAGTACGAGTACTAAACATAAAAATGATGACGGTCAAACATGACCTGATAAGACCCATCCAGATAGATATACCATCTAATATAACGGATAAACATACGACTCATACTAGACATGACCATAATCATATGCACATGCCACACAGAGCGAAGTCTCCGCGCACACACCATCACGTCATGAGCAACCATCATGTGTCTGTGAGAATCACACAGGGGAGCAAGCTTAACCGTTAGCATAAAGCTAACTGTGAGTTCATATAGATCATACGATAATTCCATTAGAATAAGCATGAAGTAAAACATATAAATCGTATGTGATGGAAAATGAATCAATGTAAAAGATCAATAAAGCATCATGTGCACTTGCTCATCATTCATGTTCTTTCGTTCATTTGGGACCATTCGTTCATTCTTACTTTTATTCTTTGGTTCATTCAATCTTTCATTCATTCATCCTTTCTTTCATTCATTCATTATTTATTTATTTATTTCATTCATTCATTCATTTATTCTTTCTTTCATTCATTTGGAAGAGCTCTTCATTCTTTTAGGAAATACTATTGCTTGCATTCGTAATGCTACTATCTAGATCGGCCAGTGGGTAATCAGTGTCACGGTCAGTCCCGTCGAGCTGGGATGACCTTGTACCAAGAGGAAACATTCATAAGAGAGAAACTCTCGTCTAGATAAGACAAATGATAGCCCATGAGGAAGTGCCTTATTGAGGGCTCGCTTAACTTCCTTCATCATAGTGGATCTTTATTTCAATCCAAAGATCGATCAAGGTCGTATAGGGCATAGCTCTGAATCATGTGGACCTATCTTCAAATTCATAGATTTGTCAAAGCCGTATGGAGCATAGCTCCGAATAGTGAGGACCTATCTTTCAATCCGTAGATTGATTAAGGTCATATGGAGCAAAGCTCTAGATCTTCTTTACGTTCATTTCATTCTTTAACAAATCAGGTGTACAAAAGCTTTATAGATCAGAGGAGTTCGATTTGAGTCATGTTCTCTTCTGTCCACATAATGGTCAACCATTAGTAAAACGGTCGTCCGTTATAGCCTTGTATAACCTTGTAACGGTCGACCATTAGTAAAATAGTCGCCCGTTATAAGTCACAATCAGCGGTCATTCTGTAGGAGGAATGGATGCTCGTTTATCAGTCTTTCGGTCGATCGGAAGGGTAGCGATCAACCGTTTGATGTTCATTCTTTATTTATTTCATAATAATACTTTCGGTTGACCTTGAGGGGATTTGGTCGCCCGTTATAAATAGTGTCATCTTCTCTGTCGATGATCGATCGTATTTTTCCATCGATGGTCGAAAGTTATTCCGACGATGAGACCTAGAACGGTCGACCGTTAATAGTATCGATCGCTCGATTGGTCATTGTCGCTATTGTCGAGTCTCGACATTTTCCAATTCGTTCGTCCGAAAGGATTTTGGGCTTTCATTCTACTCTATAACGGTCGACCATTATAGAAACGGTCGCCCGTTATGGTTGTGACAGCACTTTTGCCGGACTGAATTAGACGCCTGAAATGGTATCGGTCGACCATTTTTGTTCGACGGAAAGCTAAATCTTTAAGTTTTTAATCAATTATTCACTACAAACAATCATAAACTTGTACCAACATGATTCCTAACATTTAACATGCTTTAGAAAATATATTCTAATCGTACATCTCATATACTAATAATCGAATAAAATCATTTGATCCCATAATCATGTCGAAACATCACATGAAACCATTCGGCTAAAACATGGAACCTACAGAAATCAACTAAGAACTTCATAGAAACATCTTGCATCATTTCTACCTTATTCTAACATGAATTCTAACTACGAATCTATCATTAAGGCATGTGAATTCCTTCTAAAGTTACTCCATGACCTAGATCCCGAACAACACACCTTTGTGCCTAAGCTCTTTCCGATCGGTCATGCGAAGGTTCGTCCTCAGGTTCGCAGCTGCTGCTGTTCGCCGTCGTCTGCAGTGTCGTTGCTGGAGTGCTTGGAAGTGTCACCGATGGTCTCCTCTCGTCCTCTACTGCTCGTGCATGCCGAAGGAGAGGAACATAGAGTGAGTGAGAGAGGAACGAAGGAAAAATCGTGAGAGGAGATCAGGGCAGGGAGTTTCAAAGTGATGGAGCTGGCCATTGCTCTCCTCATGTCTCTCCATTTTTGCAATCGATAGAGGAATTGAAGAGGGGAGAGGAAGAGAGAATGTGGCAATGAAGAAGAGAGAGACGCAAGGGGTTCGGCCCCTCTCCTTATCACCTTCTCTTTTTTTTTTTCTAAACAGAGAGGCGTTACATATAGTTTAGTTAGTAGTTTTCTTGGGAAACTATATTCAATAGAGCAATGTTTTTTCGAGAGTATGGATCAAAATGGTCGACCTTTCCTACTTATTATTAAATTATACCAAAAGCTAGAGTATAATTGCGTTTGTTAACCAACCCAGAAGTTTAGATTGTTTTATAAAATTCACCCTTAATAAAATATTATATTATAATTAGATATGACACTGATATTGAATAATTCTTTAAACAGCATGATCATGCCAATATCATATCAGTTAGCTAATTAGAATAATTCTTTAAACAACATGATCATGCCAATATCATATTAGTTAGCTAATTAATATGGCTTCAAATGCAATAGAACAACTTCATTAACGAGTAAGTTGCATGTTCCGGGTTGGGAAGTGGAAAAAAGATTCACCCAATTGATTCAAAAGCACTGCTTTGTTCAAATTGGAAAAAAACATAAATGCCGTCGTCATCCAATCTAACATATTGGATGCTTTTCGCGCTATTTTTATAACAAAAAATATGTTTCAAAATAAAATAAATATAATAAACAATTATATAAATAAAATTCAAATTTTAAATAATTATTCTTAATAAATTCTATACAAGTGATATATAAGTCTAGAGTAATCACTACAACAGTTATATTTGGTTATTAAAAATATAAGTATTAGAGACTAATGTGATATTAGTCCCAAATTTTTATTCATTTAAAATCAAAATTTAATTTGTGGTCATTAAAAAATTATTCTTTAAGAACTAATGAAAAAATTTTGGTCACTAATAATTTTTAATGACCAACTTATAGAGGCCACGAAGGATCAAAATATTTTGATCTAAAAAAGTATTAAAAACTAAAATTGAGGTTTTAAGAACTAATGTGTATGGTTCCTAAAAAACTTTTTTGATGCAGTGAATATTGATTTCTGAAAAAAAAAACTCAAATAACGACTATCAAATTTTAAAAATATTATTGTGATAATTTACATGAAAAATTTATATATATATATATATATTTACAATTTTCTATATGAATAGTTTTAATAATAAATCACAATCACATATTTAACATCTGATCATTATAATTAAGCTTTATACGATGTTAATAAACAACTAAACTCACACTTACATTTTGTATAAGAAATTGTCGGTCAAAATAGGAAACTCTGCATGGGCAATATCACTCAAGATTGGCGTATTCGAATAATAGACGTATGGCTCTGATATATTCAAATAAATAGGTTAATTAATTACTATACGTTTAATTAGTAATCGGAAATTATTGTATTAAAAAATAGTTATTTACATAAATTACATGACACATCAAATAATAACTATAAAAAAGAAAAAAATATAGAAACACTTAATTTTTAGGGTTGAATTGGAAGGGAGTGGCGATCGACACAACGAATATTTTTTTTATATTTATTATTTAATGTATTACGAAAATAGGAGTAATTTAGTTTTTTCGTAAATGAAAAAAATAAAACTAAAATATAACATAATAAAAATGAACAGGAGATTTAAAATAAAAAAGTCACGATAGTTTAAGGATCGTAGCTTACGATTCGACGTAGAAAATCATGATAGTTTAGAGATAATTTATAAAAATAATATCAAACAAAGATCATAATTTTTCGATATTAATGAATAATTGATATTATTGCAAGTGTATCAAGAGAGCACATACGTAATTTTCTTATTTAATTCATCAAAGCCAACAGCACATATATCAAATATGCAAGACACCGTCTTACTCAACAACTACTTAGTGCCTTACTCAACAGCACACATGCAAATGAACAAATTTTTTTATCAGTTAATTAATCAATTAAGCTGCGGTAACAGAGATCTTCATCCCTCCATTGCAGTGGCCAGGAAAGCTGCAGATGAAGTGGTTCTCTCCCTTGTTTAGGGTGATGCGGTCATTGCCGGAGACGTACACTTTGGATCCTGGCGCAGCCTTGCAGCTATTGTATCCCGCGGCGTCCACCGCGACCACGTTGTGAGCCTGCGGGTTGTAGTTGAAAACTGCATGCCATGCATGTGAGCACATAAGTACGTAAGGAGAGATTAAGAACTACACATCTACACATAACATACACACACGGAACAATTAAGCTTGCATTGACGCAACAAGTGAAATGATATGAATATTAAGGCTTACCGAGCACATCGCCGGCCTTGAACGCCTTGCCATTAGGCCAGTTGACGACGTTGAAGGTCCAGCCGCCGGCATCGCCGACGGTGAAGGTTGCGGACTCAGCGATCTTGCAGTGGGTGACGAGAAGAAAGCAAAAGAGTGCCACTCCAACAAACGCTGCACTGTCTCTTCCCTGTGCCATCACGTAAACAACTGAATGAACTTATGATGGAATGAAGAAAGGAGTTTGCCGGAATGTTTCTGACTTTCAGTAGCACTGCTGCTTTTTATGTGAGTGATACCTCGTAGAATTTGGTCTCCTTTTATATATAGAGATTGCTCAGGCTGCAGATATTTCAGCGATAACAAATTATAAAAGGGAATTGCATAAATGACGAAATTATTTGGAGATTGCGTGATCGTGTTATTGTTTTGTTAATGCTGAATTTGGCCAGCTAGGTGTATTTTATTCCTTGCTGTCTTAACAATATTTATTATCTTACTAATGATGTATATATGAGATAAGATATCAAATATACCTGAGTGTGAATTCATTAATTCAATGCCATAATTCGATTTCGAAAGTTCGATTTTAATGATTCGTGTAATAAAAGATCATATGAATATTGAACCATGTCTGATGACTGTATAATAATGTGAAATGTGCTGGATGACAAAGTTTTCATTTTTTTTGTTTCCTTTTTCTCGTCTTGATGGATAATTTAAAGTGATCCATAGAGATATGTACAGTAGTGTTTTACTTCGTTCCCACTCAAAGTTTTCTTTTGCACTATAAGAAAAATATCTTTTTTTCGATGGTTCGAGCCATCGCAAAATGAGAAAAATTCATCGAAAAATACAATTTGCGATGAATTTTCCGACGAGAACCATCCGTCGTAGCAAAAATTTCCCACGACTCCAGATGTGGGAAAAATATTTCCATGGCAAGAGCCGTGGGAACGTTCCTACAGCTCGGGTCATGGGAACATTTCTCGTGGTCTAAGCTGTGGGAAGCTCCCACGGATCCAACCGTGGAAAAAGTTCCCACAGCTTGACCCGTAGGAACTACTCGCGGTTCCAACCATGGGAAATGTTCCCACGGTCGGAACCGTGGGAACTTCTCACGGTTGGAGCCGTGGAAACGATTTCCCATGTCGGAGCCGCATAAATTTTTCATGGTTTCGACCATTGCAAGTAGGTTTTCTGAAATAAAAAAATTGGCCCGTGTGGCCGGATCCGACCTCGTAGACCGATCCGGCCTGCACGCGGTTGGATCCGGCCCCTGCGCGTAGTCGGATTTGCCAATGCGCTGACGGACCTGCCGCGCGAAGGCCGATGCAGCTGCGCAAGGCCGCTCCGGCCATGCAAAGGCTGGATCCGACTGGCGCGCGGCCAGGTCGGACCTATGCATAGGCCGATCCGGCCTGTGCGTGTCGCCTACGAGAGAGAGAGGAAGGAGGGAGGCTGGTCGTCGCCGAATGCGTCGCGCCGGTCGACTGGAAGTAGCGCGCTGGTGAGGGAGAGAGGAGAGAGGGGAGTGGGAACAAGGTAGAGAGAAAAAAGAAAAGGGAAGCGGGAAGGTGAATATAAAGAAAAGAAAAAAAGAGGCGGGAATAAAAAGAGAAGCGGGAAAAGAAAAAAATAATAGGCAAGAGAATTTGGCGGAATTTTTGACTTTCCGATGATTTAAGCCACGAAAAATATTTTATACGGTTGAAACCATGAGAAATTTTCACGGTTGACTGTGAAACATTTCCCATGGCTTCCTACGACTTGAACCGTTGGAAATTCTCACGAAAAATAATTCATCGAAAAATCCGTCGCAAATTGTGAAGATTTTTTGACCGTGAAAAATTTTTCGTCGGAAAAAATATTTTTTCTTGTAGTGTTGGTCGGAGGAGTTCCATCAATAAACAATCTTTCTATTTTATAACATTGAAATATGCATAACTTTGAAACTATATAAAAAAAAGGAATAAAGATTGTGCGGAAAAAAAAGTGACCCATATATATGAGTCATCGTTGGATCGTGATATGACTATTCACAAATAAGTACCATTAAGATATATTCAAATAAGTGCTATTTGAATATATATATCACTTATTTGTGAACCATCATATCACGATCTCACGGTGACTCCACTTTTTGCCCCATATAATCCTTATCTTCTATAAAAAAAGTTAGAACTTTCATTTTTATTGCAAATCTAATTTTTTTTGTTGTATAAGAAAATTAAAATATAAACTTATAAATTGATCGAATATGTAATCTATTATTATATTTTAATTTATTAGGTTAATATTTATTCGATTCAATAAATGAAGGGTCAT
This sequence comes from Pontederia crassipes, assembly GCA_030549335.1. NCBI lineage: Eukaryota > Viridiplantae > Streptophyta > Magnoliopsida > Commelinales > Pontederiaceae > Pontederia > Pontederia crassipes. The sequence continues at coordinate 40,060,583 of CM060186.1, forward strand.
AAACTTTTAAAATTAAAGAAAGATTAAAAACTAGCCACTACAACAAAAAGTGCTTATAGGGACAAAAACTTATTCCAAAGTCATCAATTTTGGATCCTAATTCTTTTTGGGACAAAAATTTTGTTGGCCCCCCTTAGTTCTTAAAAGTTGGTCTTTAAAAATTTTAGGAACAAAATATTTTTGTTAGATCCCAAAAGTATCACTTCTAAATACTAATCTATTGGTCCCTATAAGATCATACAATGGTCCCTAATAATCATTTTTGGTCCCTAATAATCATTTTTGGTCCCAAATCAAAACAGTTTTGACAACAAAAAAAAGAAAATAATTGGCACCAAACAAATGATTCCTAATAACATGCTTACAATGATAAGCAAGCGGATCCCCATGACATATTTGACTCAACAATGTACTAGTTGCTAATATATAAATTTTCAAATGCATAAATATTAGCCAATAAAAATTAAGATGATATAAAGATTCCAACCACAAAACATCATATTAAAAAATAAAAGATCCCAATCAACACAGCATAAAATTAAAAAGTAATGCATAAAACATCATAAAGTATTATTCTAGAACTAATTAGTTCATACAGAAAATAGATGGAAAACACGGTTGTGGCAAGCAAAAGTTTCTCTTATTTCATATCCAAGTGGAAATAATACGAAGACGAAGAGAATTTACTCGAAACTTTTGCTTGATTTATAAGCTTGTCCTTACTTGACCGTTTTTCCAATTCAGTATTTTTGCTTGATTCTTCCTTGTATATGAAGAATAGGATGAAATTAAATTCCATCGTGCTGCAGAGTGTAAGAGAGACGTTCGATCTGTAATTGACCTATTGGTAGTGAAATTAAATTCCATATAGCATTTATTTATTAAGAAAAATTTGAACAAAATAGCAGAACACTGTGATGAATCAATCAAACTCCCATGGTGGCAAACAAAATCCAAAGCAGATAAATGATCACTTCAGAATCAAGTAGATCCTGCACCTCCCACCCTCCGCTTTCTCCTCCATTGATGGGCATGGAGTAGAAAAGTAGCCCAATTCAATTACAGAGCACGAACCTCGTGAGACCCACTTCCGCACAAGCGAACGCGATAAGCACCATGGTAGCGAGGTCCCTGGGAGGCCACTTCCGCACCTTGACCTGCCCTTTGGCTTCTACTCGCAGGCTCTTGGAATGCCGCAGTGCGTCCACCTCCTTCAGAAGGTCGAACTCCGTCCCTTTTCGCCTCAACTCCTCCACGCACTTGCACAGGAGAATCCCGTCCTCCCGCTCAAGCAGCCGTTCGACCGAGGCCTCCGTGTCGGCCTTGTACCGGATGGCCCACACGATGGCCATGGAACTGAGGAAGGAGGAGAGGCAAGGGATCCAAGAGCGGCAGCAGGCGAAGCCGCCGTCCGAGCTGGAGGCCGAGGCGAAGTAGAGGACGAGGATGACCGGAGTGGAGGACGAAGAAGGAGCAGTAGAGGGTGCGCCCGATGACGTGAGGACATGCTGGACAGCGAGGAGACCATCAACGCAGAGACAGGGCATCCAACGATGCGGACGCCGGAGGGATCCTAGCAGGTGAGGGATGCCCGACGACGTGAGGGCAAGCGGATCAGGACGACCAGCAAAGCGACGACAATGGGAAAATGAGGGAATTAGGGCAGAAAAAGGGAAAAATGAGGCAGGAGATGACATATTATTCGGGCAAAAACATTTTTGAAAAAAAGAAATTAGGGCAAAACATTTTTAAAAAATAAAAAATTTTGGGACCACTCAAATCAGTACCGCATATTATTCTGGGACAAAGATATGATTAGTGCCTAAAATCAGTGGTTATGCAGAATTATTAGACACCAATATCATAATTGATTCTTATAACATTTGCATTAGACATAAATTAAATTTTTGTCTGGGAAACATTTGAGTCCATTTTCTCGTTGAACCCAAATAAATATTTTTTGGGATTCAAAATTAATTGTCCCTAAATGTTATTTTTGTTATAGTGACTGTAATTCTATTACTTTATTATATGTGACTTTGGTGTTATCTAAATTAAATCGATGGTTAATCTGTATAAAGCCAAAATGATTTTAAATTTAGATGTAATGCGCTTGGCAAAAGAAATACTTAGGAGTGATTTGATATTCAATTACATACGTAAATCTTACACATTAATATTATATCCCCCACCCCAACACCCAAAATGATAACTGCTTGTTATTATCTTAAATTTTATTTTAAATCTTTTAATATGTGATCGTTTTCGTTCCAAATTAGGATAAATATGTCCCGATTAAATTGGTCATTTAGCCCAACCCAATTTTAGGGAAACAATTAAATACTATATAGTTATTGTGTATTTTACTTGTGGCTATATACTTATATTCTTAAGATATGTCGTATTTATTTTATAATTAATTGCATAATAAAATGGACCGGGACAAATTCGGATTTCTAGAATATGGCCATAATTTAACTAATAGTTTTATTGGGAAACGATGTTCAATTTAGACCAAATTTGTTTTCGTTTGTATGGATCAAAATGCTCGGCCTTTCCTACTTATTCTTAAATTATACCAAAGGCTAGAGTTATAATTCACTTAACGGTTGTTAACCAACACAGAAGTTTAGATTGTTCTATAAAATTCACCCTTGAATGGCGTCGTATGATCCATATAGCCGACCACACCTAGTGGGATAAGGCTTTGTTGTTGTTGTTGTATAATTGAGTAAATTTTGCCAAATGCCCTTCAACTTTAATGTTTGCTCAGTGATATTATTCAACTTCATTTTGTACTACGAATGTCCTCCATCTTTGAACTCGTTTCACTCGGTGTCCATTTTACCTGCGAGCGGCCATCTTCCGATTGCCCTGTCGACATGACGTCCACTCGGTTAGTTCTTCTCTCCTCCACGCAAGTAGCTGTCTGACGTGACAACTTAGTCTTCTCTCACCTCCACACGATTTTCTCTCTCTCCCTCCCATCGAGCTCCGACGCCGACTGCATCTTTGTGGTGAACTCGCCGGGTCGTCGGCACACGCAGGCGAGGGGGGTCGACCCCCCTCGAGCTCTGGTGTACTAGCGAGCTTGCACCAGCGACGCAGTTGGCGCCGGAGGTTGAGGGGAGGGGGAGAGAGGAAATTGCATGGAGGAGAAGGCTAAGTTGCCACGTCGGATGGCTACTTGCATGGAGGAGTGAGAAAATAATCGTGTGGATGTCACGTCGATAGGGCAATTGAGAGACGATCCATCGTAGGTAAAAAAGGACATCGAGAGAATTGAGTTAAAAAATGGAGGACATTCGTGTTACAAGGTGAAGGTGGAGGGTATCGCTGAGTAAACGTCAAAGTTAAAGGATATTTGACAAAATTTACTCTATTATAATTATATATGACACTGATATTGAATAATTCTTTAAACAACATGATCATGCCAATAATATATATTAGTTGGCTAACTAATATGGCATTATTTTTTCACATGCAATAGAAAAACTTCATTAACGAGTAAACATGTGCCGGATTGGGATGTGTAAAAAAAGTTTGATCCAATTGACTCAAAAGCACAGTTTTGTTCTAATTAGGAAAAAATAAATGCCATATTGATCCAGTCTATGGATGTTTTTGGGCTATTTTTATAACAAAAAATATGTTTCAAAATAAGATAACATAATTGTGAAAAATCTAATAATAACTATCAAATTTTACATATCTATATCATTGTGATATTCACCTGAAACATTCCGACCTGTACCGACCCGAATCGGAGTCGGACCCTACTAGTTTGGGTCGAGTCAAGTCATCGAGTTTGCGAGTAGACCCGACCCGTTGAACACTCCTACCTCCCTCCTTTTCATGGAGGGGTATTTTTGACTTTTCACAAATGAGAAAAAAATCGACGATAACAAAAAAAATAACGAAATTTGACTGAAGGATTAAATTGGAAAAAATGCGGTGGTTTAGAGACCTAAAAAAATGAGTTCGTAATTTGGGATTAGATATGAAAAATTACTATAGTTTAGGGGTGGTTTATGAAAATAACCCTAAATATTAATCTATATGCATTCCTAAATATCATATCATATGTTAATTATCTGTAAATTAATCTAAGTATTTTAAATTTAATCATCTATATATTATATTTCTGACTCCTTAGTTATAAAATTATGACAATTGAATTAAGGGATATAATTTTCTTCATATTTTAATTAAAAAAAACTAACTATGTTGATACAGTTGTGTGTATATATACATACATGTATATATATGCATATGTTGATATAATTAGGTAATATAAACTTATATATGTTGATATGTATGCATATGTTGATAATTATATGTATATATATATTGATATAATTAGGTAATATAAAGTTATATCTACATTTATTAATATAAATAATATATATATATATATATGTATAAAATAGTTCATTTAATATGAATACCTACATATACATATATGTACATGTATTTCAACATGTAATTTATATATACAACATATATCATATGTTAATTATCTATAAATTAATCCAAATATTTTAAATTTAATAATCTATAAATTATATTTTATCTCCTTGGTTATAAAATTATGAGAATTGAATGAAGGAAAATAATTTTCTTCATATTTTAATTAGAAAAAAATTAATGTCATGACGTCATCGCAGCCTCGATATATGCAACACTAAATTACAGTCATGACATTGCCACCTTAATGTCGCCATTCTAATTATTTTTTTAGTTATTTTTAGGTGCCTCTTTAGCGATGAAGTAATGCCGCATGTGTGTGCGGAGTTAAAAACTTATCTTAAATCTCTAACTTCTCGTCTCTTTACCGTTTTACTGTGCATCGCTCTCGCCTTCGCCTTTGACTTCCTTCGTCGTTGCCACTCCGACGTCCTCATCGCGCCGATGTCGTCGCTCCACCATTGTCATCGTTGCCCCTCCACCTTCGTCGGCATCTTGGTTAGCGCTCTCTCTCCCTCTCTCTCACCTTGTCATCTCTCTTGCCACTTCAATGACCTCCGACGCTGCCGCTCTCTCGACCCAAGCATCGAACCCTGACGCTGCCACCGCCCTCCTCCCACCTCTCCATGTAGTTCTTCAACAGTCTTGCCTCTCCGTCATTGCCGTTTCGACATCCTCACCACACCAGGTCCTCCGGACCGCCGCCACCATGCAACTCCGACGTCATCGTCGCCGTCGCCCTACAGCTCCGCCACTGTCGCTGCCCTACAGCTCCAATCCTTCCCATAATTTTACAAAGTCCATGTATTTCTTGTTTATCTAGGATGAATGAAGATTGACAGAGAATGTAGATACAAAACTGAATAATCAAACTTTAATCATATACTTGCTTATTTTATAAAATTTAAAAATTTGTTGGAGGAAAAAAGAGGTGGCCTTGTTGATTTTCGCGTAGTCTATGTGGCCACATATAAACTTGGTCACACCAACTGCTCATCGAGCTTTGGTAAGTCTCATCACATGCTCATTTGATTGTTCACATTAGTGTAAATGATTTTTCAATTGTGCAATATTTAAATTTCTTTAGGATGTGCACAATGAGAAGATACTCGAGAAGTACGGAGATTATCCTTGTACTCAATCACCAGGTAACCTAACTTGAAAATGATTCATGTTTTTAATGTTATATAACACTTTATATGATTATATGATTTTTAATGTTAGATAATTTTTATGATTCTTAATGTTTATATAGTTATACAATTTTTCTATTTGTAGAGGACGTTTCTGTTTGGGAGGAGGTGGGAGCACGACATGAGGAGGATACTTGAGGGGCTTAGGAACAGTCACTCAGGTTCCTAAGAGGAGTGGAGGATATGTAAACGATCAATTTAATCCGAGTTCTTCTGACACCCTAAGTTGACATTGGATAACACCATGAAACTTATTTCGGAGCAACTTTCTCAGCATTTAACACCTATCTTGCAAATGATTCAGGATGTATCAGCCGCAGACCCAGACCCCACGAAATCAAGGACCGAGTATGTCATCTTTGGATGTCAGAATTGACATCGATGACAATAATAACTTAGGGTAACAATTTTGTAACATTTTGATACCTATTGTGATATTTGATATGATTTTGTTATATTATTAACACTTTTGCGATGTTTATTAGTTTTTGTATGCATTATTCTTTATTTTTTTTATTATTATGAATGCATAGATCTTTGTGATGAATGTAAGAATGCATTATATATGCATTGTAAATTTTATGGGAAGAAAAGGGAGAATAGGGGTGAATTGGGGCAAAATAATTGGTAGTTTGTGTCTCCTTACCGTCGCAATAGCGACGTACAAGGGCCAGGGGCCATAATCAATATATCATATTTCACATCTCTGTACTGCAACATTAGCATTGCAAGACTTAGCACCTCTTTGGCATCGCACTAGAGATGCAATGCGCGATATGATATCCTTTTGGCGCTACCATAATGTCACACATTAGCGACAGCTTTGGCATCTAAGTAGCGTCATAGGCGACGACAAGGAGATCGAGTTGGGGATAGTTTTAGCGTCATATTTAGCCTCATCTTGACGTCTCGTTGGTGTCGACCAAATCAGCGCCGCTAACTAGTGCTTCGCAACACAACTTGTAGTGTCATTATAACATCGATCGGGCTAACGTCAATATGTGGCACTACTAGTGTCGCCGTTGTCGTTGGCGTCATGGCGATGCTAAGTAACCGAACATTGGCATCTTCTTTTGGTGGCGCTGTGTCGATGCTAAAGCGTGACAATTTTCTTTAGTCAAGATTTAGCGTCGCTTTAGGGTTTGTTTGGCAAATAACTAATGGAGGGATGGGGTGGGGTAGTGTGGTGAGTGATGGGATAGTGAATTGTGGTGTGTCATTAGAAAGTCCATATTTGGATAATAAATTATATAAGATGTGGTGTGGGGTAATGAATGTCTTATTTGTATAAAAGTCATTCTTATCATTCATTACATATTTAAACTATTTATAATCATTAATTAGGGGTGAGCATGAACCAGGATGACCTGGTCACCCTTGCCCGCACTGATCTAGATTTTTCGAATTTTTTCCTAACTCGATGGATAATTGGTTAGGACCGAGTCTCATTTCTTTGAGAACCAGCCGGGTCGGGTTGGAACCGAATTCGGATTTCACGTTCCAACCCAGTTGAATATATTATATTAGTATTAAATTATTTTTAAATAGTATATTTATGTTTACTTTGAATAAAGTTTTATATTTACTAACAAGTTTTATTTACTAAAAAATCATTCTTACCTTTTAAAATAAAAAATGATAGGTAAATATGTATTCATATTAGAAAAAAAGATAATATATCAATGAATGAATGAATGAATGAGAGAGAGATGGTTTAATTTGGTAAGAAGAGAAATAATTTCATTTGGTAATAAAAAAAAGAAAGAAGTTAATTCGGTCAGAGAGAGAGAGAGAGAGAGAGAGAGAGAGATTGTTTAATTTGGTAAGAAGAGAAATAATTTCATTTGGTAATAAAAAAAAGAAAGAAGTTAATTTGGTCTAAAATAAATTTCACAAATTTGGTGGATTGAAAAATATGATGATTGAAGGGCTTACCTATTCTATCCCACCTCTCTTAACTTAAATAAAAAAAATGTAACCAAATATGATTTAACTAATTTCAATCCCTCCTACTCCACCCCACCCCTTCATATCTCTCAATCCAAACATACCCTTAGCGAGCATCTCGGAATCACTATTTGGCACATTTCTTGTAGTGTTATGTGATTTTCATCTTTTATATTTAATTAGATAGCTTTTTATCTTGGTGATTGAGAAGTTCATGTTGCATCATCGATCTTTAGTTAGTTGGGTCAGGATCTCTTTGTCCCATTGGAGACCTCACCCTCACCCTGAGGTGAGGTTTGTGTCTCCTTAGGAACTTGGCACTCATGGTAGCTAGTGCTGCCTTTGTTCCCCTCATTCGAACGACTAACAAGACACCTTCATCAATTCATCTTTTAATTATATTTATTAATACATGCAATCATTCAATACATCTGACATGTTTTAGTCCTATTAAGTTTATTCATGTATCAAAATTTTCTAAATATAACAATCAGCATAACATAGGCTCTGTGCATTGGTCACGACCGTACCATGTTGGGAATGCCCGATGAAGTCACCTTTCAGGACTGTTTCGATAGGTTAACTTTTGGGGTTCGATTGGTCACGACTGTGCCCTTAACTAACTAAATGCCGCGACTATGTTAGTCGAGTGATCGTTCAACAAAAACTACAGTCGGATGACCTATCCAATATTGATCAAATTAATCAGTGGCATTTTACTTTTGAAGCGGTCGAACGAATAAATTCCCTAACGGCACGGGCGTGGGCGAAAGTCACGATCGTGTCATCCTTAGTCACGACCGTGACCATGGCCATTATGCATGGACTTGGCCTAGTCACGGCCGTGCTTCCCTAATTATAATCGCGCATGAATCAGCCTTTCCACAGACATCTTAAGGAAAAACTGTATATTAAGACATCTAAAGGACAATTAAAATATTTTACGTGGTACGTTTCTAAATGCTAGTACATCTTTTTTCATAATAATACGAGCTATTTTCATTCTTTAAACAACATGACCATGCCAATATCGTATAAGTAATATGGCATTATTTTTTCCAATGTAATTGAAATACTTCACTAACTAGTAAGTCACATGGGTTCGATTGGGATGTGGAAAATAATTGACTCAAAAGCAAGCGTTTACATTACTAAACAGAAAAAGTAAATGCCGACCAATCCAATATGTTTTCTGGCGTATTTTTATATAAAAAAGAAATGTTTCAAAATAAGTAATCAACAATTAGATAAATAAAATTAAATCTGCTAATAAATCATAGGCGTATGGTTCTGCTATATTTAAATAAATAGGTTAATTAAATACAATATTTTAATTACTAATCGAAAATTGTTAAAAAAACTAATTAATATTATTGCAAATGTAACAAAGAGAGCACATACGTAATTCTCTGATTTAAATCATCAAAGCCAACAACAACACGTTAAATTAAGGGTAGCAAATGCAAATTTTGATCAATAATCAATTAAGCCGCCGTAACAGAGATCTTCATCCCTCCATTGCAGTGGCCAGGAAAGCTGCAGATGAAGTGGTTGCGGTCGTTGCCGGAGACGTACACTTTGAAGCCCGGAGCAGCCTTGCAGCTATTGTATCCCGCGGCGTCCACCGCGACCACATTGTGAGCCTGCGGGTTGTAGTTGAAAACTGCATGCCATGCATGCGAGCACATAAGTACGTAGGAGCGAGAGATTATAGAACTACACATCTATATATAACACACACACACGGAACAATTATGCTTGCATTGACACAAGTGAAATGATATGAATATTAGCGCTTACCGAGCACATCGCCGGCCTTGAACGTCTTGCCATTAGGCCAATTGACGACGTTGAAGGTCCAGCCGCCGGCATCGCCGACGGTGAAGGTTGCGGACTCAGCGATCTTGCAGTGGGTTACGAGAAGAAGGCAAAAGAGCGCCACTCTAAAGAACGCTGCACTGTCTCTTCCCTGTTCCATCACGTAAACAACTGAATGAACTTACCATCGATGTGATGAAGAAAGGAGTTAGCCGGAATGTTCGAGTAGCACTGCTGCTGGTTCTTGTGTGAGTGATTCCTCGTAGAATTTGGTCTCCTTTTATAGAGATTGCTCAGGCTGCAATAATTTCAGCGAGTAACAAATTATAAAAGGGAATTACACATAAATGCTGAAATTATTTGGAGATTGCGTGATGGTGTTATTGTTTTTGTTAATGCAGAATTTGGCCAGCTAGGTGTACTTTATTCCTTGCTGTCTTAACAATAGTGATTCTCTTACTAATGATGTGTAATTATATTTGCCTTTATGAGTAAATTATCTACGTTATATATGAGATAAGATATTAAATATACCCGAGTGTGAATTCATTAATTCAATGGCCCAATTCAATTTCGAAAGATCGATCTCAACGATTCGTGTAATAAAAGATCTAGATCGTGTGAATGTCGAACATCACTCCACTTTACACCTATAGGCTATAATAATGTCATGTGAAATGAATACTAAACATTTTTTACATTTGGAAGATAAAATAAAATGGTAATAATATATTTTGAAGTTGAATAGTACCATTCTTGAAATGTGCTGGCCAGATAGATATGGACGGTAGTGTTTTATTTCCATGGACGACAAAGTTTCCATTTTTTTTCCCTTTTTCTCCTCTTGATGGATAATTTGAACTTTTTAAAGTGACCAGAGAGATATGGACGGTAGTGTTTTATTTCATTCCCACTCAGTTTTCTTTTGCTCGGAGGAGCTACATCAATAAGCAATCTTTTCATTTTTATGACGTTGAAATATGCATAACCTTTAAATTATTGACTCAACACGAATAAGTGAAGGGTCATAAACTTTTAAATTTTAAAAATATTAAAAACTTTAATTCTACTACTTTATTATACGTGACTTGGTGTTATCAACGTGTAGTCTGTATAAAGCCAAATTAATTGTGTATGTGGTCAAACGCAATTTTTAACGTGGATTAAACAATCCATGTCGTTTCCTGGGTGGCAAGCCAAAAAAAAAACTGAGTGATTTGATATATTCTCACATTTTTTATGCACATTAATATTATATGTAAACATATAACCTAACGCCCCAACATTCGAGCTGCCTCGTGGCTTATTTTTCTCTTTACTTTGACTCTTTTGTTGTTCTAAATGGTCAAGGAAGGTGAGACGTAAGCGAAAGACTTATTAATAAAATAATGCAATAATGAAGGGAGAATGCGAAAGTAAAAAGGGATAAAATATGATAAACTGTCTCGATATAAAGCATAGTGTGGAAGCAAAAAAATACGTACCATAGTCTCATGTTTAAAGTAGTAAGGATAAAAGTATGAGTACTAAACAGAAAAATGACAATGATCAAACATGACCTGATAAGATTCATCCACATAGATATACCATCTAATATAATAGATAAACATACGACTCATACTAGACATGACCATAATCATATGCACATGCCACCTAGAGTGAAGTCTTTGCGCACACACCATCACGTCATGAGCAACCATCATGTACCTATGGAAATTAAACATGGGAGCAAGTTCAACCGTTAGCATAAAGCTAAATGTGAGTTTATATAGGTCATACGATAATTCCATCAGAATAAGCATGGAGTAAAACATATAAATCATATTTGATTAAAAATGGATCAATGTAAAAGATCAATAAAGCATAATGTGCACTTGCTCGTCATTCATGTTCTTTCGTTCATTTGGAACCATTCATTCATTCTTACTTTTATTCTTTGGTTCATTCAATCTTTCACTCATTCATCCTTCCTTTCTTTCTTTCTTTCATTCATTCATTATTTATTTCTTTCATTCATTTTTTCATTCATTCATTTATTCTTTCTTTCATTCATTTGGAAGAGCTCTTCATTCTTTTAGAGAAACCATTGCCTGAATTCGTAGTGCTACTATCTATACCATTATGGGTCAGTGGGTGATCAGTGTCACGGTCAGCCCTGTCGAGCTGGAATGACCTCGTACCAAGAGAAAACATCCGTAATGGAAAAACTCCCGTCTAGATAGAACAAATGGTAACCCGTGAGGAAGTGCCTTGTTGGGGGCTCGCTTAACTTCCTTCATTATAGTGGACCTTTATTTCAATCCAAAGATCGATCAAGGTCATATAGAGCATAGCACCGAATCATGTGGACCTATCTTCAAATTCATAGGTTCGTCAAGGCCGTATGGAGCATAGCTCCGAATCGTGTAGACCTAACTTTCAATCCATAGATTGGACAAGGCCGTATGGAGCAAAGCTCTAGATCTTTTTTAAGTTCATTTCATTCTTTAACAAATCAGGTGGACAGAAGCTTTATAGATTTGAGTCTTGTTCTCTTCTATCCACATAACGGTCGACCATTAGTAAAACGATCGTCCGTTATAGCCTCGTAACGGTCGACCATTAGTAAAATGGTTGTCCGTTATAAGTCACAATCAGCGGTCATCCGATAGGAGGAAACATACGCCCATTTATCAGACTTTCAGACGACCGAAAGAGTAACGATCAACCGTTTGATGTTCATTCTTTATTCATTTCATAATCATACTTTTGGTCGACCTTGAGTCGCCCATTATGAACAGTGTCATCTTCTCCTTCGACGATCGATCGAATTTCTCTGTCGACAATCGAAAATTATTCTGGCGACGAGACCCAGAACGGTCGACCGTTAATAGTATTGCCCGATTGGTCACTATCGCCATTGTCGAGTCTCGACGTTTTTCAATTCGGTGGTCCGAAAGAATTTCGAGCTTCCGTTTTGATCTATAACGATTGACCATTATAGAAACAGTCGCCCGTTATAGCTGTGACAACACTCTTGCCGAACTGAATCGGACGTCCGAAATAGTATCGGTCGACCATTTTTGTTCGACAGAAAGCTAAATCCTTAAGTTTTCAATCAATTATTCACTACAAACAATCATAAACTTGTAACAACATGATTCCTAACATTTAATATGCTTTAGAAAATATATTCTAATCGTATATCTCATATACTAACAATCGAATCAAATCATTCATCACATAATCATGTTGAAGCATCACATGAAACCATTCGGCTAAAGTATGGAACCTACAGAAATCAACTAAGAACTTATAGAAACATCTTGCATCATTTCTACCTTGTTCTAACATGAATTCTAACTATGAATCTATCCTTAAAGCATGCAAATTCCTTCTGAAATTACCCCATGACCTAGATTCCGAACAACATACCTTTGTGCCTAAGCTCTTTCCGATCTGTCGTGCGAAGGTTCGTAGCTGCTGCTATTCGCTGCCTTCTTCAGTGTCGTCCACGCTGGAAGGTTCTGCTGGAGTGCTCGGAAGTGTCACCGGTGGTCTCCTCTCATCCTCTACTGCTCGTGCGTGCCGAAGGAGAGGAACAGAGAGTGAGTGAGGGGGGGACGAAGGAAAAATCGTGAGAGGAGGTGAGGGCAGGAGGTTTTAAGGTGATGGAGTTGGCCCTTGCTCTCCCCATGTCTCCAGGGGAATTGAAGAGGGGAGAGGAAGAGAGATGGTGGCAATTAAGAAGAGAGAGAGGGAAGGGGTTCGGCCCCTTTCCTCTTCACCTTCTCTTTTTTTTCTGAATAGAGAGGCATTACAATATAATATCCATAGAAAAAGAATTCGTCCCCGAATCCTATAAAGAATAGAGCTTACCGAATAAGTGTGGAAACTCTTTGCGCATCTCGAATTTTAGTTCCCATGTCGCATCCTTTCCATGGTGGTACTTCGATGTGACTTTGACTAGTGGAACTTCCTTGTCCTTCCGGTGCATGATCTTCATTGGGTACTCCATATAGGTCAAGTCCTCTTTCAGATTCGGCTCTTCGATTCTCGTAACATTGGCATCATCGTGCTTGTACTTTCGAAGCATGGATACGTGGAAGGCATTGTGAACTCTTCCGTAGGAAGGAGGTACGACCAATCTACAAGCTGCATCGCCGACCAACTTGATGACCTTGAAGGGACCAACAAACCGAGGGCTGAGCTTCCCTCGTTTGCTGAATCTCATCACTTCCTTCATCGGAGACACCTTCAGTAGCACTTGGTCTCTGCCTCGAAAATTTGCTCTCGTCATTTCTTGTCAGCGTAGCTCTTCTGTCGTGATTGTGCGGCTTTCATCCTCTTTTGGATGACGTCCACCGTATCCACATACTCCTGAGCTCGGACTGCTAGCTCCTCGCTCATTGCCATCCGCTCACCAACCTCAACCCCATGCACGAGCGAACGGCAAGGTCTTCCATACATCGCTTTGAAAGGTGCTATGCCAATATTGGAGTGGAAATTGTTGTTGTATGAGAACTTGATTAACGATAAATACTCATCCCAGCTACCGTGCCAGTCCAAGGCACATGCTCAGAGCATATTCTCTAGTGTCTGAATCATCCTCTCTGACTGTACGTCAGTCTGAGGGTGGAAGGCCGTATTGTAGCTTAACCTAGTGCCGAAAGCCTTCTACAGACTTTTCCAAAATCTCGATGTGAACCGGGGATCACGGTCTAACACGATCGAGACTGGAATGCCATGCAGTCGGATGATCTCTCGTACGTACACCTCTAGTAGGCTCTCTACTGACTATTTTCACTTGATCGGAATGAAGTGGGCCGCCTTCGTCAACCTGTCGATCACGACCCAAATAGCGTCGTGACCCTTCTGTGTTCTAGGAAGAGCCGAGAAAAAGTCCATCGTGATGTTCTCCCACTTCCATTCCGGTACTCCTAATGGCTTCATGAGACCATACGGTCGCTGATGTTAGACCTTTACCTGTTGGCATACTAAGCATTTGGAGACGTAGTCGGCAATCTCCCTTTTCATGTCGTGCCACCAGAAACTGCGTTTGATGTCTCTATACAACTTGGTGCTGTCCGGATGAATCACAAACTCTAACTTGTGGCCTTCGTCGAGCACCTCTCACCAGACGGTAGCATCATTCGGAACCAGAGGTGGTTCCGATATCTGATTCCTCCATCATTACTGACCTTAAAGTCTTCAGGTTCACCTTGGCATCTCTTGACCATATTCGTATATTCGACATCAACCATCTGTGCAGTGACGATTCTGGTGATGATGCTTGATTGCAGTTGGTGCATTATCAAAATTGCTTTGTGTCTTGCAGCCCACGAATTCCAGTGGTTGAGTTCCTCGATCATCTCGTACCTTCGTAGCTGGAGGAACGCTAGTGAAGCCTTCCATTTTCGATTAAGAGCGTCGGCTACTGAGTTCACCTTATCAGGATGATAGTTGATCGTGAACTCGTAGTCCTTGAGGAACTCCATCCATCGTCTTTGCCGCATGTTGAGATCCTTCTGGGTGAAGACGTATTTCAAGCTCTTGTGGTCGGTGAATACTTAAAACTCTTCATCATATAGGTAGTGCCTCTATATCTTCAGTGCGAACATGATCGCCGCTAACTCCAAATCGTGTGTCAGATAGTTCACCTCGTGTTTCTTCAATTATCTTGAAGCGTAGGCGACTACCTTTTCGTGCTGCATTAGGACACATCCCAGGCCAATACCACAAGCATCGCTGTAGATGATGTACCCTCTGCTCCCCGATGGCAAGGTGAGAATCAGAGCGGAGGTCAGCCTATTCTTCAATTCCTGAAAGCTGCTCTCGCACTTGGCTGTCCAAATGAACTTCTCATTCTTTTTCGTCAAATGGGTGAGCGGTGCCGCTATTTTTGATAAATCTAGGATAAAGTGTCGATAGTATCCGCTAGACCGAGAAAACTGCGAATCTCCATCGCATTCTTTGGTCTGACCAATTTGGCCACTGCCATGACCTTTGCTGGGTCCACTGCTATACCTCGTTTGGATACAATGTGCTCCAAGAACATCATTTGTTCCATCCAAAACTCGCAATTGGAGAACTTTGCGAAGAGTCGATGTTGACGCAAAGTTTTCAAGACAATCCGTAAATGCTCCCGGTGCTACTCCGAGCTAGGGGAGTAGATCAAAATGTCATCGACGAAGATGATCATGAATTGATCTAGGTGCTGCTTGAATACCCAGTTCATTAGATTCATGAACGCTATAGGGGCATTCGTCAGTCCGAAGGGCATGACGTTAAACTCATAGTGGCCATACCGCGATCGAAAAATAGTCTTAGGCACATCTCCTTCTGCGACTCTCAACTAGTGATAGCCACTTTTCAAGTCGATCATTAAAAATATGGAAGCCTTAGACAGCTGGTCGAACAAGTCATCGATCCTGAGCAGCAAGTACTTGTTCTTAATCGTTATTTTATTCAGCATCCGATAGTCGATGCAGAGTCGTAGCGTTCCATCCTTTTTCTTTACAAACAGAATCGGAGCACTCAAGGGGAGACACTAAGTCGGATGAACCCATTATTGAGTAACTCCTATATCTGTTTCTTCAGCTCTAGAATTTTCGCCGAGGCCATTCGATAGGGAGTTTTTGAGATTGGTGTCATCCCTGGTGCTACGTCAATTCTGAAATCGATCTCCCTCTGCGGCGGCAATCCAGAGATGTCCTCTAAAAAGACATCTTGAAAATCTCGAACCACATCGACCTATTGTAGAGCTAGTGTCGGTGCATCGACAACGGTTACGTTGGCCAGGTATCCTCTACAACTCTTCTGTAGTAGCTTGTGCGCCTTTATGACTGACAAGATGATTCCGCTGTTTAGCTTCGATGCTCCTATGATCATCGTCTTCTTTTCGTCATGGTTGCTGATGACAACTTTCTTTTGCTTACAAATAACTGCTGCATCATGGTACGACAACTAATCCATACCTAAGATGATATCGTAGTCTATCATGGGGATTACGATCATCAAATCAGCAGAGAAGTTCTTCCCATCCACATCAATCGGTGTTTCGGGAAAGTACCTTGCTGTGTGGAGGGTCCCCATTGGTGTCTTTATGTTCATTCTATGTTCCATCCCCTTAATAGATATATTAAGGAAGGAAGTACATGCCTCAGAAATAAAAGAGTGTGATGCATCCGAATAAAAAAGCACAAGCATAGGCAAGCCTGGAATAGAGAGGCTACCTCGAATAACATCGTTATCCCGTGAAACCGCATCTGCTTGAGCAGTGTAGAGACATCTCGTACTCCTCCCGCACCTCTATGATTCATCGTGGGGCAATCTCGGACGAAGTGCCCCATCTTGCCACATCCGATGCATGTACCATCCTTCCAACGACACTTTCCAGAATGAGGCTTTAGGCAGAAGGTGCAATTTGGTGTGCCATGTTGCTGAGGTGGCGGTGGTTGTCGTGGGGGCTGCGGTGCAGGTGCCTGTCGCTGAGACTATAAGTCATGTTCATTATCGATTAGTGTCATTCCATATTCATCTTATGTTTCTAACTTATCTCTTTACTTCACCTTAGCCTGATGAGGTGCTGGTGGACAGGGAGCCTCGCGTTGCGGCCTCTAATAAGGTTAGGGGCGATTATCACAACGTGCATCCTTACGAGCTGGGCGACGATCCTCCCACCTCGACTTAGATGACTCTGTAGCTCACGCCGGCTCTTTCTTCAATTCTTCACGCCATATTTCGATCTCCCGTTCGATCTTCTATGCCATCCGAACCGCTCCAAGAAAGTCAATCTCCGCCGCATTTCGATCTCCCGTTCGATCTCTCTCGGATGGTATGATGGAGGTCATCGAGGAACTGCTTGGCACGTTCAGTCTCATCCATGTGGCTCTTATAGTAGTGCTCCAACTGAATGAAGCGCGCATGATATTCCGATACGGTCATGTTGCATTGACGTAGATCCTTGAATTTCTTTGTCTTTTCCTTTCTCCTGTAGGATAGAGTGTACTGAGCTTCAAAGAGTTCCTTGAATCTTGCCCAAGGAATACTCGTCTGGTTCGGGAAACTAGTCTCCCGTGCTGTCTTCCACCAGTCGTTGGCCCGACTGATGAGCATGTGAATGATGCATGCAAAATATAACATATAATTAACCATGCATTTAATTACATTTCGATTCATTTTCATATTGCATGCATCATTTTTTGACCTTATTTGCTTTAATTTTATAAAAATGAAAATCTACCCAAATTATATATTTTATTACAGAAAAAGCAAGAGAATCGACTTAGAAATCCACAGAAACAAACGGCACTCAAATCGAAATTTAAATGGAGCCAGAAAGTGCAAATTAATGGAGGCTGCCAGAGCTAAATAAATATAACGGGGCATTAAAAAAGCCCAGTTCGAGTCAGAATTCAATTTGGATACTGTAAGGACCGTTACAGACCTATTACGGACCGTAAGGAAGGCTATTTTCGAGATTTCTTTGACTTTTCTTGAGAATTTTAAGTCCAGATCGAACCCAAACTTTATCCTAAGTCATAGGAATAATTAGGAAATATATTTACTCAAATTTGAAGGAGTTTTGGATAGTTTTAAAGACCTATCAAAGTCAATTCCGAATTTATTATTTTTAATATGAAAAGACTTCGAATCAAATCGAAACTCTACCAAAACTCTTGGGACCCATGGAGGTTAGAAATAGAGGTCCTGGAAGACAAAAAAAATATGTGCTGGGGTGCTTGGAGGTGCTTGAGACTTGGGAGCTGTGCTACATTGCAGAAGATGAATTTCGTAGTTTTTCGATGTTTATTTGGGAAAAATTGCTAAGCAACTCAGCGCGTGTGTTTTGCAATGATTCAAAGATCAGCGAAGGTGAAGAATTTTGTCTTCTACCTATTGTTTGGATACTCTTTACTCATACTTTTTATGCCTAATTAATTCTGTAATAGAGATATTTATTCTTTACGAGAAAACTTCATGAATTCGGTTGTTAGATTTGAATTAATATAGTTATTTTAGATTCTTTTGATTATGATTGTTATGCTTAATGCTTTTTACTAGGATTATTATACTCTAAGATAAGACTACAAACCAGATCTGGGACAGTTAGTTTTAGAATTTAATAATTTTCAGCGAATCGATTTTTAACTTAAAGTTGAAGCAATATAACACGAAACTAGTAAGTCATCGTTTGTGCTAGAGTTTGTGCGGCCTATCAGTGTTTACCCAGCGAGAAAAACTGTTAGTTTACGACTTACAACTTAATGCATCTTAATATCTTTCTTAACTGAAGATTAACTCATTGTTTGTGGTCTTAAGTTTTGCGGAAATTAAGATAGTTTGATTTATTCAGCGTAGAGATAATTAATTTAGGTAATCCTAATCTGTCTCAAGAACTGAATCTATTCATCATCGTTATAATTTAATCATTATCATGATTCATGTCAGTTAAACATCATTGTTAATCATCCATAATCCTTAGGCTCAACATCATTTTATTTTATTTTCTATTATTTAATTTTCTGCACATTTATTTTCAATCTTCAGTGAACGGTGTAAGAAACCTTATTGTCTTCGCCATATCTACCAGTTTTAAATAATTGCTCCATCTTAGTAAGCCACTTGACTGCCTCCTCATAATTCACCACTCCCCTCAAGTAGGGCAGGTGTAGTTTCAAAAATTCTTGAATCGTATCGAGAGGAGGAGCCATTGGTAGTGCTGAAGGAGGGAACGACTGCTGTGAGGGCGGTTGGAGCTCCTGTGGCTGCACTGGAGGAAACTCCTGCTGCACATCCTCTCCTACCTGACTCCCTGGTCAGAATCAAGTCCATCCACAACAATCTCTGGGGTAATCGTGACACGGTCACCTTCACGTCCGTGCCCACGATCTTTGCCACATTGGGCTGCTGAACGTGTCATAGGAGCTATCTATAAATATAATAATTTCATTTCAATAAACAATCATAACTTTAAAAGCATAAAGATTCTTACTTCGCTCGACGACGGATGGGTGTGGCGGTAGCTCTAGTGGGTGCATATGGATCATAACTTAGATTTAACTCTATTTCTAGGACATCAAGAGAGTTCTAGCGTTAGGCTCTGAAACCATAAATGTAACTCCCCGAAATTTGATCCGCCACGTGGCGCGATCTCCTATAGTGCACTACCCTATTCTTGTCTTTACTTTGACTCTTTTGTTGACCCAAATGATCAAGGAAAGTGACACATAAGTGGAAGACTTATCAATAAAATAGTGCAATATTGAAGGGAGAATGCAGAAGCAAAAAAGGATAAAATACGACAAACTGTCTCGATATAAAGCATAGTGCGGAAGCAAAAAGATATGTCATATAGTCTCATGTCTGAAGTAGTAAGGATAAAAGTACGAGTACTAAACATAAAAATGACGACGATCAAACATGATTTGATAAGACCCATCCAGATAGATATACCATCTAATATAACGGATAAACATATGATTCATACTAGACATGACCATAACCATATGCACATGCCACCCAGAGCGAAGTCTCCGCGCACACACCATCACGTCATGAGCAACCATCATGTACTTGTGGGGATCACACATGGGTGCAAGCTCAACCGTTAGTATAAAGTTAAGTGTGAGTTCATATAGGTCATACGATAATTTCATCAGAATAAGCATGGAGTAAAACATATAAATCGTATGTGATGGAAAATGGATCAATGTAAAGAATCAATAAACATCATGTGCACTTGCTCATCATTCATGTTATTTCGTTCATTTGGGACCATTCGTTCATTCTTACTTTTATTCTTTGGTTCATTCAATCTTTCATTCGTTCATCCTTTCTTTCTTTCTTTCATTCATTCATTCATTCATTTATTCTTTCTTTTTTTCATTTGATTCATTCATTTATTCTTTCTTTCATTCATTTGGAAGAGCTCTTCATTCTTTTAGGGAATACTATTGCCTGCATTTGTAGTGCTACTATCTAGACCATTATGAGCTAGTGGGTGATCAGTGCAACGGCCAGCCCCGTCGAGCTGAGATGATCTCGTACCAAGAGGAAACATCCGTAAGAGAGAAACTCCCGTCTAAATAGGACAAATGGTAGCCCGTGAGGAAGTACCTTATTGAGGGCTCGCTTAACTTCCTTCATCATAGCGGACCTTTATTTCAATCCAAAGATCGATGAAGGTCGTATAGAGCATAACTCTGAATCATGTGGACATATCTTCAAATTCGTAGATTTGTTAAGGCTGTATGGAGCATAGCTCCGAATCGTGAGGACCTATCTTTCAATCTGTAGATTAGTCAAGGCCGTATGGAGCAAAGCTCTAGATCTTCTTTACGTTCATTTCATTCTTTAACAAATAAGGTGGACAGAAGCTTTATATATCAGAGGAGTTCGATTTAAGTCTTGTTCTCTTATGTCAACATAACGGTCAATCATTAGTAAAACGGTCGTCCATTATAGCCTCGTAATGGTCGACCATTAGTAAAATAGTCGCCCGTTATAAGTCACAATCAGCGGTCATTCGGTAGGAGGAAATGGATGCCCGTTTATCAGTCTTTCGATCGACCAAAAGGGTAGCGGTCAACTGATTGATATTCATTCTTTATTCATTTCATAATCATACTTTCTGTCGACCTTGAGGGGATTTGGTCGCTCATTATAAACAGTGTCATCTTCTCCGTTGGTGATCGGTCAAATTTCTCCATCGACGGTCGAAATTTATTCCGATGACGAGACCCAGAACGGTCAACCATTAATAGTATCAGTTGGCTGATTGGTCATTGTCGCCATTATCGAGTCTCGACATTTTCCAGTTCGGTCACCGAAAGGATTTTGGGCCTAGTCTACAACGATCGACCATTATAGAAACGATCGCCCGTTATAGCTGTGACATCACTCTTGTCGGACTGAATCGGACGTCTGAAATGGTATCGATCGATCGTTTTTGTTCGATAGAAAGCTAAACGCTTAAGTTTTCAATCAATTCTTCACTACAAACAATCATAAACTTGTACCAACATGATTCCTAACATTTAACATGCTTTAGAAAATATATTCTAATCGTACATCTCATATACTAACAATCGGATCAAATCATTCATCCCATAATCATGTCGAAGCATCACATGAAACCATTCGGCTAAAGCATGGAACCTACATATATCAATTAAGAACTTCATAGAAACATCTTGCATCATTTCTACCTTGTTCTAACATGAATTCTAACTACGAATCTATCCTTAAGGCATGCGAATTCCTTCTAAAGTTAACACATGACCTAGATCCCGAACAACACACCTTTGTGCCTAAGCTCTTTCCGATCGTTCATGCAAAGGTTGGTCCTCTGGTTCGCAGCTGCTGTTCACCATCGTCTGCAGTGTCGTCCACGCCGAAAGGTCCTGCTGTAGTGCTTGGAAGTGTCACCGGTGGTCTCCTCTCATCCTCTACTGCTCGTGCATGCCGAAGGAGAGGAACAGAGAAAGGAACGAAGGAAAAATCATGAGAGGAGATCAGGACGGGGGGTTTTAAGGTGATGGAGTTGGCCATTGCTCTCCTCATGTCTCTCCATTTCTGCAACCGATAGGAAAATTGAAGAGGGGGGAGGAAGAAAGAGAGGGAAGGGGTTCGGCCTCTCTCCTCGTTACCTTCTCTTCTTTCTTTCTTTTATTTCTAAACAGAGAGGCGTTACATATAGTTTTAGTTAGTAGTTTTCTTGGGAAACTATATTCAATAGAGCAATGTTTTTTCGAGAGTATGGATCAAAATGCTCAACCTTTCGTACTTATTATTAAATTATACCAAAAGCTAGAGTATAATTACGTTTGTTAACCAACCCAGAAGTTTAGATTGTTTTATAAAATTCACCCTTAGTAAAATATTATATTATAATTAGATATGACACTGATATAGAATAATTCTTTAAACAGCATGATCATGCCAATATCATATTAGCTAGCTAATTAATATGGCTTCAAATGCAATAGAACAACTTCATTAACGAGTAAGTTACATGTTCCGGGTTGGGAAGTCGAAAAAAGATTCACCCAATTGATTCAAAAGCACTGCTTTGTTCAAATTGGAAAAAAAAAAACATAAACGCCGTCGTCATCCAATCTAACATATTGGATGCTTTTCGCTCTATTTTTATAACAAAAAATATGTTTCAAAATAAAATAAATATAATAAACAATTATATAAATAAAATTCAAATTTTAAATAATTATTCTTAATAAATTCTATACAAGTGATATATAAGTCCAGAGTAATATTGGTTTCTGAAAAAAACTCAAATAACGACTATCAAATTTTAAAAATATTATTGTGATAATTTACATGAAAAATTTATATATATATATATATATATATATTTACAATTTTCTATATGAATAGTTTTAATAATAAATCACAATCGCATATTTAACATCTGATCATTATAATTAAGCTTTATACGATGTTAATAAACAACTAAGCTCACACTTACATTTTGTATATGAAATTGTCGGTTAAAATAGGAAACTCTGCATCGGCAATATCACTCAAGATTGGCGTATTCGAATAATAGACATATGGCTCTGATATATTTAAATAAATAGGTTAATTAAATACTATACGTTTAATTAGTAATCGGAAATTGTTGTATTAAAAAAGAGTTATTTTCATAAATTACATAAGACATCAAATAATAACTATAAAAAAGAAAAAAAATATAAGAACACTTAATTTTTAGGGTTGAATTGGAAGGGAGTGGCGATCGACACAATATTTTTTTTATATTTATTATTTAATGTGTTAAGAAAAAAAGGAGTAATTTAGTCTCTTCGTAAGTAAAAAAAATAAAACTAAAAAACAACATAATAGAAATGAACAGGAGGTTTAAAATGAAAAAGTCATGATAGATAGGAATTTAAAAAAAATAAGTTCGTACTTAAAAATTAGACGTAGAAAATCGTGATAGTTTAGAGATAATTTATGAAAATAATCCCAAAGAAAGATCATAATTTTTTGGTATTAAGAAATAATTGATATTATTGCAAGTGTATCAAGAGAGCACATACGTAATTTTCTTATTTAATTCATGAAAACCAACAGCACATATATCAAATATGCAAGACACCGTCTTACTCAACAACTACTTAGTGCCTTACTCAAAAGCACACATGCAAATGAATTTTTATTTTATCAGTTAATTAATCAATTAAACTGCGGTAACAGAGATCTTCATCCCTCCATTGCAGTGGCCAGGAAAGCTGCAGATGAAGTGGTTCTCTCCCTTGTTGATGGTGATGCGGTCATTGCCGGAGACGTACACTTTGGATCCCGGAGCAGCCTTGCAGCTATTGTATCCCGCGGCGTCCACCGCGACCACGTTGTGAGCCTGCGGGTTGTAGTTGAAAACTGCATGCCATGCATGCGAGCACATAAGTACGTAGGAACGAGAGATTAAGAGCTACACATTTACACATAACATACACACACGGAACAATTAAGCTTGCATTGACGCAACAAATGAAATGATATCATTATTAGCGCTTACCGAGCACATCGCCGGTCTTGAACGTCTTGCCATTAGTCCAATTGACGACGTTGAAGGTCCAGCCGCCGGCATCGCCGACGGTGAAGGTTGCGGACTCAGCGATCTTGCAGTGGGCGACGAGAAGAAAGCAAAAGAGTGCCACTTCAACAAACACTGCACTGTCTCTTCCCTGGGCCATCACGTAAACAACTGAATGAACTTATGATGGAATGAAGAAACGAGTTTGCCGGAATGTTTCTGACTTTCAGTAGCACTGCTGCTTTTTATGTGAGTGATAGCTCGTAGAATTTGGTCTCCTTTTATATATAGAGATTGCTCAGGCTGCAGATATTTCAGCGAGTAACGAATTATAAAACGGAATTACATAAATGACGAAATTATTTGGAGATTGCGTGATCGTGTTATTGTTTTCGTTAATGCTGAATTTGGCCAGCTAGGTGTATTTTATTCCTTGCTGTCTTAACAATATTTATTATCTTACTAATGATGTATTTATGAGATAAGATATCAAATATACCTGAGTGTGAATTCATTAATTCAATGCCCTAATTCAATTTCGAAAGATCGATTTTAATGATTCGTGTAATAAAAGATCATATGAATATTGAACCATGTCTGATTACTGTACAATAATGTGAAATGTGCTGGACGACAAAGTTTTCATTTTTTTTTGTTTCCTTTTTCTCGTCTTGATGGATCATTTAAAGTGATCCATACAGATATGGACAGTAGTGTTTTACTTCGTCCCCACTCAAAATTTTCTTTTGCACTATAAGAAAATACATTTTTTCGACGGTTCGAGCCGTCGCAAAATGAGAAAAATTCATCGAAAAATATAATTTGTGACGGATTTTCTGACGAGAATGATCCGTCGTACTAAAAATTTCCCTCACGTGGGAAAAATATTTCCACGACCAGAGCCGTGGGAACATTCCTATAGCTCGGGCCGTGGAAACATTTCTCGCGGTCTAAGCATGGGAAGCTCCCACGGATCCAACCGTGGGAAAAGTTCTCACAAGCTGAGGTCCTGAGCTATAGGAACTACTCGTGGTCCTCATGGTTTCGACCATTGCAGGTAGATTTTTTGAAATAAAAAAATTGGCCCGCACGGTCAGATCCGACCTGCACGCAGACCGATCCGGCCGTGCGCATGGCCGATCCGTCTTGCACGCAGTCGGATCAGGCCCCTGCGCGCAGTCGGATCTGCCAATGCGCTGTCGGACCTGCCGCGCGAAGACCGATCCATCCGCGCAAAGGCCGCTCCGGCCGCACAAAGGACGGATCCGACTGGCGCGCGGCCGGGTCGGACCTGCGTGTAGGCCGATCCGACCTGTGCGTGTCACCTACGAGAGAGAGAGGGAAGGAGGGAGGCTGGTGTCGCCGAATTCGTCGTGCCGATCGCCTGGAAGTAGCGCGCTGGTGAGAGAGAGGAGAGAGGAGAGTGGGTACAAGGTAGAAAGTAAAAAGAAAAGGGAAGCGGGAAGGTGAATATAAAAAAAAGAAAAAAAGAGAGGCAAAAATAAAAGTAGAAGCGGGAAAAGAAAAAAATAATAGGCAGGAGAATTTTGCAGAATTTTTTACTTTTCGATGGTTTAAGCCGCAAAAAATATTTTCTACGATTGAAACCATGAGAAATTTTCACGGTCGAAGCCATGAAAAAAAATTTTCACAGATCAAACCATGAGAAATTCTCACGATCAACACCATGGAAAATTTTCCATGGCTTCCTACGGCTTGAACCGTTGGAAATTCTCACGAAAAATAATTCGTTGAAAAATCCATCGCAAACTGTGAAAATTTTTAGACCGTGAAAAATTTTCATCGGAAAAAGTCTTTTTTCTTGTAGTGTTGGTCGGAGGAGTTCCATCAATAAACATTCTTTCTATTTTATAACATTGAAATATGCATAACTTTGAAACTATATATAAAAAAGGAATAAAGATTGTATGGGAAAAGAAGTGACCCATATATATGGGCAATGGTTGAATCTTAATTTGACGATTCACAAATAAGTACCATTAAGATATATTCGAATAAGTGCTATTTGAATATATATATATATATATCATTTATTTGTGAACCATCATATCATGATCTAACGATGACTCATATATATAAGTAATTTTTTGCTCCACATAATCCTTATCCTCTATAAAAAAAAATTAGAACTTTCATTTTTATTGCAAATCTATTTTTTTGTTTATATAAACTTATAATTTGATTTCATATGTAACCTATTATTATATTTTAATTTATTAGGTTAATATTTATTCAATTCAATAAATGAAGGGTCATAAACTTTTAAAATTAAAAAAAGATTAAAAACTGTCATTCTATTACTTTATTATACGTGACTTCGGTGTTATCTAAATTAAATCGATGGTTAATCTGTATAAAGCCAAAATGATTTTAAATTTAGATGTAATGCGCTTGGCAAAAGAAATACTTAGGAGTGATTTGATATTCAATTACATACGTAAATCTTACACATTAATATTATATCCCCCACCCCAACACCCAAAATGATAACTGCTTGTTATTATCTTAAATTTTATTTTAAATCTTTTAATATGTGATCGTTTTCGTTCCAAATTAGGATAAATATGTCCCGATTAAATTGGTCATTTAGCCCAACCCAATTTTAGGGAAACAATTAAATACTATATAGTTATTGTGTATTTTACTTGTGGCTATATACTTATATTCTTAAGATATGTCGTATTTATTTTATAATTAATTGCATAATAAAATGGACCGGGACAAATTCGGATTTCTAGAATATGGCCATAATTTAACTAATAGTTTTATTGGGAAACGATGTTCAATTTAGACCAAATTTGTTTTCGTTTGTATGGATCAAAATGCTCGGCCTTTCCTACTTATTCTTAAATTATACCAAAGGCTAGAGTTATAATTCACTTAACATTTGTTAACCAACACAGAAGTTTAGATTGTTCTATAAAATTCACCCTTGAAAATATTTATATTATAATTGAGTAAATTTCATCAAATGCCCTTCAACTTTGATGTTTGCTAGTGATATTCTTCAATTTCATTTTGTACTATGAATGTCCTACATCTTTGAACTCATTTCATCCGATGCTCTTTTTACCTGCGAGCGGCCATCTTCCGGTTGCCCTATCGACATGGCGTCCACTCGGTTAGTTCCTCTCTTCTCAACGCAAGTAGCTGTCCGACGTGGCAACTTAGCCTTCTCTCTCCTCCACACAATCTCCTCTCTCTCCCTCCCCTCTAGTTCTGGCGCCGACTGCGTTTGTGGTGCGAACTCGCCGGGTCGCCGGCGTCGGGAGAGGGGGGGTCGACCCCCCTCGAGCTTTGGTGTCCTAGCGAGCTTGCACCAACGACGCATCTGGCGTCTGAGGTTGAGGGGAGGGAGAGAGAGGAAATTGCGTGAAGGAGAAGGCTAAGTTGCCACGTCGGATGGCTACTTGCATGGAGGAGAGAGGAAATGACCGCGTGGATGTCACGTCGATAGGGCAATCGAAAGACGATCGATCGTAGGTAAAAAAGTACACCGAGTGAAATGAGTTCAAAGATGTAGGACATCCGTGTTACAAAGTGAAGTTGGAGAGTATCACTGAGCAAACGTCAAAGTTGAAGGACATTTGACAAAATTTACTCTATTATAATTATATATGACACTGATATTGAATAATTCTTTAAACAACATGATCATGCCAATAATATATATTAGTTAGCTAACTAATATGGCATTATTTTTTCGCATGCAATAGAAAAACTTCATTAACGAGTAAACATGAGCCGGATTGGGATGTGTAAAAAAAAGTTTGATCCAATTGACTCAAAAACACTGCTTTGTTCTAATTAGGAAAAAATAAATGCCATATTGATCCGGTCTATGGATGTTTTCGGGCTATTTTTATAACAAAAAATATGTTTCAAAATAAGATAACATAATTGTGAAAAATCTAATAATAACTATCAAATTTTACATATATATATCATTGTGATTTTCACATGAAACATTCCGACCTGTACCGACCCAAATCGGAGCCGGGTCGGGTCGAGTCTAACCCGACCACGGACCTGACACGACTAGTTTGGGTCGAGCCAAGTCATCGGGTTCGCGGGTAGACTCGACCCGCTGAACACTCCTACCTCCCTCCTTTTCATGGAGGGGTACTTTTAACTATTCACAAATGAGAACAAAATCGACGATAACAAAAAAAAATAACGAAATTTGACTGAAAGATCAAATTGAAAAAAATGCGGTGGTTTAGGGACCTAAAAAAATGAGTTCGTAATTTGGGATTAGATATGAAAAATTCCTATAATTTAGGGGTGGTTTATGGAAATAACCCTAAATATTAATCTATATGCTTTCCTAAATATCATATCATATGTTAATTATCTATAAATTAATCCAAGTATTTTAAATTTAATTATCTATATATTATATTTCTGACTCCTTAGTTATAAAATTATGATAATTGAATTAAGGGATATAATTTTCTTCATATTTTAATTAGAAAAAAAACTAACTATGTTGTGTTGATATAATTAGGTAATATAAACTTATATATGTTTATATGCATGCATATGTTGATAATTATATATATATTGATATAATTAAGTAATATAAAGTTATATCTACATTTATTAATATAAATAATATATATATGTATAAAATATTTCATTTAATATGAATACCTACACATGCATATACATATACGTACATGTATTTCAACATGTAATTTATATATACAACATATATCATATATTAATTATCTAGAAATTAATCCAAATATTTTAAATTTAATAATCTTTAAATTATATTTTATCTCCTTGGTTATAAAATTATGAGAATTGAATTAAGAAAAATAATTTTCTTCATATTTTAATTGGAAAAAAATTAATGTCATGACGTCATCGCAGCCTCGATATATGCAACACTAAATTACAGTCATGACATTGACACCTTAATGTCACCATTCTAATTATTTTTTTAGTTATTTTTCGGTGCCTCTTTAGCGATGAAGTAATGCCGCATGTGTGTGCGGAGCTAAAAACTTATCTTAAATCTTTAAGTTCTCGCCTCTTTACCGTTTTACTGTGCATCGCTCTCGCCTTCGCCTTTGACTTCCTTCGTCGTTGCCACTCCGACGTCCTCATCGCGCCGATGTCGTCGCACCACCATTGTCATCGGTGCCCCTCCACCTTCATCGCCATCTTGGTTAGCGCTCTCTCTCCCTCTCTCTCGCCTCATCATCTCTCTTGCCACTTCGATGACCTCCGACGCTTCCACTCTCCCGACCCAAGCATCGAACCCTGACGCTGCCGCCGCCCTCCTCCCACCTCTCCATGTAGTTCTTCAACGGGCTCGCCTCTCCGGTGTTGCCGTTTCGACATCCTCACCACGCCAGGTCCTCCGGCCCGCCGCCACCATGCAACTCCGACGTCGCCGTCGCCGTCGCCGTCGCCGTCGCCGTCGCCGTCGCCCTGCAGCTCCGCCACTGTCACCGCCCTACAGCTCCAATCCTTTCCATAATTTTTCAAAGTACATGTATTTCATGTTTATCTAGGATGAATGAAGATTGGCAGAGAATGTAGATACAAAACTGAATAATCAAACTTTTATCATATACTTGCTTATTTTATAAAATTTGAAAATTTGTTGCAGGAGGAAAAAAGAAGGTGGCCCTGTTGATTTTTGCGCAGTCTACGAGGCCACAAATAAACTTGGTCACACCAACTGCTCGTAAAGCTTTGGTAAGTCTCATCACATGCTCATTTGATTGTTCACATTAGTGTAATTATTTTTCAATTGTGCAATATTTAATTTTTTTTAGGATGTGTACAATGAGAAAATACTCGAGAAGTACGAAGATTATCCTAGTACTCAATCACCAGGTAACCTAACTTGAAAATGATTCATGTTTTTAATGTTATATAATACTTTATATGATTATATGGTTTTTAATGTTAGATAATTTTTATGATTCTTAATGTTTATATAGTTATAAAATTTTTCTATTTTGTAGAGGATGCTTCTGTTTGGGAGCAGGTGGTTGCACAACATGAAGAGGATACTTGAGGGACTTAGGAACAGTCACTCAGGTTCCTAAGAGGAGCGGAGGATATGTAGACGATCAATTTAATTCGAGTTCATCTAACACCCCTAAGTTAACATTGAACAACACCACGAAACTTATTTTGGAGCAACTGTGACTATTTTTTTTAGTCATGATTTAGCGCCGTTTTAGCGATGCATCTTGGAATCGCTATTTGGTATTAATTAGATAGCTTTTTATCTTAGCGATTGAGAAGTCCATGTTGCATCGTCAATCTTTAGTTAGTTGGGCCGAGATCTCTTTGTCCCATTGGAGACCGCACCCTCACCCTGAGGTGAGGTTTGTGTCTCCTGAGGAACTTGGCATTCCTGGTAGCTAGCCTTTGTTCCCCTCATTCGAACGACCATAACAAGACACCTTTATCTTAATTCATTTTTTAATTACATTCATCAATACATACAATCATTCAATACATGTGACATATTATAATCCTATTTAAAGTTACCCATGTATCAAAATTTTCCAAATATAACAATCATAATAACATAGGCTCTGTGCATTGGTCACGATGGTGCCATGTTGCCGATGAAGTCACCCTTTCATGGCTGTTTCGATGTTTGGGGTTGGATTGGTCACGACCATGGTTATTAAAATCGGATCGGACCAGCCGATTCAACCGGTTCAATCACGAATCGACAGCTGATCCGGTCCGAATTAATTAAAAAATGGAATTGCAATTGAACCGGCCAAAAACTGATTCAACCGGTAAAAACCGGTTCAACCACTAAACCAAAAAAACCCGATTCAACATTTAAAGTGAAAAAAAATAGAAAAGAAAAGTAAAAATAGGAAATAAAATGTTAGATAGGAAGGTAAAAAATGAGAAAGTATTTGAATTAAGAATAGGTAAAAATCAAAAAGGAAATAAATGTGGGAGAGGAATTAATGGAAATTAAAAGGAAAGTATTAAAATGAAAATAAAGAAGAAAATAAAAGGAAGTAAGTGTGAGTATGGAAAATTAATTTAATTTATTATCATCACAAAATAGTATAAATTAATTAGTATAATATATCAATAATAATAACTCATAGTTTTTATGAATATTAAAAATTTTAATATCTTTTTATTATAAAAATGTAAATAAATATGAGAATTAATGGGGAGAGAGGAATTAATGGAATTAGAAAAATAAAAATATTAAAATGAAAGTAAAGAAAAAAAATAAACATGAGAGTGATATATGTCAAAATTAATTAATATATTGTCACCCTAAAATAGTATTGAAGAATAAAATAAAAGAATTAATATACTATATTAATAATAAAAATTCAAACTTGAACATTAATATTTAATTAAATATTTTTTTATTATATTTTATTATGAAGTATAAGCATTCTATAATATTTATTATATATAATTATTTTAGATAATATTAATTTAATAAAATCCGATTGAATCTGATCAAACCGGTCTAACCACGATCCAGTTGGTCGTCCAGTTGGATGGCCGGTCCGGTTTTAATAACATTTGGTCACGACCGTGCCTTAACTAACTAAATGCTGCGACTATGTCAGTCGAGTGATCGTTCAACGAAAACTATAATCAAATGACCTATCAAATATTGATCAAATTAAACAGTGGTATTGTACTTTTGAAACAGTCGAACGAATAGATTCCCTAAGGTCATGGGCGTGGCCGAGGGTCACGATCGTGCCATCCTTAGTCACCGCCCTGACCATAACCCTTATACATGGACTTGGCCTAATCATGATCGTACTTTCCTAATTATAATCGTGCTTGTACTGGTCACGATCATGTCATCTCGAGTCACTGCCGTTATTGTGGCGCGTGCCTTTTTCAATCTTGGCACATTACACCCAAGGCAATGGGCTTGTCAGCACCATGAGAGTCACTGTGCTACCCATGAGTCAGCCTTTTCAGTTTCCAATAACATCTAGAGGAAAAATGGTATATTAAGACATCTAAAGGACAATTAAAATATTTTACCTGGTACGTTTCTAAATGCTAGTACATCTTGTTTCATAATAATACGAGTTATTTTCATTCTTTAAACAACATGACCATGCCAATATCATATAAGTTAGCTAATTAATTAATATGACATTATTTTTTCCAATGTAATTGAAATACTTCACTAACGAGTAATTGACTCAAAATACTTCGCATGTGTTCGATTGGGATGTGAAAAATAATTGACTCAAAAGCAAGCGTTTACAGTACTAAACGGAAAAAGTAAATGCCGACCCAATCCAATACGTTTTCCGGCCTATTTTTATAAAGAAATATTTCAAAATAAGTAATCAACAATTAGATAAATAGAATTAAATCTGCTTAATAAATCGTAGGCGTATGGTTCTGCTATATTTAAATGAATAGGTTAATTAAATACAATCTTTTAATTACTAATAGAAAATTGCTAAAAAAAACTAATTAATATTATTGCAAATGTAACAAAGAGAGCACATACATAATTCTCTGATTTAAATCATCAAAGCCAACAACAATACAGTAAATTAAGGGTAGCAAATGCAAATTCTGGTTAATAATGTTAGTTTGTTAAGATTTGTGCACGAGACAAATTATGCACCGCGAGAAAACTCGAAAAATTTAAGGCGACGCAGAATTGTATTAGATGGAAGAAACAGAAGAGAATTACAAAATCATATTGCTTTCTCTTTGAACCTTCCAGGGAGTTTATATAGACACTCCCTTTAACAGATGATAAAAATTAGAGACCAACTGGGTCTCTATATTAATCCCAAAAATAGGACACCTACCTAGTAATGAGGAAATAAAGTAATTCTTTAACAATCTCATGATAAGGAAATATACAGAATATGTCAGACATATTTTCTTTTACTTCTTTGGATCCAAAAGTAGGATTCAATGCATTATTTAACAAATCTCCACATTGAATTGAATCCTACAATCAGATATCTAATACTCGCCGTCGCCGCCAATCGCTGTTCTGATTTTGCACATGCGATAGCATCCTTGTAGCTTGATCTGGCGATTCCACCTCTTTAACTATTTGCAATGCATATGCAACTATGTCCTCAAAGCCATAACGTTTCGGAGGACCTACTTGCCTGCGAGCACGTCCTGTAGGTAGACTTGTCGTTGCTTCTTCTGATTGCTCCTCAGACTCTGGTTGTTCAACCTGATAAGATTCTTCTGGCCTATTCTGAATTGGAGTTAATCCAAACTCCACCTATTTGTTGACATCCTCCAATACTGAGTCAACAACATCTGATTTCTGCTTGAGCATAGACATCTCATCAAAAGATACGTTTCTGCTGTGAATAACCTTCTGCTCTGAAGGAGACCAAATTCTGAAGCCTTTTAAACCTGCACCATATCCTACAAAGACTCTTTCTTTGGCCTTTGGTTCCAGCTTTTCTTCGCTGACATGATAATATACTGGACAACCAAACACTTTCATATTAGTACAATCAGTAGGATTTCCTGACCATACCTCAATGGGAGTCTTTAGATCGATCGCGGTTGCAGGACTCCGATTGACAAGGTAGCATGATGTGCTAACGGCCTCAACCCAGAATGACTTGTTCAGACCAAATTTAGAGAGCATGCACCGTGCCCTCTTCAGAAGAGTTAAGTTCATGCGTTCTGCTACACCATTCTGCTGCGGTGTATCTCTGACGGTGCGATGTCTGCCAATGCCTTCATCCTTGCAGAATCGATCAAATTCAGACGAACAGAACTCCAAGTCATTATCGGTACGAAGATATTTTACTTTTCTCGATGTCTGATTTTCCATCAGAGTCTTCCATTGTTTGATAGCTTCAAATGCCTCGCTCTTGTGCTTCATCATAAACACCCATGTCATCCTTGAGTAATCATTTATCACAGATAGAAAGTATCTAGAACCTCCTAGAGATGAAACATGAGAGAGACTCCAACAGTCAGCGTTGATGTAATCGAGTGTTGCCTTCGTCCTGTGCACTGCTTTGCCAAACTGAGACCTTCGTTGTTTGCCAAACACACAGTGCTTGCAGAAGTTGATTTCGGATATCTTATGACTATTCAGAAGATTGCTCTTGCTAAGGATGCCCATCCCTTTCTAACTCATATGTCCAAGTCACATGTGCCACAACTTGAATATTTCTGATTTTGATTTGGACGAACTACCTGCTACAGCCACACTATAAATTATTGTGCCTTGTAGTATGTACAAGGACTTTTGCCTGACTCCTCTCATGATTTCAACATCACCCTTGGTGATTGTGAGAACATCTTCTGCGACATCCATTCGACATCCTTTGGAGTCCAGAACTCCCAACGATATAAGATTTTTCTTCAGCTGCGGAACATGACGGACCTCTATCATTGTCCTCACCCGATTGTCATGACTTCTGATCTGAATTTAGCCGATTCCAACTATTCTACAGACTGAATCATTGCCCATGATGACATTTTCGCCATCAATGTTCTAATAAGTTGAGAACCACTCTCTGTGCGGAGTCATATGATAAGAACATCCTGAGTCGAGAATCCAATTATCTTCTGAACATCCCTGATCAGATACCATAAGAGTCAAATCATCATCAGATTCGTTATTCTGATGAGCTACTGCAGCAATCGTGTCTTTCTTCTTCTTCTTGGGGCAATCCTTCTTCTAGTGATCCGGTTCTTTGCAGTAGTTGCAGATGTCCTTCGGATTGATGTTCTTCTTTTTCGACTTTCTCTTTTTAGGATTTGTCTTTTCTATGATTGTTACCAACCCTATGGCCTGAGTCTCCACAGCCTTTCCAGACGCCCTATGACGAAGTTCATGAGTATGTAGACTCGATATTACTTCTTCTAGACTAATTGTGTCTCTTTCGATGATAACAGATTATACGAAATTTTCGTACGACAGAGGAAGAGACACCAACAGAAGTAGGGCAGCATCTTCATCCTCAATCTTCACATCTATATTTCGTAATTCCATCAATAGAGTATTCATCTGATCAAGATGATCTTTCAGAAGGGTATCTTCTTGCATGCGGAGGGCGAACAGACATTGCTTCAACAATAACTTGTTGGTCAGAGATTTGGTCATGTAGAGACTCTCAAGTTTCGATCACAGACCGGCCGCCATCTCCTGATCGGCGACTTCGATAATCACCTCGTCCGCCAGACACAACAGGATCATAGAGTGCGCCTTCTCTTCCTGTGCCATCAAACTTGCGAGGTCGGACTCCTTTTCTTTGCCCTTCGGGTTTTCCTCTTTCGGTTTGTTCTTCGACACATTTGCGAGCGGCGCCCATACTCCCTGTTGTTTCAGAAGTGCCCGCATCTTGATCTTTTAGAGACTGAAACTATTTCGTCCTGTAAATTTCTCGATGTTGACATTGTGCGATGCCATCTCTATGCCTGACGGAGGATTGACGATGAAGCCTCGCTCTGATACTAGTTTGTTAGTTTGTTAAGATTTCTGCACGAGAGAAATTATGCATCGCGAGAAAACTCGAAAAATTTAAGA
Organism: Pontederia crassipes; assembly: GCA_030549335.1. Lineage (NCBI taxonomy): Eukaryota > Viridiplantae > Streptophyta > Magnoliopsida > Commelinales > Pontederiaceae > Pontederia > Pontederia crassipes. The sequence continues at coordinate 40,096,092 of CM060186.1, forward strand.
CGACGCAGAATTGTATTAGATGGAAGAAACAGAAGAGGATTACAAGATCAGATTGCTTTCTCTTTGAACCCCTTATGGAGTTTATATAGGCACTCCCTTTAACAGATGATAGGAATTAGAGACCAACTGGGTCTCTATATTAATCTCAAAAATAGGACACCTACCTAGTAATAAGGAAATAAATTAATTCCTTAATAATCTCATGATAAAGAAATATACATATTTTCTTTTACTTCTTTGGATCCAAATAGATTTTCAGTTAAAGTAGGATTCAACGCATTATTTAACAAATAATCAATTAAGCTGCCGTAACAGAGATCTTCATCCCTCCATTGCAGTGGCCAGGAAAGCTGCAGATGAAGTGGTTCTCTCCCTTGTTGAGGGTGATGCGGTCATTGCCGGAGACGTACACTTTGGAGCCCGGAGCAGCCTTGCAGCTATTGTATCCCGCGGCGTCCACCGCGACCACGTTGTGAGCCTGCGGGTTGTAGTTGAAAACTGCATGCCATGCATGCGAGCACATAAGTACGTAGGAGCGAGAGATTATAGAACTACACATCTACATATAACATACACACACGGAACAATTATGCTTGCATTGACGCATCAAGTGAAATGATATAAATATTAGCGCTTACCGAGCACATCGCCGGCCTTGAACGTCTTGCCATTAGGCCAATTGACGACGTTGAAGGTCCAGCCGCTGGCATCGCCGACGGTGAAGGTTGCGGACTCAGCGATCTTGCAGTGGGTGACGAGAAGAAGGCAAAAGAGTGCCACTCCAACAAACGCTGCACTGTCTCTTCACTGGGCCATCACGTAAACAACTGAATGAACTTACAATGTAATGAAGAAAGGAGTTTGCCGGAATGTTTCGGACTTTCAGTGGCACTGCTGCTTCTTATGTGAGTGATACCTCGTAGAATTTGGTCTCCTTTTATATAGAGAGATCGCTCAGGCTGCAGATATTTCAGCGAGTAACGAATTATAAAAAGGAATTACATAAATGACGAAATTATTTGGAGATTGCGTGATCGTGTTATTGTTTTCGTTAATGCTGAATTTGGCCAGCTAGGTGCATTTTATTCCTTGCTGTCTTAACAATATTTATTATCTTACTAATGATGTATATATGAGATAAGATATTAAATATACCTGAGTGTGAATTCATTAATTCAATGCCCTAATTCAATTTCGAAAGATCGATCTTAATGATTCGTGTAATAAAAGATCGTATGAATATTGAACCATGTCTGATGACTGTTTACACCTACAATAATGTGAAATGCGCTGGAAAACAAAGTTTTCAATTTTTTTTTGTTTCCTTTTTCTCCTCTTGATGGATAATTCAAAGTGACCAGAGAGATATGGACAGTAGTGTTTTACTTCATTCTCACTCATATTTTTCTTTTGCTCGGAGGAGTTGCATCAATAAACAATCTTTCTATTTATAACATTGAAATATGCATAACCTTGAAATTATATAAAAAATTCGAACTTTCAATTTTATTGCAAATCTAATTTTTTTGTTGTATAAAAGAATACAAACTTATAATTGATCGCATATGTAACCTATTATTATATTTTAATTTATTAGGTTAATATTTATTCAATTCAATAAATGAAGGGTAATAAACTTTTAAAATTAAAAAAGATTAAAAACAGTCATTTTATTACTTTATTATACGTGAATTTGGTGTTATCTAAGTTAAATCGATGTTTAATCTGTATAAAGACGAAATGATTTAAAATTTAGATGCAATGCGCTTGGCGAAAGAAATACTTAGGACTTAGGAGTGATTTGATATTCAATTACATACGTAAATCCTACACATTAATATTATATCCCCCCGCCCCCAACATCCAAAATGATAAGTGCTTGTTATTATCTTAAAATTTTATTTTAAATCTTTTAGTATGCGATCGTTTTCGTTCGAAATTAGAGTAAATATGTCCCGATTAAATTGGTCATTTCGCCCAACCCAATTTTAGGGAATCAATTAAATACTATATAGTTATATTGTATTTTATTTGTGGGTATATACGTATATTCATAAGATATGTCGTATTTATTTCATAATTGACTGCATAATGAAATGGACTGGGACAAATTCGGATTTCTAGAATATGGTCATAATTTAAGTAATAGTTTTATTGGGAAGCGATATTCAAGTTAGACCAATTTTCTTTTGGAGAGTATGGATCAAAATGCTCGGCCTTTCCTACATATTCTTAAATTATACCAAAGGCTAGAGTTATATTTCACTTAACATTTGTTAACCAACAGAGAAGTTTAGATTGTTCTATAAAATTCACCCTTAAAAATATTTATATTATAATTATATATGACACTGATATAGAATAATTCTTTAAACAACATGATCATGCCAATAATATATATTATTTAGCTAACTAATATGGCATTGTTTTTTTTCACATGCAATAGAAAAACTTCATTAACGAGTAAACATGTGCCGGATTGGGATGTGGGAAAAAAAAGATCGATCCAATTGACTCAAAAGCACTGTTTTGTTCTAATTAGGAAAAAATAAATGCCATATTGATCCAGTCTATGGATGTTTTCGGGCTATTTTTATAACAAAAAATATGTTTCAAAATAAGATAACATAGTTGTGAAAATCTAGTAATAACTATCAAATTTTAAATATATCATTGTGATTTTTACATGAAAAATTTATATATATTTATAAATGTCTACATGAATACCTTTAATAATAAATCAGAATCACATATTTAACATCTCATAATTATAATTAAGCTTTATACGGTGTTAGTAAATAACTAGCTAGCTCACACTTACATTGTCATTTTGTATAAGAAATTGTCGCTCATGAAATATATAGTACACTCTGTCTCGGCAATATCACTCAAGATAATAGACGTATGGCTGTGATACATTCAAATAAATAGGTTAATTTACAAATCGGAAATTGCTGCAATAAAAAAAGATAATAATTTTATTCGGTATCAAGGAACTAATTGATATTATTGCAAGCGTATCAAAGAGAACACATACGTAATTTTCTTATTTAATTCATCAAAGCCAACAGCACATATCAAATATGCAAGACACCATCTAACACAACAACTACTTAGAGCCTTACTCAACAGCACATATGCAAATGATTTTTTTTATCAATCAAGCTGCGGTAACAGAGATCTTCATCCCTCCATTGCAGTGCCCAGGAAAGGTGCAGATGAAGTGGTTTTGCCCCTTCTTGAGGGTGATGCGGTCGTTGCCGGAGTTGTTCACTTTGGAGCCCGGAGCAGCCTTGCAGCTGCTGTAGCCGGCGGCGTCCACCGTGACCACGTTGTGAGCCTGCGGGTTGTAGCTGAAAACTGCATGCATGCGTGCATATATAAGCACGTAGGAACGAGAGATCAAAAGCTACATCTAGACATAATATACTGCATGCATGGGAAAGAAAAAAGATTAAGCATGCATTTGAAACAGCAAGAGAAATGATATGGAGATGAGCGCTCACGGAGCACGTCGCCGGCCTTGAATGTCTTGCCATTGGGCCAGTTGGAGACGCCGAAGGTCCAGCCGCTGGAACCGCCGACGGTGAAGGTTGCGGACTCGGCAGTCTTGCAGTGGGTGGCCAGAAGAAGGCAAAAGAGCGCCACTCCAACGAAAGCTGCACTGCCTCTTCCCTGAGCCATCACAGAAAAAAAAAACAACTGAAAGATCTTTCACAAAGCTGAAGTTTTGGCTGGAAAGGTTCAGGAACTAATGAGTTTGAGAAGCACCACTGCTGCTCTCGCGATACTCCACACAAATTTGATCTGCTTTTATAGAGACGTCGACCTGTCTGCAATAATTTTGAGGAAATGGGAACCAATCAAAGGAGGGAATTATACAAATGCGGAAATTATTCAATTAGGATCGCGTGATCGTGTAAAAAAATGTTGCTGCTAAATCTAATGCTGAAATTGGTCTGCAAATTTACTCCCTTTTTTTGAAGTCATATTCCTTGCCGGCCCTAATAACTATATATTTCCCTTTTGTCATTGCTGTGTATGTATCATATGTTTGCTTTAGTGAGAAACATGTATATGAGGATAATGATTAATAGATTCCCTATTATTGACCATCTTTTTTGTGCTAGAACATTTATTGCCCAAATTCAAATTTCAAAAGACTGTTCTTAATGCTTTATACTAATAAGGTTGTCAGCCTAAACCGGTTAGACTTAGACTCAGTTGGGCAGGATAGAATTATAAGGAAGGGCCTTCTAGTTCACTGAATTTTTATACATTGATAAAACATCTTGCTTACTTCTACAACACCTATCATTTTATTTTTAAAAAATAACTAAAATAGTATTGTATTCTAGGATAAAAAAAATGGTGTATCAATTGCGGCCGGGATGTCCAGGACCCTTCACGCGTCACGGCCGAGATCAACTGACGGCCGAGGATCTCCACCGACATATACTACGGCCGAGACCTCACTTCCTTTGGAGCATTGCACCGCACGGAAACATCACCTTTCTTCCTTGGGATATTTTTATCTATAGATGAGGCGATTTGCTAATATTTGGAGGGGCGTCGTGATCAATGACATCCCGGACGCTCGGCCCGTTAATTTCATATCCGGGGGATTATTACTAGACCAAGCCTGCCTATCAAGATTATTTTGAAAGAATGTCTGTTATACGAGCCAACGCCGCTAGATTTCCAAACATCGAAATATTCAGGGAGTACAATTTATTGGCCGAAATTCATTTATTATTTTCTCAAATTGGTCTTTCAGATTTTGTTCAACAGTGGTGGCCGACTTATGAAGTCCTTACTATGAAATTCTTGTCATATCTCGAGGTCTTCAATTTAGATGGCGGACAATATGATTAGCCCCGCATTTCTTTTCAGCTATACGGGCGACCCTTCACATTGACTTTAGAAGATTTTAATAATATTTATCGATTTTCCAACTATGGGGCTCCTTGTGTTCCTGCTGACTTTCATGCTGAAGATTTTTGGAAACAGATAACCGAAGAAGACGGGTTGGTCTGGAGCATAGTTAAGGAAAGCACAATTCAAAATCCTGTCCTGCGCTTTGTCCACCGCATGATTAGCAACACCTTTAGCGGACGAAGTGACAGTGATGGTGCTGTCTCAGAGGGGGAATTATTCTTGATCCACAGCATGCTCCACAAGACACAGGTCAATGTCGGCACTTTCCTCATTCGTCGTCTTTGACGTCGTACTACTCATCGGAGCAATAGTATTAATATGGGCGCCCTTATCATGCCGACAGCTCAACACTTCAAACTGGACCCGGATGATCTTCAAGTTGTACCAAGAATTGCCCACCTCAACCGACGAACCATTGTAGCCATGGGTCTCGCCAAGACTAACAATGCAGGATGTTGGGAATAGAACACCGAAGATCGATGAATAATCAAAATAACGAAAGAAAGAGAAGATGAACACAAAGATTTAACGTGGTAAAACTCTCTTGATGAATGTGAACAAGAGATAAACATTAACGGGCAAAGGAGGCCGCCGCTAGGAATTTCACTATGAGCCAAAAGAGAGAGTACATCATATAAAATCCTAACCCTCATATATAAAAGTCCAAGCCCTCCGCTTCCGCCACAGATCCTCATTTTTTCCCTTTTTCTCATTTTTTTCTTTTAGAATTTTGTGTACAGGGTACATAATTCAATGCACATCAATAAATCTTCACATTGACTTGAATTTTACAAAAAAATCTCAAAAAATAAATGCTCAACATGCTCTCCTTTGTCGAATGGCTCAGATGGGCCTAGTTTGATCTTTGCGTAACGCCCGCCAAGTCTGAACAATAGTCAAACTTGGCAACAGGTAAGCTCTTTGTCATCATATCTGCTGGATTGTCATGTGTACTAATCTTCTGAACTTGAACATCTTGCTTTTCAACAATATTACGAATAAAATAGTATCTCACATCTATATGCTTTATCCTTTCATGATGCATTTGATTTTTTGTAAGATGTATTGCACTCTGACTATCACAATATATGACAGTAGCTTCCTCTTTCATAGTGAGCTCTCCAACTAATCCTCTCAACCAGATAGCTTCTTTCACAGCTTCAGTGATGACCATGTATTCAGCTTCAGTGATGGATAATGCTACTGTATCATGCAAAATAGCTTTCCAACTCACAGCACAATTAGTAATAGTAAAGACATAATCAGTTAGGGACATTCTTCTATCAAGATCTCTTGCAATATCTGAATCAACATAGCCAACCAGTCCAGCTGAATTTCTACCAAATTCCAAGCATACATCAGAAGTACCTCTTAAATATCTCAGTATCCACTTAATAGCTTCCAGTGTTTCTTTCCTGGATTAGACATATATCTACTAACAACACTGACAGCATGAGATATATCTGGATGAGTGCAAACCATTGCATACATAATGCTACCAATTGCACTATAGTAAGAAACTTTTCACATACATCTTTTATCTTCATCAGATTGTGGTGAACATAAAGCTGAGAGTTTAAAGTGTGTAGCAATCGGTGTACTAACTGTCTTAGCATTCTGCATTCTAAAACGCTCCAAGCCCTCGGCTTCCGCCACAGATCCTCATTTTTTCCTTTTTCTCATTTTTTCTTTGAGAATTTTGGATACATGGTACATAATTCAAGGCACATCAATACATGAACCAAAGATTTTATTTTTAAAGAGAGTGATCCGGAGGTGCCCTGCAATGTTCGAAATGCATTTACACCAATCTGACTACTTTTTAAGCAGGTCGCAGCTCCAGTGATTTCACTTGTAGGACCATCTACCTCTGTCAGTCAGCCACACCAGGATGACTTCTCTTGATTTGATTATACTGATTATGTGGCAGTCCAATAATACCTTCAACAGCCACAACTTTTCTAGGTTGCATCATCGGACATGAAGCATCTACCCTCTCACCACACATGTCGGTGCCTTCTCCGATTTCGTCTCCAGCACATGAGAGCTCTTCTGATTCCTCGTTCATACCAGCTACTCCTTATGAGGAACGGAATCTGATGTGTCTGCCCCTCTGCAAGAGCCTATGCCCACTTACTTGTCACCACTTGAGCAGGCATATTACACACCTCCTCCGCAACCTCAACCATCATAGCCTGACTATGCATCCATGTAGAGCCTCTGGAAATCTATGTACGATGATCAACTTCGCTAAGCAAGAGAGTTGCACGCTATTCGAGAGGAGCAAAATAGGCAGGCGGTAGAGTTGACCACCATTCGAGCCAAATTCAGTGATATGCAGGAGCCACTTTGAGTCCCTCCAAGATCAGCAAGTTCGTATGACAAGGCACATCCAAGACTATCATATGCGCCATGGACACTTCGGCTACAATTCACTTTCGCCGCCACGCAAATAATAAATCTGATTGTGTCTTTTTTCTTTTCTTTATTTTTCCCTTTTATTGAATCTGTATCCCTTTCCCTTGTTGGGCCTAACATTAAGGACAGTGTCTGATTCTAACTCGGGGGAGTTTGCATTTCATGCATTGTATTTTCCTTTATTTTTCTTTTTATTTGCTTATATATGCAGTTATATCAAAAATCCAAAAAATTGAATAAATGAAAAATTCTCAAAAATATCATCGCATGCATTTATTTTTGCTACCATCTTACAAACTCTTGTGAATTTTGAATGTTTTTCTTTCTTATCATTTATTATTTCAGTATTGAACTTATGGACTATGTGGCTATGTTAAGTAGAATTATGGATGTCTAGAATACAAGATCATGTTTATAACTTTTATTTTTATTAAGTTTTGAAAGTAGTAGTCTTTTTATTGACCATATTAAGTAGTCCTTGAGCTTAAAAAAATGTAAATTTTTTTTTTTGAATAAAGTTATTTGTAGGTACAAAACTGTTATCCAGAACCATGGTGTATTCGGCTAATTAGATCCATAGGGGTTGCGACCTAAGGGCAATTGCTTTGAAATCCATCGAGCGAAAGTCTACTACAAGGACCATCTTGTGGAATATGGGAGAAGCACGAGAGTACTGAATCATGGACAAGCTCAAACTCTTCATTCGTAACCTTGGTTGTTCGGGCAAGTAAACTCGAGAGGTGCCTTATCACTTATTGCCCTAAGGTCATCTGGTTTGGGAGTCATCAGTCCACAAGCCGCTACATGGACTTCCTTGTGCAATCCTGCTTGAAGATTAAAACTTTTGAAATTATTGAAAATAAAAAAAAAAGAAAAAGAAAAGTTTTAAGCTCAATTAGTACTTATGTGTTCAATATCAATGCTATTATTTGACAGACTATTTAATTTTTCTACAATGCTGAATTTCAAATTGTTCAAATATGTGTAGCAGTCAGAACCTCTATTAAGCTAAGTGCATGAAAAATGATGAGATGCTGAGTAGTAGGTGTGCAGAAGAATTGTGTGAGAAAATTAGTCAGTTGACAATATGAAAGCTATGATGGAATCCTTGTTCTTGAGTTTTGTGTTGAATTTTTGCTTGAGGAGAAGCAAAACGTTAAGCTTGGGAGAGTTTGATGCATGCAAAATATAACATATTAGACTATTATTTTAGTTATTTTTTCTATAACTTGATCATGACATGCTTCATTTTGTGTCATTTTTATTTATGATTCTAGATTTATCGAGTCTAGTTACTAATTCGTTGAATATTTTAATTTTGAATAAATCGACTTAATTTTTATAATTATTTTGCAGGTAAAATCGAATTAACATACAAGAGACGACGCCAAGTTGGAAATTATCATTGGCCGTTATTTTATCATGATGAAAGAGATTATCGATCATGAAGGATTAGAAGAGTTTCTTACGAGGCATGAAAGCAAGATTTAATTCTATACTTTGTCTTTTATCGTCCGAGGTCATCACGAGGCACAAAAAACCATCATCAATCAAGATTATCGACCGCAAAAATCCAACCATGAAGTTTTATCCTTAACCAACATTTGAGTATTACTAGCCAAGATCATTGGGCGCAAAAGCCTATCATTAACCAAGATCTACTAGGTCTATCGGCCATAATATCCAACTCATTGGGAAAAGAAGTTTTATCGCCATTAACCAATCATTGAGCACAAAAGACAATCATTAACCAAGTGATGATACATTTTGCGACGACCAGATCGGATTCCTTACCGGGTCACGATTGGACCGATCCGATCATGTTCGATCGGATTGAACCGGATTTTATTAAAATAATATTATTTATAATAATTATAGAGATATAATATAAGTTATATGATGTAGTATATTAATATTGTACTAATAACCTATTAATAATATTAAAAATTAATATAACATAATTTTAATTTGTTAAAAGTTTTAATAGTGATAAATAAGAATAATTAACATTTAAATATAAATAGATTATTATTAATTTAATATCCATTATTTAATGATATAAATGCTATATTAATAAAGTTTATCTTAAATTATTCTTATTTCTTTTTTCTTTAACACTTTCCTTTTTTATTTCCTTTATTTATGTCTTTTAATAATTTTCTATTTTAATGCTAAGCAATTTCAAATACTTACCTTTTTTATTTCCATTCCTATTTAATGTTATACATGTCATATTCATTCCTTCCTTACATTTCTTTTATTTCTTTATTTTTTTCCTTTTTAACTTTCCTATTTTTGTCATTATTTTAATTTTTTTTCAAAATTTGAAACCGGCCCGATCCAACCGGCCGGTTCAATCGATTTTTCCCGGTTCAACATCAAAACCAATTTTGTACCTTGACCGGACCGGATCACCAGCCGGTTCGCGGTTGAACCGGTTGAATCGGCCGGTCCGATTCGATTTTCAAAACATTGACATTTTGTGGCCGAGAATAAAGATAAGTTTTATCATCGAGTGCCAAACGGAGAAGCTTTTATCACTAACCAATGATCAAGTTTATCGTCCGTGAAACTATATCATCAAAGTGGATACAGTCGTAAGCAACTCAAGTTTTATCTCATGAAATTAATTTCGACCGTACGATATCACGACCGTGATCAACAGGAAGACCGTACCGCACCTATAAATAGATGAGTAAAACATCAAAGTCCAGTTTCTTTACAGAGTCGTGAATGCTGCAGGCTATGACCAAGGAGAGGGTGCGGCCTAAGGTTGAAGACGGGGTGCTGGCCAACGTTCCTAGTGCTTCGTCGTTTGTGCGTGTACTTTGTTTGGGTGTAATTCTTTCGTTGTTATTTTTATTATCTCTCCAATATTTCTAGAATGAACTCCATGTTTTTAAAATTATTATTTTAGGAGATAATTAATTGAAGGAAAATTATTTGGACCTATATTATTTGTTTTAATCTTTTCTAATCAATTAGTTAATTGTGCTTAGTGCTTTTGATTTAATTATTTAGATTTTTGAGTTGAGTAATTACCAGTTTGTGAACTATTTGATTTCAAAATTCATTAATTAAATTAATTAATTTTATTTAAAATTAATAATTGATATAAATTTGATAACTAGTGTGTGAAGAATCAAGTTTGTGTGGTCTGTTAATCATACGAGTTTGTAGAGTGGTTATTAGTCTAGGAAATCCAATTTATTGCGTCTTAATATTAATATGATTTGATGGGATGCCAATTTATGGAGATTTCAATTCCTATTAAATTAATATAGTTTAACCTGCATGCTTAGACTGAGGGAATGACAGTTTGTGGAGACCGTAATTTAATCATGTTAGGTTAATAATTTAGGGAGACTCTAATCCATATTTAAAGATTAAATTTATCTTTTATGATTCAAATATTTATCCTGATCTATTTTCATCCTAAGGCCTAACTTCAACACTATTATCTTATCTTATTTTATTTTATAAAACTTATCTTCAAAATTTATGTATTTTTTCTCTTATTAATTTATAAATTCAGATATTGAATTAATAATATTCCTCATGAATTCGACATTCTTTACTATATTACTTCAGCGACTAGTGCACTTGCTAGCGGATTTATTTTTTCTACATCATTTTACGCGTCACTTCTACTACTAGATTATTGAGATATATTAGATTTAACTAGTTCTTCGTGATTCGACACTCTACTCTCTACTTTATTATTTGAGATGACTAGTGCACTTGTTAGTAAATTTATTTGTTACAAATTTAACGCATCAGGCATCCATGTAAAGAAATATACGTAATGCGGTCCAAAATAAACTCAATTATCACGTGACAGGATGATAAAATTTTAGAGTGTTACATCATGTATCTAAAAAAAATTTATGCCAATCTCGATGTTTGAGAAGCAGTACTGACAATTTACTCATGCTACGTTAATAATTATATGCATTGCCTATAAGTTGAAAGTCAACAAAACCCAACTAATTCGATAAGATCATCTCATGTCGCCTACTTAATAGTGATTCCAAATAGAAATTTTTTGTACGAACTCAAACTCAAAAATCTTACTTAACGTTGAAGGAGTCTTATTTCTGTCTGTTCATTTCAACCTATGTTCGATAATACGGTTTTTTTTTCTTTTTTTTATTTTAAATGATTTGTTTGTTAATTTAAGAGTTTTATATCATTTAAAATTAGAAAAAATATATAATAAACTATTTGAAATGTTGAAATACTAAACCCGACTCTGTCCAAGTCGAGTTGGTCGGATCATAACAAAAAAAAGGAAAACCCTACCTGCGGGTCGAATCAGATTCACCTGACCCGTGAACATTGGTTATATGTATCTAAGATTCTATTAGCTAATTTCTGCCCATGGATATGTCCGTTCCCTTTTAAGTCTGTGGGTTGAACTTTGGAAAGAGGACAGCCATTTCTGAATCTCCAAATGGTTTCCAACCTTATAACAGTGCAACTTTAGTTAGAGATGCAATTTCTGAACTAATAACATCAACTATTCGTTTATCCGTTTGCAGCACGGAGCCAACCAAAAAAATAGACAAAGCCTGTTGTTCCATAAAGACGCATTCCTGTGTCCCGCAGCCATTGTGTTCAAAGTTCTCTGAATGCGTCACTTTCCGCTGCTTAATTTCTTCTAGTAAACTTTAAATGGGCACTGCTTCTAACAGCAAATTTCCTTCTTCAGATTTGGAGGGCTTCAGTTGAAGCATTCCCTTACTGATTTTTCAAATACAGCCTCTTGCTGCATTAAATCGACTCTATTCCTGTGACCAATCGCTTATACCTCTCTCCCCTTCTCTCTTCTAGACAAGTCAGGGAAGCTATCAATAAAGGAAGATATTTTAGGAGGCGGAGATTGGGGCGCAAATTTCGTGATCTCGCAATAACAGCGTGAAAGCTGCTTCAATCTGTCGATCCTTCTGAATATTTTCTTCTCTTTTATATTTGTATTTATAATCTTTGAACAGTGAGGTAGGCACATCAAAATTAGCCAAATAGGCAATTTGGCATGTGCAAAAGAAAATTTGGTTTCACCTAAATGAAGACGTCGTCTTATCTCCCAAAGGGAAAAAAAACTTTAGTCCTTTTTTTCGGTGTTACCATCGGCATCACAACAGGTGTTAATTGCTTTTATCATCACTAGTTGTTCTGTCATTGCCACGCATCCTAAGAACCTAAATGAAAGAGTTCTTAAATTCTTTCTAGATATGTCAACACTTTTTAGGCGTTAAGAATTTTATTAGAACATTTCGAGAACTTTTTTTTTAGAAAAAAAGCTCTTCGAACATTAACTTCTAAAATGGTTTTTCTTTATTAAAATACAACTTGTAATTATTAAATGGTGAATATTTTTACAATAAGACGAGATTTTTTTTCTTTAGATTAGGGTGATCGTCGACTAGTCTGATTAATTAAGAGTATAAAAAAATAAATATGCTTTCGCCTCATGTACCCAATCAAAATTTAAAGTTATCCAATCCCACAGAAATGCTGACCAAGTAGCCATCAGTTATCAGTATTTGGCCAGCGATCGAGTCCACTCAACTTGGTCAACAAGTGCTGCGCACTGCGTTTTCGATTCACGTCCATCTATAGAGCAGATCATGCACTATATATATAGTATATATATCCAGGCGATCGAATAAGAAAACCATCACAGAGAACACAAAGATGGCAGTACTACAAAGTCGCCTCCTCCACCTCCTCTTGTCCCCCACCTTGCTCTTGCTCCTCCTGCCTTTCATCTGCGCCGACACAGACGTCCTCGGCGAATACTGCGACAACAGCAGGAACATCACGAACGCCGAGACGTCGTACAACATCAACCGCGTCCTAAAGGACATAGTCACGTACGCCTCCGCCGACGGCTTCGCCACCTCATCTGCGGGCGCCGGCAGCACACGCATCTACGGCCTGGCGCAGTGCCGTGGAGACGTGAACGCCAGCGACTGCCAGGCCTGCCTCGCCGACGCGGCGAACCAGCTCTCCGCTCGGTGCCCGAACACGGTGGACGGCAGGATCTGGTTCGACTACTGCTTCGTCCGGTACGACGACAAGGACTTCGCCGGACAGGTGGATACGGGCGTTGGGTGGCTGTACGCCAACACCGAGAACGTGACGGAGCCCAAGCGGTTCGACAACGTGCTCGGGAAGCTGTTTGACAAGGTGCGGGCGCAGGCGGTGAAGCCGGCGAACGAGGGGCTGGGGAAGGCGCAGACCAAGTTCACGCCGTCCGAGACCCTCTACGCGCTGCTGCAGTGCACCAGGGACTTGTCCCCCTTGAACTGCGAGACATGTCTGGCCGCGGCGGAGGAAAATTTCCAGGGCTTCTGCCAGCACAAGAAAGGGTGCAGGGTGCTCTACAGCAGCTGCTACGTCCGCTACGAGTTCTATCCCTTCTACTTCCCGCGTACTAATGGTGATAAGGGCCGCAGAGCTTCCTACACGAGAGCGATCCATGGCTAACTAAACTTCTATAGTTTTGTGTGTGTGTTTGTGCGTGGTAATTTGTCTGTCTTGCTTATGAGAATAAAGATGGTGACGAGGGACCAGGTGAACGTCATCCTGTGCTTTGTAGTTTGTACTCTTTTTATCCGGATTAATAATGTGTGCACTCTTATCGGGAAAAAAAAATAATGTGCGCACTGGTGGGTCTTAAAAAAAAAGGGAATATGGTGATGGGAACATATGTGCCCGATCCTTGTATTTTAGTGCGTCAAATAAAGAAAAAAGTGATTGTATCTTGTGTTAACAACAAAAGCGTTTGTGAAATAATTAATAATGAAAATGATAACCACAATTTTCATTGACGACCCTTAGCGTATATGAGTTACTGAGAGATTCCGTGATACAAAGGATTAACGATATATGATTATAAATGATCAAAAGGATCTCAAAATCGCAGCTAATTTGGCTTAAAATTTTTTGAAGGAATTAATATAAATAAATAAAAGGATATTATCGTAATATCACTTAGCGAAAAAATAGGTCGTCACAGACTTTTTTATATTATTTCGGTACCATAGTCAAGAACTCAATCAACTAATCAAGTACATAAAAAATACTTGTTCCACAATCCAAAGTCCTCGGGAAGACGTGGAAATCATAGTAGCTTAACCAGTGTTCTTGGAGTTCACGTTGGCCTCCCGGACAGATTCTTCACACTGAGAAGAACCACAAGTACATAGACAAGAACATCATTTAGTTTTAGGGTTATTTTTATAAAACATTCTTAAATTATGATAATTTTGCAGGTCTAATTTTAAATTATGAATTTATTTTTTATCCCTAAATTATTGTGGTTCTTTCAATTTAATCATTTCGCTGACTTTTAACTTTATTTTTTATCATTTATAAAAAAATCTAAATTATCCCTTCTCTCATCTCGTCCTTTTGCTCATCGCTGGCGTGCACGACCCCCCTCCCTCACTTTTGCTCGTCGTCAACGTGCAGAGGGCACGAAGGTCGGAGAGGAGCGGAAGAGGTGGGGGTGACGACGAGATCACAGGGAGTGATCTCCCCCTCGTGCGTACCGACGCTAAGCGCGGGGGGCCCCTCGTGCACACCGACCTCCCACGATCTCATCGCCCCCTTTTTCTATGTGTAACCCAGGGCGACGCCCCTGCGAGCGATCGTAGGGGGCGACGAGATCGTGGAAGGGCAATGCCCCCTCCGATCTCGTCATCGGCGCGCACGAGGAGTCCCTCTCACTCGGCGCCAGCACACACAAGGGGGGATCGCCCCCACGATCTCATCGCCCCCACGATCTCATTGCCCTCTGCGCGTCAGCGATGAGCGAAAGAGGAGGGGGTGGCGTCGCCCTCCTTGTGCATGGCCCTGCCCCTTGTGATCTCACTGGTAACGATTAAATGGGAAGAAATGAAGATAACAGAAAAGTTGTTAGAAGTCGGCGGAATGATTAAATTGAAAAAATTATGGTAGTTGAGAGATCCAAAAAAATAAGTTCGTAGTTTGAAGTTAATTGCGAAAAATCGTGATAATTTAGTAGTGGTTTATGAAAATACCCTTTCTTTTATTTTGTACTTAAGTGCATAGTTATATAACTGCACTTACTTACGATTATTAACTGCATTCATGCAGTGTCACAACCTCATGTCAATTAAGACCCATATGCATGGGCTTACATATTCAACAATCTTTCACACGCATATACATGCATTATCAAAATTATTAACTAACTAACTCTCGAATAAAACTAACATAATTTTATTCATCGCAAGAAGATTTGGAATACATTAACACCTAAGCCTTGTGCATAGAAATGCGCCAATTGAATATGGTTTATTAAGTATCTCATACTTACATACGTATTCATTAATATTATCTTCTTCATATTATCAAGTCATACTAGACATCAATGTGCTTTCTGTTTACAATGGTTCATCCTTTAATCAAATAATAGCGACGTACTTATTGCAATAAAGGGCATATTTGACCATTGTAAATATAGGAGTAAAATAATTTATTTAATGAGAGGTCTTCATGTTATCATTGAGTATACCACAAACTCAATTTTCATAGTTGACAACTCCATATAGTTTTTCTCTAGCTAAAATTTGCAACAATTTCATTCCATAATGTGAAGACATATTGGAGATAAACTTTTGTTTATTAATACTATCTTTCTAATTGGCGTCTAATTGTTAAGTCGGTTTATAAACTAAACTTGATCTCCGTCAAAGCACAAAATTAGAATCAGCAATGTTCATAAGATGTCTCATTATTCTCTTCACCGCCATTCAATATAGTGTCATGTATTATTATGTGAAACTTCTTATTTGATCAATGATATAAAAAGTAAACATCAGACTGATCAACTTATGTTTGTTGACTGACCATACTTATAGGAGGACATTTCTTTTTATTACTTATAGATACTTATAAAATATCATGATATTTAAATGCATCTCTTATAATAAGGGTATCATTGAGTTTACAATTCTCCATGATACTTATAGAACGTTCAATTCAACTTCATAAAAGATAATTCTTGCTGTAAAACAATAACCTTACTTGAACAATTCTTTTTTAAATTCCACACTAATAACTATCTCACCCATGTCATTTTATATAGAAAAATATTAAATTCTTCATTAATATAAGAATCTCTTATTATTTTAGCTATTCACAATATCGCTTCACATGTAACATGAATATTGTGCTCAATATGTTTTATATTGGAGCTTTCAATAGTTTTATGAATTTTCATCTACTACATATGTGAATCAATAGCTAGAATTTTGACAAACAAGAGAAAATATAATATTTTTTCTATAATTAGCACTCATTTTGCGGCTATTATTTTCCCTACTTTTAAATATCTTATCATCTATATCACTTTGTTTTGAATACTTATTTTTCTTATTTTGTTGACAAGTTAGATTATTTAACAAGTCCCTGAATTGATTTTTCATTCGACATCAAATTGCCAACGTGAAACACTACTCATTTTCAATAAATCAATATTAATCGTGAGTTGATACGAATCGTGGATTGAGGCGTGGGAAACAAATATGAACATAATCAAAAATTAATTCGCATATACTGTCAAATTTAAATCTTAAACTTCGAAAATGAAAATATTACTTGGTCCCATTTCGCCAAGTCAACTATTACAACATTGATCACACTTTTTGGTGATTCGATTTGTTCTTCTCGTTCCTTTTGTCTTTGACCTCTCTTGATCCTCATGCTTCTTGGAATTTGTGCCTCCTCATGATCTAGTGTTTTGATGCTTAAAATATTATTAAGAATAAGGTAGAGTAATAGATGAGAGAGAGAGGAGAGCGAACAAAGTGAATGCTAACTTTGTTCGAAAGAAATAACTAAATAAGAAGGAAAAATAATAAAATTAAATAATAATTTTATTCGAATAGATGTGTCCTTCTTTTATACTTTTTGGGATTAAGAATTATGTGAATTCAAAGTGGGTCTACACATATAAACTGTTGTTAATATGTAGATTATTTATAGTATTAATTTCACTATAAATTTATTTTAAAAGTATTTATCAATGTTCACTATTGATTTATGAATCAATGATGAGTTTACATGTGGATTCAAATTGAATCCACGTATTTCTTAAATTCATGTATTTATATGTTAACTAAATATGATCAGAATAAGAAATGTGTGATATATTAGTTATTTTCTCTTGTTTTCACCTCATTTTGAAATTCAAATAAAATAAAGTGTTAAGAGGGAAAAAGAGCCAACCTAAATTCAATCAAAGCATTCCCCATTTTTTTTGCATTTTCCACATCTATCCCTTTCACCCCTGGCAAAATAATAAAATCAACTTGGGATTAATGGATAATTAATGTGAACCAGAAAATAAGGGCTAAAATAAATTTCCATATCTCCTGACATTTTTCCTAGCTGTTACAATCAGAAAATAAATCCAGTTTTTAAATTGTTTTAACGTAGTTAATTAATAGGTTTACTACAAGGATTTCTCATCTTATGGAACATGCGAAGGTGTGAACTCAAAAAAAGTTTATATATGTCAAACTCATCATTGGACGTAGATGTAAGAAAAAATTGTCGTTGTTGTTGTCACGATAACATCAGTCGTGTAAAACATCCAATATACTTGCACTCCACGTCCTCCTTATTTATATCTCTTGACATTCTAGAAATAGACATCCAAGGTTCCAGGCTGAGAGAAAGATGCCATAGACCGGGGAGTATAGGAAGGGGCATTAATAGAGTTTATATTTTTTTCCTAAAAAAAAGAGGGAAAATTGGAATGTGAACTGGAATCGTGGAGCCAAAGAAAGGGAGCAGAAAAATGCAGGGAGCAAAAGTGAAACAAAACAATATTTCACATGATTTTTAAACAGGAAGATTATACGTTTAACATTTATGATGAATAACATATATTAAAAATTAGGGAAAAAAATCAGCTATTCCTGTTCGATTGTTTTAAAGTAATGATCGACCACTAGTTTATTATTTAAATTTTGTTAATTATTTACACCTATATTTGAAAGTATGGAAACATTAATATTTGTTTCATGGCCTTTTAACCCTAACCAGGTGGCGGATTCGATTGAACCGTGCGCCCTTAAAACATTGGTGCATGCGGTGTTGAAGAACAGAGAACTGTAATAAAAAAAAATGGCATCCCACCAAAAACAGTTCCACCTTCTCCTCTTCTCTACCTTTCTCGTGCTTCTACCTTTCTTCTGCGCCGGCGGCGAGCCCCTTCACACGTACTGCAACAACGGCGGCACAGGGAGGAGGGGACAGATGACATACCACATCGACCGTGTCCTCAGGTTCGTAATCGCGTACGCCTCCGTCGACGGCTTCTCCACCTTGGCTGAGGGCAACGGCGAGGAGCGCATCTACGGCCTGGCGCAGTGCCGACGCGACGTCAGCAAAGAAGACTGCATCACCTGCCTCAACGACGCAGCCGATCAGATCCCCGGTCTGTGCCGCGACCAAGTCGACGCGAGGATTTGATTCGACCACTGCTTCGTCCGCTACGACAACGAGGACTTCATCGGAAAAGTTGACACGGACATCGCGCGAGAGGGCCCCGACGGCAGCGAGACCGTGCCGGAGCCGGAGCGGTTCGACGTGGTGCTCAGGAATCTGTTGGACGACGTGCTGGCGCAGGCGATGCTGCCGGGGAGCAAGGGGCTTGGGAAGGGACAGACCAATTTCACGGCGTCCCTGACCCTGCACGCGCTGTTTCAGTGCACCGAGGACTTGTCGCCGGAGAACTGTGGGGTGTGCCTGTCCAAGTCCAAGCAGACCTTTCTCGACCGCTGCCTCCATAGGAAGGCCTGCAAGGTGATCAACAGCAGCTGCTACGCGCGTTACGCGTTTCATCCCCTCTAGTTCAGTGGCCCCGAGTACTAAGGCCGACGGTGCGTAGACGCTAATTAAGTTGTATCGTCCGGAGGGAGTTGTGTCAACTGTCAAGTTTTCTACCGCTTCGCTGCTGCATGTTTTTGCATGATATAAAAAATAAACAATAAAAATTTGGATAGATATATGACACAACGAAATTAAAGCAAATTATAATAAAATAATGTACCTCACACGATGCAAAATATGAAAAGTAATCACAAATAATCTAATCACCGAGGATCTTGTTTTCTATCTTTTGTTGTCGCACTCAATCAACGGATTTGTTTTATGATATGATCGCATGCATTGACATATATAGAGTTTATAATATATTAATATGAGCCATCATTTTAATTTTCTTTGAATTTGACAGATTTATATTTGATATATTTTCGTTTTAGATCGATATCATTTGTTAGATCTATTTTTTTATTAAATCTCGCCCGTTATAACTCTTCTGTTATTTTTTTTAGCGTTGATCAGTTCAATATGATCCTACAGTGACCGTTATAGCCCTTGTTAATCTCCGGACCATGATCGATTATATGATTTAATAATAATATGGACCATCGTAACTATTTCTAAATGGCATCCACTAATATATTGTCTGATCGAATCTGAGCCATTAGATATAACTCACTCTTAATTTCTAATTACGCATCTATTTTCTTAAAAAATTTAACCATTATAACTCTAATTAATTTGTAGCCGCTTATTTCTTTTTCTTACAAAATTCCTCACCATTATATTTTTCGTTTGATATGAGCCGTTAGACCTCGGTATGATTAATCTTGGTCGTACATTTTAATAGGCTTCAAAGAATTATTATGTTTAATAGGCCTTTAGCCCACTTGGTTAAGAGCCCATTTAACATAAACATATCTTATTAGTTTGTTAGAAAATATTTAACATTAATTAATTTTCTGGATTAATATTAAATTATATGTGGACAAATGTGATTAAAAATAATTTAATATCCCGCCAATAATATTTTCTAATTTAATTGGGCTTTTTTTCAGTTAATATGAGTTAATTACTTATGATTGATATTTAATCTAATTATTAAAATTAAAGTCCGCTTAACTTTTTGGGACTGATTTTTAATTTAACGTTAATTAGTATTATCAGGTTGATATTTGATTGGTAGCTTAATTCCCCATGAATAATTTTCATTGATATTTATTCTGGATAAATTAAATTGCTTAATTAATATTTAATTAAAATTTAATCAATATTTTTATACTGATGTTTAATTTGTTAAATTGATATCGAAAAAATTTTTATTTAATCAGAATTTATTTTTGGCAGTTGCTAATAATTAGTTATTAATTTAATGCTGTGAAATTATTGATAATGTTGATTTAATGTTATGATAATAGTTACAATAAATTAATTGCTTTTCATTATAAATATGTTTCTTTACCTTGAACATTAACTTAGATGTTCAAGTTTTAATTGTTCTTATAATAAATTAAATCTTACAACTATAATCTACTTTAAAAATGTCCTCGACTTCACAAAGCTAAAATGTTTCAATGGCACAAAGTATAAAATATGGAGTCATACAATTATGTATAGGCACCTTCATGATAACTTGGATCGACTATGATTCTCCTACTCTTTTGTAGATATAGGCATGATAAGAAAGCTAAGATCTTTATTCAATGTATATGAAAGATGATCTAATAATACTTTTGGAGACTCATTAGGTTTGAGTCTTCTTATCGTGCTTCTCTTACTGCTTCTTGGCCTTCTCTTAGTGCTTCTCTTGATGCTAGTGTGAATCCCTTGAAAAAGGATTTGACTTGATCACAGAAAACGATTCATCATTGTTTAAGCTCTAATACTAGTGAAAGAAAAAAGAGATATAATTAAGAACTCCCGATGATGTGGTTGTTTCAATTGCTTGTGACAATTTATGTAGGCGTTCCACCCATGTTCGTCCGTCCCCCATTGAAACCCTCGATCACGTTCAAAATATCGTCAAGGATTAGCATCATACCTTGCCAATTAATTTAAGATGATCGAATCTTCATTAATGACTTTCTAACAGTGTGATTAAACTGATCCAGTGAGCAAATGAACGCATGTATCATCAGTTCTCTACGTCTCATGTCTGTGACTATATCAGTCCCATGTTAATAGATGTGGCCGGGAGGAGCTAGAGGTTGGGAAGGCGTAGACCAATATTTGACACCCGTCCTTGACACTGTTTGTGTTGTTTCCAATGTTGTTAAACCGGACCGGACCGATCAAATCATCTAGTGATTCGATTCGGTTAGGTGTCAAAAATTATTTTGATATTGAACCGGGCAAAATCGATGATCCGATCCGGTTCAATACAAATTTGAAAAAAATTAAAAAAAATGATAAAAATAGGAAAGTTAAATGAGAAAAAAAGGAAAGAAATATAAGGAAAGTTAATATTAGAATGGAAACTTATCGGTGGGCATAAAATAAAAGGAAATAAAAAAGAAAGTTTTAAAAAATATGAATAATTTAAGATAAAATTAATTAATATAACATTTATCATCATTAATTAATAGATATTAAATTATTAATAATTATTTATATTATCATTATAAAACTTTTAATTAATAAAAATTAAGTTATATTATTTTTTAATATTTTTAATAAGTTATTAGTACAATATTCATATACTATATCATATAACTTATACTATATCTTTATAATTATTATAAATAATATTATTTTATTAAAATCCAGTTTAATTCAGTCGAACCTAATTGAATCGGTCCAAATCCGACCGTGATCCGATGATGAGCCCATCCTAATCGCCGGTCCCATTACGAAAACATTGGTTGTTTCAATGCATCAAGGACTGGCTGCATAGAACTGTTGGGAGTTCCTTCCCATGTCAAGGTAGATTTTTCTTGACCTTTGTCCTCTGGCCAGCAAAGTGGTCTACAGTAGTTGTTACGTCTGTTACGTGTTTCATCCTTTCTATCTTGATCTCTCACAGTATAGAGGGTATAAAAATTATGCATATATCCATGACACTAATTAAACCTTTATATGAAATAATCACTTATTAATTGTAGTCTTTTTTTATGCATTGTTGGAGAAAGAGATTTACGTTCATCTGATATTCATCTGGACTCTCAAAGTAGAATAAATTATCCTTTTTATGTTTAAACTCAGAGTAAACAATGAGAAGAGAAAAAGATGTGAATTCTTCTTTTTTATGTGGTCCCAAGATTCATCTTTATCGCCTCCGAAATTCATTTCACGACATATGTTGCGAGTGGATCTGAAGTGCGTCATGCAATAATAAATACGATAGACAATATAAAGATGATGAAACATAACCATACATAAATAACGAAAATGATATATTATGAATATGAAACATAATCTATAAAACATATAGAGGATGATATAGCATAATGTTAACACACTATAAAAAAAATTGTCGAATAGTGATGCGATTTAGCGTTTCCACACGAGGCAACGCTAAATCGACACAAATAGCGACTTCATTGGGTCGACAAAAGGATATGCTAACTGCCTCTTTATAGCATCAATTTGACGTCACAATAGCGTTTACATGATGATGACGCTAAATTAGGCTCTATCGCGGTGCTACTTTGTTGCTATTATCATTCATGAAAACTAGAAAATATGTGAGAGATGGTAGCATTGTATTGGCGTCGCAAGCTTGCGATGCTGAGTTAGCGTCACCACATCCGCGATGCTAAGTTGACGCTAAAATAAGAGGCGATATTAGTGTCAGACGTTTGCGTTGTATGGACATCGGCAGTTGTGGCACTAAATTAGCGTCAGAGGTTTGATGATGATAAGTAGATGCTAGTTTGAGCTCTTTTGTCAATATATGTTATACAATGTATAGTATGCTATACAATACAATGTTATACTACACTATACAATCTAATATTATATTATATTATATTGTAAATTAGGGGAATAATGCTTCTTCATTTTTCATGGGATTCAAATGGCGATTGTCGAAGATCCAACAGTCAGATCATCGCAAAATTTGTACCTCCCACAGGCCACGACATCATATTTTATTATTATTTTTGGGCAATTTTAGGAGGTCAAACAATAAAGCTAAGAACCTAGGAAAAAAGATTCTAACTGTCGTCGACATGAGTTCGATGAGAATCAGTCGAAAAGAAAATTATGAACTTGTAGAGATCGACACGATTTGTCCACCTACACAAGAATCGTGGCGATTAGAGGTCGAAAGAAATTCAATAAAATGGGCAAAGTTTCAGAATAGAAACGGATGATTCTTTGTAGTCCTTGCTCGGATGGTCACGAAAAAATAGGTGTTTCGAAGGGCTCGAGGAGATGGGGCAGCGTAAACATTTTTATGTTTCACGTCTTTTTCATTTCCTTCGATTCTTAAAATACCCCCTTTTCATAATTATAAAAATTCCTCAAAATTTTTGCCCCCCTAAGAAATCTCAAAATGTGCATTCTCAAAAATTGGAACTTTAGCGAGCGAAATAATCCCCTTTAATCGATGTAGAATTTTAAAATTTTTTCGAGAAATAGAATAGCGACCATCAGAGGAAAAGGCATGATTACAAAGCTAAGACCTTTATTCAATGTATATATATATATATATATATATATATATATATGAAAGATGATCTAATAATACTTTATGAGACTCATTAGGTTTGAGCCTTCTTATCATGCTTCTCTTACTATTATGGGCGTTCTCTCGGTGCTTCTCTTAAATCTTAATGTCAGTGTGAATCCCTCGCGAAAGAATTTGACTTGGTCATAGAAAACAATTCATCATTCTTTAAGCTCTAATACTAGTGAAAGAAAAAAGAGATATAACTAAGAACTCCCGATAATGTGGTTGTTTCAATCGCTTGTGGCAATTTATGTAGGCATTCCACCCATGTTCGTCTGTCCCCCTCTTGCCATTGAAACCCTCTATCACATTCAAAATATCGTAAGGATTATGAGGGGGCAGCAGCAGAATTAATTCCTGCGGGTCACCGTAGCAATCTCATACGACTAGCGTATCAAAATTGACATGCAAAGAAAATAACGGAACACAAAGGTATCAAGTGATGCGAAATTTGATAACAGTAAACTAGTAAATACATTAATCGCTCAAGTAATAAAGTGAAAAGTATATGTTGTCGATCCCACGAGAAACTAATTTACTTATTTATCAAATCTCAGGCTAATAGGAGACGTCATAAGATTCGAGGTAAAGTTGTGCAGAAAGTAAAAATAAATACAACGATGTATAGGTGCTTAAGATGATCTAAAATGATAAGAACAATTTATAATTTTTGTAAAATCATAAATAAATACAAAGCTCATATTTAGATTTCAGACGGATTAAGGACACTGAAGATATGATCTCCTGCATGGATAAATCAACTATCTTAAGACATTAATAATCTGAAAGTATTCTGCATGGATATGCCTTTAGTTATTGTGAACACAAGACACAATATGTTGTAATCTCTAAATTATAGAATCGCTCGCACGGGTCAATTCATGCAGATCGCATAATCTAATATGCCGCATAGTTTCTACTAGATTATGACACAAATTGCTTCAACATAGAGGTAAGAATCGATTCGACAGAAAATGATGAATTAAGGATTGATCGCACTATACGGTCAATAACTATCCTAGAAATCATTAAATTATAAAGAAAAGCATTACGCACAACAATCATGTTCATAAAAACTGAATTAATTATTTGATTAATAAAAATCAGAAATTATTCTTACAGCAGAACTTTTGCAACTAAAAGAGAAAGGTAAAACTATAACTAATAATAAACTATAAGAGATATATAAAACAAAGATATCCAAAACATCATCCCAACATATTGTAGAATAAGAAATACTCTGCAGAAACGATGATAAGCCGTTGCACAATCCTCGCATGAGTCTACTTCGCAGAACACTACAAGAAATTAGGTCATTAGTGAAAAGATATGTAGTCGTTAAAAGTTGTCATCTTGACGATAATACTCATCAATGACAATAAAAAACTGGTCCCGGCTCTTCGCTACAGGTCCCGCCGCTAAAAGGTTTTAGCGTCCAGTGTGAATAATTAGCCGTTGATTCTTTTTAAGGACCACTATAATCCTCTTCCCTAAAAATTCAATAGCGACTAGTATGCTGGTCCCCTATATAACTTATAAGGGTCACTCACCTAGTCGCTAAAGACATCACCGGATTGAATCACATTTTGGATGAACCGACCAATTTTTTAAAGTTTTTTTTTTTGAACAAATAATTTGATAAAAAATAATTATTTTAAATTTGGAAAAAATCAAAAGATGGACCTTCTTCGTAAAACTCTACATTAGCCCATTAGTCTCTTCATCTATTAATGCTTATATATTTACTCTCATCATACTACTATAATGAATGTGGGACTATATTTCTATACCTACTTGTTCTTTTCTTCTTTTATATTTTTAACGATAAGATAATGATCGTTAATTTGAATATTAAGGACCAGATTTTTTTTTGATTCTTATTGTTGACTTTTAACGGCCAATCATAAGAATATTAAGGACTAAAATTTTTTTGTCCTTATTGTTGACGACCAAAATTTTTTCTAGTCATTAATAATGATGTTTAACGACCACATTTGAGTCTCTTCGTTAATTATGGTCGCCAAAAGTGATTTTTCTTGTAGTGGAAGTCTTCTCGCTCGTTCTTCAGAAGTACTCCTTTATTTTTAGCTTTTGAAGGATTCGGTTGCAGACTCTAGCATGATCAATTCTCGCTGCCAAGTGTCTCTTTCTATAGGGTCTCCGGTTTCCAAGTGCCTTGGGAGCAAACAAAAATATTTTCCATGTGAAATAAGGTTAATTCGAGGTCTCATTGGTTTCGAAAGTTTTGCCCTGTAAAATTCTGAAATTTTTGGCCTAGTTTCCAATTAATCTTTATGACATATGGTAGGAGTTGGAGTCTTTGTGTGTTGAGAAATCTTTCGAAAATATGTTTCTATGTCGAATTCAATATCTCTCACACCCCTAATTTGATTTTAACAGCTTAATAAGAATCGAAGTAGGAGTTTCCACAGCCTTCACGGGGCGTGAAACAGATTTCACGATCATGAATCGGGCGATTTTTCCTTCGCTCACGCGATTTATGTGCAGTCACAGCCTGTAATTAAATGTTAACGGCCCGTGAAATCTGAATATGAAATTGTCGATTATTTTGTGATATCCGTGAGGCAGTTGTGATGACTCGTTAAATAATCTCTTCGAAGTTCCTTCAGTGTGTAACAGCCCATGAGAGCAGATTCACGTCCTGTTAGTTGATGGTTGCTCACTTTGTCCTTTATGTCCGTAAAAGTAATGTAATGGTCGGTGATGGTGATTTTTGGGAAAGTAGTGACGCGTTATCAGTGTCTCACGGCCCATTAAACTTCAAAATCTGATTCGTTGTAGGAGCCGCGAGACTTATGAGATCCGTGAGACTCTACAGTAACGGCCGTGAGAAATCCTTCACGGTTCATATGTCTTCGTTTGACAAATGTGTTCTTTTGGTCCGTGAAATGCAATCGATGGCGTAATATTTGACCTTCACGGCCTTGAGAAGTACTTCACGGCCCGTGAGATCACTATTCTGCTTCTGTTAGACCCGTGAGATCGGGCAATTGAGGCATGAGTCAATATCTCACAGTCCGTAAGATAGGTGTCACGGCCTGTGCTCATTTCTTCTGTGCACTCTCTTC
Organism: Pontederia crassipes; assembly: GCA_030549335.1. NCBI lineage: Eukaryota > Viridiplantae > Streptophyta > Magnoliopsida > Commelinales > Pontederiaceae > Pontederia > Pontederia crassipes. The sequence goes on from CM060186.1 coordinate 40,123,077, forward strand.
TGTGAGCGTCGTGAACGTCCGATTACGAGGCATGGACGATCCTTTAACGGCCATGATAAATATATCACTGCCCGTGAAGAGGGCTAATTGACCTTTCCTAAAGTTGTTTGAACTTCGTTTTGCATTATTCTTCTTTTCTTTCGTTCCTCCGTCATTTTTATTCATAATTCTTGCAAAAATCACACAAACTAAAGGTAGATGCCTACTTTAACGAGTTTTAAAGAAATAAATATAAAAATAGATGCATGTTATGATCAAATTGCACAAAATAAACATAAATGCAAGTCTAATTATATGTTATAAAATGCATGCATAACTTAGAGAACACCAAGAGAAAGAAACAATTGTTCTGAAAAGTCTAAATAACAATAATGTCACCAAATAACTCAACTATTCCTTTTATAGAGTCCAGCAATAGAAATTTTACCCTAAGTATGACTCTCAATAAATTAGATAAGGAAATATTGACTCAACAAGAATTAAATACTAACAACAGCTAAATATCAGAAAATAAATACTAATCAACAACTAAATATCTAAAATAACTCATACTTGACTCCTAAAATAACTCAAACTTGGACTCCAAATAATCTCATGTCATGTAATCTCCAACTCCATCTCCTACATCAGTCCCCCCATTTTGAAAAGAGCTTGACCTCGAGTGAGTAACATCAGCATCCTTCTGGAACATACTCGAATAAATTTGTTGTAAGTGCCAACTATGAACCACTCTCGTCGGAGAAAAAACATGACCATGGAAACTTCGCACTTCTGCAACATTTCTTGTTGTCAGCCATTTAGAGATAACTTGCACCTTGGTTGGGTCGACTTTTATGTCGTCAGCTCCAATCAAAACCCCAAGAACAATAGTCGTGATACCAGGAATCGGACAACGAACGGCCTGAGGATTTGGTTCATGGGACGTATGAAAGTACTTAGAGCATTTGAGAGGCCAAAGGGCATAACAAGCCACTCATAAAGGTCTTCTTTCATCTTGAAGGTTGTCTTTCATTCGTCTCCTTCTCGAATTTGAATCTGATGGTACCTACTCCTTAGATCAAACTTGGAGAAAATTGTAGCTCTACACAATAGTAAACCATGTGGAAATTCTTCTGGCATGACATCGTTAAAATCGTCTAACAAATGTTGCACTGAGTTGAGGACATCGCTAGAGCTAAAGCTATCAGAAGAGTTGGAACTCTTTGGCTTCACCGGAATAGCAAAAAACTTTTGAGCAGATCGAACTTCTACAAGAGATTCATTAGGTTCAGCTATCATACATGTGCGGTTGTTGAGTTTAGGTTTTGACTAAATTCCTTCGGTAAGAGGAGCTAATGTGATATGGTGTCCATCCTTTTGAAAAGAATAGGAATTAGTACGACCATTGTAAGTAACACTGTGGTCAAATTGTCAAGGTCGCCCAAGAATTAGTTGACACGTATCTATAGCCACTACATCACAGATAAGTTCATCTTTGTATCTTTTACCAATAGAAAATATAAATTTGCACGTAGTGGAAACTTCAATTTCAGTACTCTTTCGAATCCATCCAACTTCAAACGATTTATCATTAGTTGTGATACTATGTTGTCCGAGCACGTTGTCTGAGCACCTGCTGCCAATAATTATATCACAGAGTTTTTCATTGACAATACCTCATGTTCGTGACTTTATATGTCATCCTCTTTCTTTGGTGTGAGCATGAGGCATCGGATTACATAGGCCACGTGCTCTTTTCCTCGTCTACATACTCAATATCATCAGCATTCTCATCTTCATCTTCTTCACTATCTATCATTGCTTCTCCTTGTGTTAAATTCACAGTAGGAGATTGGGGACATTCATTAGACCGATGTCCAAGAAGGCGACTGATGTAGGAGATGGAGTTGGAGATTACAAGACATGAGATTACTTGGAGTCTAAGTTTGAGTTATTTTAGGAGTTGAGTCTGAGTTAGTTTAGATATTTAATTGCTTATTAGTATTTAGTTTTGGATATTTAGCTGTTGTCAGTATTTAATTCATGTTGAGTCAATATTTTCTTATCCAGACTATTGAGAGTCTTACTTATGATAAAATTACGATTTGAGATGAGGGTGGCGGCGGGTATTATAACAATACTGTAGCGACGTGACACTATGGCACGATTACTATAGACAGTTGACTGAGGGCAAAATTAGGATTGAGATAAGGCTCGATCTTGATTGACTCTGATACTAATAGATGAGGGGGAAGCAGCGGCACAACAGTGGAATTAATTCCTGCGGGTCATCGTAGCAACTTGATATGACTAGCGTATCAAAATTAGCACGCAAAAAAAATAATGAGACACAAAGGTGTCAAGAAAACTCAACACAAGACAACTTTGTGCTGCAACTTGGAGAACACCAAGAGAAAGAAACAATTATTTCTGAAAAGTCTGAATAACAATAATGTCGTCAAATAACTCAACTGTTCCCTTTTATAGGGTTCAACAATACAAATTTTACCATAAGTAGGACTCTCAATAGGCTAGATAAAGAAATATTGACTTAATAGAAATTAAGTACTAACAATAACTAAATGCCAATAACTAAATACTAATAAGCAACTAAATATCTAAAATAACTCAGACTCGACTCCTAAAATAACTCAAACTTGGACTCCAGGTAATCTCATGTCTTGTAATCTCTAACTCCATCTCCTACATCAGATTAGCATCGTATCTTGACAATTAATTTCAGATGATCGAATCTTCAATGATGACTTTCTAACAGTGTGATTAAACTTATCTAGTGAGCAAAAGAATGCATGTATCACCCGTTCTCTACGTCTCATGTCTGTGACTATATCAGTCCCATGTTAATAAATGTCATGTGGCCGGGAGGTGCCAGAGGTTTGGAAGGCATAGACCAATATTTGACACCCGTCCTTGACATTGTTTGTGTTGTTTCAATGCATCGAGGACTTGTTGCGTATATGAATTGATGGGAGTTCCTTCCCGTGTCAAAGTAGATTTTTCTTGACCTTTGCCCTCTGGCCAACAAAGTGGTCTACAGTAGTTGTTATGTCTATTACGTGTTTCAACCTTTCTATCTTGATCCCTCATAGTATAAAGGGTCATATAAGAATTATGCATATATCCATGAGGATTGTTTGGCTATGTGGTATCTTTTGAGAAATAACAAATTTTATTCTAAAATATATAGTATTCTGATTATTCTACTTATTGTTTGGTTGAAAAAAATAATTTTCGTATTTTATAATTAAGATATTTTACTATACTTTACATTTATTATTGTTATTTTTATAAAAATTATAATATAATACTGCATAGTTAAATAATGAAAAATAAAAAGTGGTTGAAAAATGAAAGAAATTGTAGAATATCTCTATTCTATAGTTTTAGAAGAATAAAGATATTCATCAAATCATATTATACATAGTGGTTTCACACTCTCCTAGATGGTCTTCCGAAAATCGAAGTTTGACCTACTTAACCCTATTTTATATCGCATTTAGCTATATTCTCTAGAATATCTAAATATTTCGGCACATATCCATGAACCAAACAACCCCTATATGAAATAATCACTTATTAATGGTGGTCCTTTTTTATGCATTGTTGGGGAAAGAGGTTTACATTCATCTGATATTCATCTGGACTCCCGAAGTATAATAAATTATCCTTTTTATGTTTAAACTCAGAGTCACCCATGAGAAGAGAAAAAGATGTGAATTCTTCTTTTTTATGTGGTCCCATGATTCATCTTTAATGTTCCCAAAATTCATCCCACGGCTCGTGTTGCAAGTGGATCCGGAGTGCGACACGTGATAATAAATATGATAGATGGTATAAAGATGATGAAACATAACCATACATAAACAACAAAAATGATATATTTTGAATATGAACATAATCTATAAAACAGATAGTGGAAGCATGATATAGTATAAGGCTGTTAAGTTCGAGAGTTCATGTAAACTCGGTCGTGCTTCGGTAAACTCGAAACGTAGATTCGAATCGTAAATTAGTAGAATCTATGTACACTTAATTATTTAATATAATCACGCGAATAAAAACTTTAACCTCTATTAAGACATATATCAAATATAATCATAAGAGTAAAAAAAATTAACCATCCAAAAATTCCAACTAAATAGATTAAGAAATAATACATGCATTGTCTCTAAAATTCAAACTTGAAAATACAATGCATAATACAACTATTGTTTGCAAACAAAATACTCCAAGTGCCTAACTTTCAAAGTACAAAGCCACAATTAAATTTCATCAAGAACCTCCATAATAACATCATGGTCACTAGCAATAGCATCATCACTATCATTGTCAAATTGAATGTTAAGATCATCATTCATTTCCAAAGAGATTGAATTCTCTATAGTCTCTGCTTCACTTGCATCTACTTCATTTGTTGCTTGTTCATTCTCGTTGGTTCGATGAAATCCTATTCACTTACGGTCCAATTCATTCTCTCCTAACCATTCATCACTTGAGTCAAATTCTTCTATGTCAAATAAAGAAAGATCCTTCTTCTTTGGTTTATCTTTGTTTGTTAGTTTCAAGTTACACATCACATAAACCAAGTGACTCATTTTCTCATGACTCAAACAACCTCTTCTTTTTGTGTGAATCTGTAAAATGCAAACAAATTAATCAAAGTTATTAGTTAAGAAACATGATGGAAATTAGGCAAACATCAAATTTAGCATTACTAAAGAATGATTTTTCTTATCATATCAAATGCACTCCAATTGTGTTCACATTCAGAAGAAGTACCGGTCAAACTTAATATCCTAATGGCAAATTGTTGTAGTTCAGGATATTGATCTGCAAAAGAACTCCTCCATTTTGTTGGTGCATTTTTCTCCCTTGTCATTACTGCCTCTTCAATTCCAAATAAACTTTTTGTGTCATCAAAGTCATCCATTTTCAAGTCTATTTTTGTCTTATTTTCTTTGCCAGGCACCAATCTTCTTAGGCATTCATAAAATGCAAGTTTAACATCATGATTAGATTTAAAATTAGGACTATAATGATATTGTGGATTCAAATAGTAAGCTGTAAGATGTAATGGTTGGGTGAGTTAATTCTCCAATCTCTCATCAATTACCTTCAATATTGGTTCATACTTAGTGTTAATAATGCCTTGAATCTGAAACCAGTTGGTCCCCTACATAATCAGACGCTTCAGCAGAATTTTCCTACGGGGGTCTAGACAGAGACCCATCCTTGTAATCATCGTTATTCCATAACAAAGAGTCGCCGCCATTTTTTTCCTCTTCGCGTTCTTTTGTATTTCGTGCGAACCTTCTCTCCCCCTTTTTCATAACAAACTGGTATCAGAGCTTTAGGGTTCGTCAGCGATTCTCGATCAAGCAGGGAGATGGCGTCGCACAACATGAGCGTGGAGAAGTTCAATGGCAGGAACAGTTTCGGATTGTGGCAGATTAAGATGCGGGCGCTTCTGAAGCAATAAGGAGTCTGGGCGCCGCTCTCAAATGTGTCGAAGAACAAACCGAAGGAGAAAGACTCGAAGGGTAAAGAAAAAGAGATCGACCTCACAACTTTGGCGGCACACGAGAAGAAGGCACACTCGATGATTCTATTGTGTCTGGCGGATGAGGTGATAATCGAGGTCGCAGATGAAGAAAAGGCGGTCGGTCTGTGGTTGAGATTCGAGAGTCTGTATATGACGAAGTCTCTCACCAACAAGTTGCTGTTGAAGCAACGTCTATTCTCTCTCCGCATGCAAGTAGGTACCCCTCTGAAGGAACATCTTGATCAGTTAAATTCTTTGTTAATGGAACTCAAAAATATCGATGTTAAGATCGAGGATGAAGATGCTGCCCTAATTCTGTTAGTTTCGCTTCCTCCATCATATGAGAAATTCGTTCAGTCTATAATTATTGGGAAGGAAACTATAAGTTTGAAAGAAGTAAGATCGAGTCTCCATACTCGTGAACTTCGGCATAGGGAATCTGGAAATGCTGCAGAGACTCAGGCCGCGGGTTTGATATCGACCGCAGAGAAGGGACAATCCTCGAATTCGAAAAAATCCAAGCCGAAGAAGAAGAAAATCACTGCGAAAGACATATGTAATTACTGCAAGGAACCAGGTCATTGGAAAAAGGATTGCCCGAAGAAGAAGAAGGCCCCCGTCGCGGCGGTGGCACATGAAACTGGGAATTCTGAAGATGATTTGATTCTGACTGCTTCTGATCAATGATGTCTGACGGATAGTTGGGTTCTGGATTCGGAGTGTTCCTATCATATGATTCCGAATAAAGAGTGGTTCTCAACTTATCAGAATATTGTTGGTGGAAACATCATCATGGGCAACGATGCAGCCTGTTAGATAGTTGGGATCGGTTCTGTGCAGATCAGGACTCATGACAATCTTGTGAGAACGCTGACAGATGTCTGCCATGTTCCGCAACTGAAAAAGAATTTGATATCACTTGGAGTCCTCGACTCTAAAGGGTGTCAGATCAATGCTGCTGGAGGCATCCTCACGGTCATGAAAGGTGATGTTACGGCTCTAAAGGGAGTCAGACAAAAGTCCTTGTATGTATTACAAGGCAAGACAGTCTCTGGCGTTGTTGCAGTGGCTAGTTCATCCGAATTAGATAGATCTAAGCTGTGGCACATGCGGCTTGGGCATATGAGTCAGAACGGGATGTATATCCTCAACAAACGAGGTCTTCTAGGAGAGAAGAAGATATCTTAAATTAACTTCTGCAAGCACTGCGTATTCGGCAAACAGCGAAGGTCTTAGTTTGGCAAGGCAATGCACAGGCCGAAGGCGACACTTGACTACATCCACGCCGATTGTTGGGGTCCCTCTCGTGTTCCATCATTATGAGGTGCGAGGTACTTCCTATCTGTGATTGATGACTACTCGAGGATGACTTGGGTATTCATGATGAAACACAAGAGTGAGTCCTTCAAGGCCTTCAAGAAGTGAAAGGTTCTGGTGGAAAATCAGACGTCAAAGAAAGTGAAGCGTCTTCGCACTGACAATGGTTTGGAGTTCTGTTCTGCTGAATTCGACCAGTTCTGCAAAGATGAAGGCATTGCCAGACATCGCACAGTCAGGGATACTCCACAGCAGAATGGAGTTGCAGAACGAATGAACAGGACATTTCTGGAGAGGGCAAGGTGCATACTCTCTAACGCTGGCCTGAATAGGACATTCTGGACTGAAGTTGTTAACACAGTTTGCTACTTGGTGAATCGAAGTCCGGCAACTGCGATTGATCTCAAGACTCCAACTGAGGTATGGTCAGGAAATTCTGCTGATTATACTTGTCTGAAAGTTTTTTGTTGTCCAGCATACTATCAAGTCAGTGAAGGAAAGTTAGAGTCAAGGGACAAAGAAAGGGTGTTCATGAGATATGGTGCAGGAGTGAAGGGCTACATAATCTGATCTCCTTCAGAACACAAAGTCATCCACAGCAGAAGCGCGACCTTTGATGAAGCATCAATGCTTCAGTTCAAGGTGGAGGCTGAAGAGAGTGTCAGTAAATAGGTGGAGGTTGAAATCACTCCAACCGAGGATGATGCTGAAGGATCACATCAAGAAGCAGAACCAGAAGGTGAAGAATCTGATGAGCAACTTGAAGAGGAGTCAATTGCTGCTAGACATCATCGCAGAGAAGTGGGTCCTCCTAAACGATATGATTTCGAGGACATGATTGCTTATGCACTACAGGTAGCTGAAGAGGTGGAGTCCCTGGAGCCGTCCTCTTATAGGGATGCCATCATATGTGCCGAATCTGAACAGTGGATCATTGCTATGGGTGAGGAGATGGAATCTCTTCACAAAAATCAAACGTGGGAGCTGGTCAAGCTGCCTAAAAGTAGAAAGGTTGTTGATTGTAAGTGAATCTTCAAGAAGAAAGCTGAAATTTCAGGAGTTGAAGGCACAAGATACAAAGCATAACTGGTTGCTAAAGGTTATAGTCAGAAAGAAGGTGTGGACTACAATGAGATATTCTCACCTGTTGTCAGACATACTTCTATCAGGGTGCTACTTGCTCTTGTAGCACATCAGAATATAGAGCTCGAGCAACTAAATGTGAAGACTGCTTTCCTCCATGGAGAACTTGAAGAAGACATTCTTATGAGCCAACCAGAGGGATTCCCCATTCCAGGAAAGGAGAATCAAGTTTGCAGTATGAAAAAATCTCTGTATGGCTTGAAGCAGTCTCCCAGACAATGGTACAAGAGGTTCGACAGCTTCATGATCAGTAAGGGATTCAGTCAAAATCTCTATGATTACTGTGTATACCATAAGAAGGTGAATGATGGCTCCACCATCTATCTGCTCTTGTATGTCGATGATATGCTTATTGCTGCCAGAGACATGACAGACATTCAGAATTTGAAGAAGCTCATCAGTGCAGAATTCGATATGAAGGATCTTGGTGCAGCACAAAAGATTCTGGGGATGGAAATTCTAAGGGATCGCACACATGGTAAACTCTTCTTATTTCAGAAAAGTTATATTGAAAAGATTTTATCCAGATTTGGAATGTCAGGAGCGAAATCTTTGAATACCCCATCAGCTGCAAATGTTCATCTTTCTGTTGCCTTCGCACCAAAATCAAAAGCAGAGAAGGAGTACATGTCTCGAGTTCCATATGCTAGTGCAGTTGGAAGTCTGATGTATGTCATGGTTTGCACAAGACCAGACATAGCTCATGCAGTCAGTGTTGTCAGCAGGTTCATGAGCGATCCAGGAAAAGAGCACTGGCAAGCAGTGAAGCGAATCTTTCGTTATGTAAGAGGAACATCTGATATTGGCCTCATTTATAGAAGTGATAAAGAGTGTTTGGTTGCAGGGTACTCGGATTCAGACTATGCTGGAGATGTTGATGGAAGACGATCTATGACAGACTATGCCTTCACTTTGGGTAGTTTGATTATTAGTTGGAAGGCCACACTTCAGCCATCAGTTACATTGTCCACCATAGAGGCTGAATACATAGCACTAACAGAATCTGCCAAGAAAGGCATCTGGTTAAAAGGCTTGATTGGAGATTTTGGATTACATCAGGAGCAGGCTATAGTGCACTGTGATAGTCTGAGTGCAATATGTTTAGCCAAGGATCAAGTACATCATGAAAGAACCAAACACGTTGATGTCAGGTATCACTTCATCCGCACTTAAAAGAGAATTAAGGTAAAGAAGATTGGCACTGAAGACAATCCAACTGATATGTTCACCAAATATGTTCCTCATGGCAAGTTTCAGCATTGCTTGAACTTGCTTAACATCAATACTTGGTAATAGCCCCAATGTGGGACTGGCGGCAGCGTGGCATGGTATTGAAATTTTTTGCGCTCTGAAGATGATTCAAGTCAAGGTGGAGATTTATTAATAATGTCTTAAATCTGAACCCAGTTGGTCCCCTACATAATCAGACGCTTCAGCAAAATTCTCCTACGGGGATCTCGCTGCCCGGTCAGCGAGCCTGTGGGGGGTCAAGGGGGGATCCAGGGGGATCCCCCCTGCGGGGGTTGCAAGGGGCAGGAGCCCCCTATTTCTAAGCAAAATTTGGGTATTCTGTTTGTGATTCGAATTTGATTTATTTTCTTATCACGAGATAGATGTCCTATTTTCAGGGGATTTATTTAGAGTCACAGTCCGTATGTAATTCATATCATCTGTTAAAGTGAGTGCCTATATAAACTCCCTAGGGGTCTAGACAGAGACCCATCCTTGTAATCATCGTTATTCCATAACAAAGAGCCGCCGCCATTTTTTTCCTCTTCGCGTTCTTCTGTATTTCGTGCGATCCTTCTCTCCCCCTTTTTCGTAACACTTAGGAAACAATACATGATTATTCATCGTCAGGATTTAGGAAAAAAATATGCAAGAATAAAAATAATTAAAGAGAGTTGTTATTGAAAAAAAGTAAGGTTTTAGCCTAAAAGAATATTCATTTATAACATAAAAGCTATCACCCTAAAAACATAAAGTTTAACCCCAAAAAACAAGTCATGTAGGACAAAAGATATCCACCTAAGAGAAAAGCAAAATTGCAACATAAATGAATATATGCTTTTTTTAATAAAAAGAAATGCATGTAAATTGTTCAATGATTAAATTTTAACACATGTATTATTATACATAAGATCAAAGGAATACACATTTACACATTTCAAATTCTAAAAAGAGATGTCTTTTGAGCACAAAATGTTGAAAATTATTACCGTCTTTTGACATTACAAAATTTGGCTTTGATGCTTTCTTTTGCGCAAGACATTTCTTTATATATTAATCCTCAAGCGAAGAACCTTGACAAGTGGGATAGCAGCTTTGAGACAAGCATTGACATTCTTCCAGAATCGATTATCAACTATATAATGATGGACTTTTTTCCCATCTAGAAGAGAAAAATATTTAGAAGATTTCCAAGGAGCTGAAGTAAACATCTTCATCAAAGAACCCTTTAGTTCATGTGAGGCATCCCAAAGTCAAATAGTCAGTAGCAAAATGAGTTGCAGTAGGTCTAACCAAATCCCTCTTATTTGTAAAGTGTCTTAAGTTTTTGAATAAATAAAAGTTGTGATTTTTTTAGCCTTCGTGATAGTTGTTTTATGAATTGGAAGTTTCTTCTCAAAATCTTCTAAGATTAGATCAATACAGTGAGCAACACAAGGTATCCAAAATAGTTTTTTTTCTTTTCTCCATCAACATGTGTCTGGCAGCTTTAAAATTTGCCGCATTATCAGTCACAACCTGGACCACATTTTATTCTCCAATCATCTCAACCACCTTATCTAACATTTCAAATATATTTTCCTTTTTTTAAATTTCTGATGTATCGACTGAAGTAAAAAACACCGTGCCTTTGGAACTATTCACCAAAAAGTTGCAAATGCACCTCCTTTTTTTATCTGTCCATGAGTCAAACATGATACAACAACCTGTTTTCCTCCATTCCATGTTGTAATCTTCAATGACCTTTTATGTTTCTTGTAAGTTTTTCTTTAAGTGCTTCACACGCACTTCATGGTATGATGGTGGCTTGAAACTAGGCCCATGTTTGGCAACAATCTCAAACATTTTTGTGAACTCAGGATTCTTCACACAATTAAAGGGAATGCCACTGGTATAGAAGAACTTGAAGATTTGATTACAATCCTCTTCTCGTAATTCTTTTTTCAGCATATGATTTAAAGTGACTTGGCTAGTACTCCTAACTTGTGAGCTACTACCTTTTCGCATTCCTTTTAAGGTGTTACCCATGTTTTGTTGATTCGCTATCTCTTGTTCCACTTCAAGTTCATTTTCATCTTCATTAGTGTCATTTCCTGCTCCACACATTGCCCTTTTCTTCAATTGTGCATGTTGTTTTATAGTCGCTAAAATCGATAGTATATGAGCTCTAATTTCATCTGAAATAGATACACAAGGTTTAGCATCCTTGTGTGTACTAGCCAAATGATGGTTTAATCTAAAAATTCCACTAAATATCTTGCTACAATATTTGCACTTTGCTTTCTTTCCATTATTGTCCACATCAATTGCATGTTCCCACCGACATCAAACCGACAACCACCAGCATTCTTTCGTTTTGGCTTTTTTGTTCTTGAACCCGAAGCGACACTAGACACTACAAGAAAAACGCGGATTACCGACGGTCCGAACCGTCGGTAATCAGCCCAAAAACCGTCGGTAACGCAATTACCGACGGTTTTTCAGTCGGAATCGATCCGTCCGAAAAACGCTCATCGCAAATGGATTTGCGACGGTTAAAAAAAATTCATCGAAAATATCGACGGTTCTGACCGTCGGAACAGTCCCCGACGGTTCGAACCGTCAAAATTTTCCGACGGTTGCAACCGCCGAAAAAGTCCTCGGCGGTTGCAACCGTCGATATTTTCGACGGTTCCAACCGCCGGAAAAGGCCGGCGGTTTGAACTGTCGATATTTTCGACGGTTGCAACCGCCGGAAAAGCTCGGCGGTCCGAACCGTCGAAATTTTCGACGGTTGCAACCGCCGGAAAAGGGCGGCGGTTCGAGCCGTCGCAACGTTTCGACGGTCACAACTGTCGAAACTTTGGACGGTTGTCGCAATCGTCGATCTTTAGACGGTCGCAACCATCGCAAATAAACGGCCGGATCCGGCCTCCGGCCGGCCGACAGCAGAGAGAAAGAGAGACGCCGGCGCGGGAGAGGGTCGCCGGTGCGGGAGAGGGTCACCGGCATCCGACGCGCGGGGTGCTCGCGGCCGGGAGAGAGAGAGAGGAGAGGAGGGAGAGAGAGAGGAGTGGAGGGAGGAGGGAGAAAGAGAAGAGGGAGGAGGAATATATATAAAGAAAAAAAGTGGAAAGAAAGCGGGAAAAGGGAAAAGAAAGCGGGATAACGAAATTTTAATTACCGACGGTTTCGACCGTCGAAAACGTAAATATTAAATATTTTTATAATTACCGACGGTTGTGACCGTCGAAAATATATTTAGTTATATATAATTTTTATTTTTTATTTTACCGACGGTTTGAACCGTCGGTAATCGTTACCGACGGTCAAAACCGTCAGTAATTGCGACGGTTTGGACCGTCGCTAGTTATATTAATAAAATACTCTTTATACGATATTATTATACATTTATCGACGGTTACGACCTTCGAAAATTGCGACGGATTTTGCGACGGATGGATATCCGTCGGAAATATCGACATTCCTAATCGTCAAAAAATTAAATAATAATATAATTAATTATATAATTAATTTTTTTATTTTCGACGGTCGTGACCGTCGAAAAATCCGTCGGAAAAATTTAATAATAATATAAAAAAATACATAATTTAATTTTTTATTTCCAACGGTCATAACCGTCAGAAAAGTCCTCGGAAATTGCGACGGATGGGTATCCGTCGAAAATATCGACGTTCCTAACCGTCAAAAAATTAAATAATAATATAATAAATTACATAATTAATTTTTTATTTTCGACGGTCGTGACCATCGGAAAATCCGTTGGAAAAATTTAATAATAATATAAAAAAATACATAATTTAATTTTTTATTTCCGACGGTCATAACCGTCGGAAAAGTCATCGGAAATTGCGACGGATGGATATCCGTCGAAAATATCGACGTTCCTAATCGTCGAAAAATTAAATAATAATATAAATTATTTTCGACGGTCATAACCGTCGAAAAATCCGTCGGAAACGGAACCGTCGAAAAATCCGTCGCAAATTACGACGGATTTAGAACCGTCGGAAATTATCCGTCGGAAAATTGCGATTTTCTTGTAGTGAGATATTGCTGTGATATTGTGGCCTATTATTTTCTTCAAGTAAAATAACAAATGAGTAAAAACAATGAGCTATTTCAGCTTAAATGATCCAAATCTAACAAGAAATATCAAAAGTCTAATAACAAAGTAAAAGAAAAAGGGACATAGTTTATGAACAATTTTTCACAAGGCTGTCAACTAGCTAGTTTATCATAACACAATTGCAATTTAGAAATGATAATGCAGCAATAATATGATAGTAACAAACTTAAATTACAAAAAGTTGACAAGTTAAAGGCATCCTCACACTACGAGGGTCTCGACAAATTTTGGGGGTTTGTACAAAAAAATTATTACAAATTACTATATAGTAACATTACTAATTGCTACAGCCTTGTGAGGAGTTCGAGCCACAGATTAACGTGATAGTATCACACTACATAATGGTTATAAATATAGTCTTATAGAGTCACAACTTACAGATTCCATATTAATATGATCAATCGCACTACACTACATAAGGGTTATTGAACCACAAAAATCATATGGTAAACCAAATCGAAGAAGAAATCACATATCACATTTCACAAATAGGAGATTCAGAGAATGAAACAAAGGTGTGAAATTTCAAATGGAAAAGGCTACATAAGTGATATCATCAAGTGTTTAAAGCCTTGGTGATCATCATCCTGCCTCACACCATCAAAACTACTTGGCGGAGGAGCCTTGGAGGTGATGGCAGCAAATAGATGGCGTTCCACAGAAGATGCACGAAAGGTGAGAGAAACTGGAATGGGAAAAAATTAGGACATCTGACTTCGACTTTTATAATCAGAGCAATTTTAAGGGCTTAAATAGTTCCATCAAATCCACGAATCTGGGCGTACGAGTGAACTGCATCCACGAGTCTACTGAGTCTATTTGCGCATCAAACGAGTCCATGCCAAAAACCAATTTTGTTGCAAGTTGTTACGCTATCTAAGCACAAAGTCATAAACTCGTACGAGTTTATGAGTCTGTGCATGATTTTAATAGCCTTAATTAAAATTAATGTTAACACACTACAAGAATATTGCCAAATAGCGATGCAATTTAGCGTTTACACACTACGCAACGCCAAATCGACCCGAATAGCGACTTCATTGGGTTGACAAAAGGAGACGCTAACTGCCTTTTCGTAGCATCAATTTGATGTCGCAAGTTACAGGATGTCAACGCTAAATTAGGCTCTATCGTGATGCTACTTCGTTGCTATTATCATGCACGAGAACTAGAAAATACGCGAGAGATGGTAGCATTGTGTTGACGTCGCAAGCTTGCGACGCTAAGTTAGCGTCACCACGTCCGCGATGCTAAAATAAGAGGTAATATTAGCGTCGGATGTTTGTGTTGTATTGGCATCGACAGTTGCAACACTAAATTAGCGTAAGAGGTTTGATGTCGCTAAGTAGATCCTAGTTTGAGCTTTTTTCGTCCATGTATGTTATATATAGTATACTATACAATACAATGCTATACTATACTATACAATATTATATTATATTATATTATTACTATAAATGATGGTAATAATGCTTCTTCATTTTTCATGGGATTCAAATGGAGATTGTTGAAGATCTGAGGATCATCGCAAAATTTCTACCTCCCATAGACCACGGCAACATATATTTTTTATTATTTTAGGATGATTTTAGGAGGTCGGACGATAGAGCTAAGAACCTAAGAAAAATATTCTAACGGTCACCGACGTGAGTTCGATGAGAATCAGTCGAAACGAAAATTACAAACTCGTAGAGATCGACGTGAGCTGTCAGCCCATACAAGAATCGTGGCTATCGGGGTCAGAAGAAATTCAATAAAATGAGCAAAATTTAGGGATAGAAACGGTCGATTCTCCACAGTCCTTGTTCAGTTGGTCACGAAAAGATAGGTGTTTCGAAGGGCTCGGGGAGGTGGGGAGGGATAAACATTTTATGTTTCACATTTTTTCTGTTTCTTTCAATTCTTAAAATACCCCCTTTTCGTAATTATAAATTCCTCAAAATTTTTGCCCCCCAAGAAATCTCAAAATGTGACTTTCGGGAGTGCTCGAAATGATCCCGTTAGTCAACGTAGAGTTTTCAATTTTTTTCGAAAAATGCTAATTGTCTTAGATTTTTTTTTTCATCCAAACTTAAAAAGAGTATTTCTTACGGCGTCTCTTTAGTGTCGCCAGATATTGAGAGTCATTATATATACATATGATTATATATAGACTTATAGTTTATATTTATATATATATATATGCATGAACTATATATGAATATAGACTTAACATACATATATATAGACTTATAGTTTATAGATTTTATGGGGGTCACATGCCTATGAAGCATATGACCCTCATCCGCCTGCTCCCACCATCAGATTAGACATCGTCGAGCTTGATGAACGATGAGCGCGGCAAGACGGATGGCGCCGGATCGTAGTGACTATGGAGCGCCCGACTCATTCAGATTGTTGATAAGAAGTCCACTATGACTCATAGGCTTGGCGTCGAGCAGAGGAACCGGCAAGGAGCGATGGAGGCGCCAGGGGAAGCGTGTTTCCTCCGTTGATCTCAATGTCGAGCTCCTCGAACAACTCGATCTAGGGGGGTTCTCATCATCAGAACCTGAGTCCTCCACGGTGAAGCCCATTCGCACCGCCGCATCCGTTTCTGCTCCGTTGCTGCCTGCGCTCCACCGCTGCCACCTCCAAAGTCGATCGAAGCTAGTGCCCTCAATGCCATCACAGCCGCGTATCACCAGGAGAAGAAGGAGACCTCGATCCAGAGCAAGTTTCGGGACCCGCAGAAGTCAAAGATGTCGACGTCGCCTCGGGCACGCCTTGTCGGGTTCATCAACTCCAGCTTTGCCTCCGCCGACGAGAACCCACGAAATTCTAAGGAATTGCCCACCTTGGCGTCCTTGGCATCCTCCGCCATCATGAGGGCATCGGCATGTTCCACGACGTCTATCGCCCATCGTCTGAACTAATCGGATGGTGGGCGGGCAAGTGTATGGGGGTCATACACTTCATATGGCGTATGACCCCCATTAAATCCATAGTTTATATAGACTTTAACATACATACTTACATACATACATACATACATACATATACATATATATCTATATCCATACATAATATACATATTTATTTATGTACATACAATCAACTTATAGTTAATAAATCTACTTTAGCATCACATTCGGGACACATTAATGCCGCATACGTGTAGCGACACATTGGCTTGAAAATAGCATCGACAGCTCCATCGATACTTCATTTTAGTGTCACAATAGCGTCGATGTGTCGTGATGCTAGTTTAGCGTCTTGAAATATCGACGCCAATGCGACGCTAAATTTAGCTTAGCTTCATAATCTTGGAGTCGCTAATTTGCGGTGCTATTATTTATAAGAATTAATTATTTTAGAATTAATTATCTGTCAGAATTGAATTAACGCGGTGCTACATTAGCGACACAGTAGCATCGCCAAAATTTGCATCACTAAGTGGCAATCTGTGTGCTCGTCGAAGAACAAATCTGAATCATCCTTTCATTTTATCTTACGGTTCCTAGCGTGCTGCCCGGACGTTGCATCTTTCCCCCTGTTAACAACCTGTATTCCTCCTCCCTCCTCCTAGTGTTGCTGTCTGTCCGGACACCTCCTCCTCCTCCTGCTCTGCCCCGATGCCTCCTCCTCCTCCTATTGTTGTTGTTGGCCCGATGCCGCCGCCTTCTCCTTCTCCTAGTATTGCTATTGTTCTGACGACGCCTGGATTCCACCTCCTCCTACTGTTGCTATTGCCCCGACACCGCCTCCTCCTCCTCCTGTTGTTGCTGCCCCGATGCTGCCCAAATACCTCCTCCTCCTCCTCCTACTGTTGCTGCTGCCCCACCGCCACGTGGCTGCCGCCGTCTCCTCCCCCTCCTACTGTTGCTGCTGCCCGAGCCCTCGCAGTGGGTGGTGCGCCAAGAACGAATGTGAAACAACATCTTTATTTGATGTAATGAAAATGTAAAATTTGATGTAATTATTTGATGTATTGAATGTGAAATGATCCTCTTTATTTGATTCTCTCTGTTGTATCTGATTTCCACCATATTTGATCCTCTTCGGACATTTGTTCATTAGATGAACATATCGTATATAGCGCCACACTAACGTCACATTGGCGTCACCAACTTTAGCATTGCATTGGCATCAAAGTAGCGCCCCCTTGATGACAAGGTAGCAATTATTTTAATGCCCTATTAGCATTGCCATGTAGCGTCCAATAAGGATCAAGTTAATTTTAACGCCTCTTTAATGTCGAGTTAGTGACGCATATGAGCCCTTCGCAACGACACTTTTCGTGTCATCATATCATCGCGATAGCATCGACGTGTGATGCTAGTAGCATCGTCATGTCTCTTGGCGCCATTACGACGCTAATGGTTATCGAATCCAAACGTCCCATTGTTGTGATGCCATATCGACGCTAATGTGTGGATAAATCTTTTAGCCACAATTTAGTGTCACTTTAGCGACACCACACTCGTGTCCCTAATCGACATATTTCTTGTAGTGACATCATAACTTCATTCATAATGTTCACAAGACATGACACATATCCATTATGTTCCTCCTCTATGAGGGCATAAGACACATGATGACAATAATGATTCATAATCATAAAATCCATGGGCTAGTAAAAGACCATGCTAGATAGACAATGATAAAAGACTCAACAGGAGGACCACCACCATATTCTACACCCTGCCATGAGCTCGCCGTCGGTCCATATCACTCTTCTTTCATGTCTACATGAACCTAAATGCAAGAAAAGTTTACCTGCCATTAGTGGTATATAAGTTCCATAAATAAATAAAATAATTGATAATATGATCCAAAAGGAAATAATCAAGCAATTTCTCAAATTGATTAATGAAGGAATAATTAAATTATAAGGTACAATATGTCATTATTCATGGCTCATAATCATTTTCAATAAGAATAGTAGTATAACTTATTATAATGCCCAATTCAATTCCATTGTTAACTTGGAACAGCGATCATATGATAATCTAAGTGCCCAATTAACAATACTTCTAATATGTTCAAGTTACACAGTTCAATACAATGGAATTTGATCGTTTATCTTCTTATTCAATAAGTAATAATTAAACAATCAATATTTATTAATAGTACATTTTTCTCTCACAAAATAAACTAGGGTCTCCATTTTATTTTTTCAAACTTAGGAAAAATAATTGCGTATTAATTCTTTTTTCAATTATCGAATAAGAAAAAAATAAACTACTTATAAGTCATTTGGAAAATTTAAATTATGAAAGTTATAAGCTTAGCTAAAGAATCCTTTAACCTTTCAAAAGAACGGACTTTGAAATTTTAAATTATGGAAGTTTTAAAGAAATTTGTTTTTTGGTAGTTTATCTTTCTGAAATAAATGGAATCTTTACATTGATTTTAGCATAGTTGACTGGATTTATATTCATGTTCTCCATATCTCTTCAAATTTATTTGGAACTAATGTTTGTAAAATCAAATCGGCCATCAAACCAATTAAATAATTAGTATCAATCTAATTGAATTCGACTTGATTGAATAGAATTTTTGTTAAATAATAAAATTATATGATTTAATTTACTTCCAGAGTAATGAAAGGATAGAACATGTGAATGTCCAAGGATCAACAATTCAGATAAATATCATATTTAAATATAATCATTGATCAACGATTCAAATGTGTTCAATATTCGAGTAGGAGCTCCAAATGAATTAAATTATAAAACTATATTTATTTTAAAATATAATATAAATGAAAGTTTAAAAGGTAAAATGACTAGATAATTATGTATTAATTATCATTATAAAATAACTAAATATTAATAAAAAATACTTTCAATATATATTTCTTAAAATAATTTTAATAAACTATTTTTTTTATTTTACATATTCTAGTTGTTTGCGAATATTTTTTCCTTTATATCTATTTACGTTTTCCCATTTTCCCACAAATTTCAAATATAGTCTTCTTATTATTAGTTTCCTAATTTGTTATGATTTCTATTCTTTCACCTTTATTTTTTTTCTCCCACAAATTTCAAAATTAATTTACTTGTTATTAGTTTCCTTTTAAAATTCACACTCCATAATTTACTTTATTTCTTATTTTTTATATTATTTTATTCTTATATCCTTTTTATTTTATTCTTATAATTTTATTATTTATATTTTCTTTCCATATAATATTCTTTATTTTATTTGATTAAAAATGATTTAAATTGATCACCCGATTCAACCCAATTTTATCCGGTGGATGTCATACTTCGCAAAATTAAGTTTTCATGTCAAGTCAGCTGGATGGATGGATGGCCGATTTACAATTGAACGGATGGAATCCGATTTAAAAAATATTGAAATTGATGCCCAATGCTCAAAGGAGATGTCAAAATTGAGAGAATTTCAAGGAAATACATAAAAAATCACAAATTTGAACTCCAACTAAAAATTAAGTCAAGGGCCCGACCCGACTCAAATATAGTTTAAAAAATATTATAATTAAATTTTACCTCAACTTCAAATAATATTTCATAGTTTTACATTTTTTTACCCATATTTATTAGATTAAATATATTGCTAACCTATTATGTTGTAGCTAAACTTGAATATCATCAAGTTATTAATCTATTTTAATAAAGTTTGTATAAAATTGACTACAATATTTTAAATTATAATGTGATAATACGACAGTTTAGATACTTATTAATTTTTTAAAATATAATTTGTGATGTATTTAATGTCTATTGTTTTTTTAAAAAAATTATTATTTTAAGTAGATTCTTTTTTTTCTTGAAAAAATGATATGGCCTAGGTCATTTTTTTTTCTTAGAAAAAATTTTTAACATCATTTTTTATGCTTTAAAAAATCACCCAAAATTTAAATGTTATCTTTTTTTCCTCATAAAAATTAACTCACCCGAATCACTTTCACCCCCGAGGGCAATATATATAACATGTTAAATATGACAATATGTTATAGGCTGGACTAAGAAAGAACACCCAGAAGGAGAAAAAAAATATGATAGCATTCGTCCAAACACACGCTCACTTTCTCTTGTTCTCTGCCTTTCTCTTGCTTCTACCTTTCTTCTGCGCCGGCGCCGAGCCCTTCAACACCTACTGCGACAACAATGGCGGCAAAGTGCGGACCGAGCAGAAATCATTCCACATCGATCGCGTCCTCAAGTACATAATCACGTACGGCGCCGATCTCGATTTTGGCGGCTTCGCCAGCTTGGCTTGTTAGAGTTGGTGAATACTTCAGGGCCCCTTGTTTCTCACACGGGGTTCGCCCACGTGAGCTTAGGGGAATGCGCCTCCGAAACCTAGACGGATTTTGGGCTTTTGTTTAGCCGGCCCGTGTGGTTCGGATTAGGTTTTTTCTCTGTTTGTTTGGGTTTTAAATCCGGTTTGGAGAGGCTATTAATAGCCTAATTTCTGATGTAATTTGGTGCGGCGGCTGTAAACCTAAACGATATAGTGGAACCTCTTTGCAGGACGTAGCCCTAATCTCAAGGATGAACCTGGGTAAATTTCGTGTGTCTCCTCTATTTTTCTGCAATCTCTCTGTGATCTTCTCTACTTGTTCTCGGATTTTCCCATCATCGCTGACGGCGACGGAGAGGACCGAATGTACGGCCTGTCGCAGTGCCGACGCGATGTGAGCCTCGCAGACTGCAACGCCTGCCTCCTCGACGCAGACAAGCAGATCCGCGAACTGTGCCCGCACAAAGTCGACGTGAGGATTTGGTTCGACCACTGCTGGGTCCGCTTCGACAGCGAGGACTTCATTGGGAAAGTCGACACGCACGTGGCCTTCGAGGGCCCTGACGAGACCGAGGACGTACCGGAGCCCAAACGGTTCGCCGAGGTGCTCGATAAGCTGTTGGCCGACGTTCAGAAGCAGGCGATGCTGCCGGATAACGAGGGATTTGCGAAGGCGCAGGCCGAGTTCGCGCCGTCCCTGACCTTGCACCTGCTGGTTCAGTGCACCGAGGACTTGTCGCCGGCGAACTGCGGGGAGTGCCTGTCCGCGTCGAAGCAGACGTTTCTCGACCTCTGCCTTGATAAGAAGGCCTGCACGGTGGCCAACAGCAGCTGTTACGTGCGATACGCCTTTCATCCCTTCTAGTTCGATGTCTCTTTATTGAATATTAAGGCTCCTACGATACGCATGAGAATGATGAATATATCCATGGCGCAAATTAAACTTTTGATATCTGAAATAATCACAGGTTAATGATTGCCTTTTTAGTTGAACGAGATGATGCTTTCATTATATTTTTCGCAAAATCAAAATTCAAAATTAGCATCAATCGGAGATTCCAAATTGAAGCTCCACCAAGTTCATAGTAAATAGTTAAATTGACAAATTAGTTCAGGTGTGTTTGGATTGAGTGACATGATGAAAAAATAAGGTAGTTAATGTGATAAGAAAAATTAAATGTGATGGATTAATTTTAATGAATGATTGAATTAAAAATATGTATGATAAATATATATTATAGAATTGTTAAAAAAAATTAAAACACATAATATTTATCAAAAAAATTTATGATAGGAATTTTGTTAAAAATGTATTATTTAACTATAAAAAATCAATTTTTAATAATTCATATTTAATAAAATATTAAAAATTTATAATGAAATAATAAATAATATTATATTATTTATATTTTATATATAGTAAATAAATTAACCAATATAAGTAAGGTTATAAAAGAAAATGATAAAAGAAAAAAGTTTGGAAAAAAAGAAAGAAAACATCATTAAAAATAAGTCAAAAAAATTTGTAAAGGATTAGAGTGCTTCGATTTCACAAAAAAAAAGTAGAACCGGAGTATAGAAATTGCGGTCCCGTGACTCATGGTTTTCATCTCAATTTTTTTATTTGATTCCATAGACGTTTGACGAAATCGATTGGAATCAAGCATCCCTAAATGATCATGAGTACTTTCATGCATAATGGTTTAGTGGATTATTTTATGTTTATATTCAAATTCAAAGCCACGAGTGGTTCCTCAATAATCTCATGGTCTTGTTCCCTCTCTCATATTGAATTCAAATAAATAACATATGTAGAGAGAAATGGCGTGATATCTGAAATGAGATTTTTCTGCGCTCGGATTTATAGGCCGAATTGATAATGGACTATATAAGCAATATGCCAGCTACTCACCATTCAGCTCTGCCCTTTCTCGATGATGACTACAATTATTATTATTATTATCATCAGATCGGATTTCGAATCAATAAAACCGGGTGGTTCGGTTCAATCATTAAATCGATGCCAAATCCGATCTGCTTTAAGATAATAAATTAGTATTAGTAGAAAAAAAAACTTGGAAGAATACGACAGAAAATGGATTGGACCGCTTAAATTGGTCCAACCCTGTTTAAATATGTTTCTAACATTTTTTTTTTCAGATCTGAAGTTGAAGTACTTGGTTTTCACTGATTCATTAAGCCGTCAATTATTTGGCATTTGAAATTGGTTGAGTTGTTTTCCCGATTTTGAGACCAAATTGGTCTAGCAATTGATTAACCTCGCCGAATTGATCCAATTTTAATAGCATTAATAATCGAACATGTTGTTTTCATATCTTAATATAGCGAGTAAATATTAAATGATCATTAGAAATTCATATATTATTTTCATTCGTGGATTTTTTATATTTTCATGGTGTTATCGAGACAAGTGAATTTTAGATAAAAAAAATTATACATCATTTGCAGATCAAGAGGTCAATTGGGGAGTGTGCCATAGATATCTATAATGTTATCATGTTAAAGTGCTCATAAGTATTTCAATAGTTGAAATTATAATAAATAGTTATTTATTTTATTAATAAATAGTTATTTATTTTAAAAATAAATATTTGTGTCTTTGGTAATAAAAAATTATAAATTATTATTTTAGTCAAATGATAATATTATGATAGAGAAAATATGTGAAGAAAAGTTATGTATATTATAAAAGTAAAATAGTACATTTTTTCTCTCACAAAATAAACTAGGGCCTCCATTTTATTTTTTCAAACTTAGGCAAAATAATTGCTTATCAATTCTCTTTTTCAATTATCAAATAAGAAAAAAAATAAACTACTTATAAGTCATTTGGAAAATTTAAATTATAAGAGTTATAAGCTTAGCTAAAGAATCCTTAACCTTTCGAAAGAACGGACTTTGAAATTTTAAATTATGGAAGTTTTAAAGAAATTTGTTTTTTTGGTAGTTTATCTTTCTGAAATAAATGAAATATTTACATTGATTTTAGCATAGTTGACTGATAATTGAATACCCACTGCAAGAAAAAAAATTAATTACAGACGGCATGATCGTCTGTAATTTGCCGAAAATCGTTGAAAATGACGATTTTCGACGGATAGCATCCGCGTGAAAACAACGTGTCGCAAACTATTTTCGACGATTATCCGACAATCATCAAAATTTTTTTACGGTCCAATTGGCGAGCTGAGCCATCGAACAATGAAGAATTGGGACAGTTTTGACCATCGATATGTATCGACGGTTCCAATCGTCGAAACTTACATCGATGGTTTGAGCCATCGATAACAGCAGATAGTTTCAACGGCTCAAACCGTCGTTACGTTTCGACGATTAAAACCATCGATGCTTATCGATGGGTTCGACCGTCTATAAATTTTGACGGTTCAAACCGGCGATGGTTATCGATGGTTCTAACCATCAATCATGACACTATCAACGGTTTGAACCATCGGTACCAATTTAATAAAAAAAATCGACACAGATGAATTGACCAAATTGAAATTGAGTGATTAATTTCATAAAGAAGCATAATAAATAAATAATTTATGTTCAAATGACCAAATTGAAATTGAATGTCATGCATAGCGTCAAATGTTAATACAACATCGTCAAATGTCCAAACGTCAAATACAACACCTAGAAGCTACAATACTACATCGTCAAACCCTCGCAACTTTCGACGGTCAAAATCGTCGAAAGTAAAAAAATAGATAAACAAAAAAGTATTGTTACCATTAACATATTTCGACGACTAAGACCGCTGAAAATTTTGACGAGTACTCGAACCGTCGAAAGTTTCGACAATCAAAGCCGTCAAAAGACCACACAGAAAACTAATCGGCCTCATTTACTATCTTCGACAGTTACAAGAATCAAAATTTTTTACAGATATTTCGACGATTTGTAAACCGTCGTAAGTTTATACGGTCCGAACCGTCGAAAAGTTCTCCGACCATAATTACGATGAATATTTCGATCTTTCGAAAAATTCTTCGGTACTTTAGACGGAGTTTGGCCCGTCAAAAAAGAACCGTCGGAAATCATGCTTTTTCTTGTAGTGTTCGTATTTCTTCAAATTTATTTGGAACTAATGTTTGTAAAATCAAATAGGCCATCAAACCAATTAAATAATTAGTATCAATTTAATTGAATTCGACTTGATTGAATAGGATTTTTGTTAAATAATAATATTATTACGAAAAGATGGAGAGAGAGATCGCACGAAAATAGAAAAATACATATTTACGAGGTTCACCCTAAATCGGGTTACATCCTCGAAAAGCGGCGGCTCTCTTTGTTGTAGAATAATGATGATTTCAATGAAAGGTCTCTATTTGGAACGCTATGGAGTTTATATATAAGTACTCCCTTTTATAGATAGGAATTACAGACCAACTGAAATTCTGAATTAATCTTTCAAAATAGGACACATATCTCATGATAAGAAAATAAATTAATTTCGAATCACATACAGAATACCCCTAAAAAGACTCCTAGGGGGACCACAAAAGGATTACAATTTTATTCAAATTCAAGGCATTATCAACAAAAATTATAGGATTTAATTTACTTCGAGAGCAATGAAGGGATAAAACATGTGAATAGTATCAATGATTTAGATAAATATCATCATTAATCAATGATTCAAATGTGTTCAATATCCTAGTAGGAGAGTGCTCTCCAAATGAATTAAATTATAAAACTATATTTATTTTAAAAATATAATATAAATGAAAGTGTAAAAGGTAAAAATAACTAGATAATTATGTGTTAATTATCATTATAAAATAACTAAATATTAATAAAAAATACTTTCAATATATATATTAAAATATTTTTATTTTACATATTCTAGTTTTTTGTGAATATTTTTTCCTTTATATCTATTTACTTTTTTCCATTTCCCCACAAATTTCAAATATAGTCTTCTTATTATTAGTTTCCTAATTTGTTATGATTTGTATTCTTTTATCTTTATTTTTTTCTCCCACAAATTTCAAAAGTGATTTACTTGTTATTAGTTTCCTTTTAAAATTCACACTCCATAATTTACTTTATTTCTTATTTTTTATATTATTTTGTTATTATATCCTTTTTTATTTTATTATTATATTATTATTTATATTTTCTTTTCATTTAATCTTCTTTTTTATTTGATTAAAAATAATTTAAATTGATCACCTGATTCAATCCAATTTTATCCGGTGAATCTCATACTTTGCAAAATTAAGTGTTAATGCCAAGTCGGCCGGATGGATGGCCGATTTTTTTTTGGTGGCCACCTCAGTATTCGGGAAGCGAAGCCGATCGCCCAGCTCAGTGCGGCACTAACGGTTGTGTGCATCCTCGCGAATCGGGTTCTCGGCCCACCATGACTTCGATTAATCTGATGTCGTCCTGGGCAGCATGCCTGGCTGTGGTAGATGAGGCTCCTAGCGAAGATTTTTTGCACTCGTAGAGACTCGAATCCGAGACCTCTGCGGAGTGGTATGGAGCTGCTATCCACTCCACACAATCTCCGTTCGTGGATGGATGGCGGATTTACAATTGAACGGATGGGATCCGATTTAAAAAATATTGAAATTGATGCCCAATGCTCAATCAAAGGAGATGCCAAAATTGAGAGAATTCCAACGAAATACATAAAAATTGGAAAGTGAACTATACTTGTGGAGGAAAAAGAAGTGGAGGATAGAAGAGAAATATATAATAAAGGGAGAAAAGTGAAAGGGAAGAAAATAATAATAATATTTCATAAGATTTTTAAACAGGTAAATGATAAATTTAAAATTACTATAAATAATATATCTATTAAGAATTATTATAAATGTTTGTGCTTGATTATTTTAAGTTAATGTTCAGCAGTCTATTATTCATTTTTATTAACGACTTCACTCGTCTAATAATTGCAAGATTAAAACAAAAAAAGTATTTTTAATAAAAAGTTCTACTCAGTTCGAATCCATTTGATCCTAACCGGTTGGCATGGTCGAATCAACCTGCGCCCTTAAAAGCATTGGAACATGCTGCATGGAAGAACAGAGAACCCTAAGAAAAGATGGCATTCCTTAAAGAACATTTCCCCTTTCTCCTCTTCTCTACCTTTCTCTTGCTTCTACATTTCTTCTGCGCCGGCGACGATCCCATCCACACATTCTGCGACAGAAACGGAAAAAGGAGTGGCGGCCAGATGACATACAACGTCGAGCGCGCCCTCAAGTACGTAATCGGTACCGCCTTAGTGGACGGCTTCTCCAACCACGTTGAGGGCGACGGCGATGAGCGCATCTACGCTCTGGCGCAGTGCCGACGCGACCTCAGCAAAGAACTCTGCGTCAAATGGTCGCCGACGCCGCCGAGCAGATCCCCGGTCTGTGCCCTTACCTAGCCAACGCGAGGATTTGGTTCGACCACTGCTTCGTCCGCTACGACAGCGTGGACTTCATCGGGCAAGCCGACACGAACGTCTCGTTACAGGGCCCTGACGACCTCGAGGACGTGCCGGAACCCGAACGCTTCGCCGTAGAGCTCGGGAGGTTGACGAAAGACGTGCAAGCGCAGGCGATGCTGCCCGGGAGCAAGGGGCTTGGAATGGCCCAGACCAATTTCACGTCGTCCCTGACCCTGTACGTGCTGTTTCAGTGCACCGAGGACTTGCCGCCGGTGCACTGCGGGGTGTGCCTGTCTGTGGCGGAGTATACATTCCATGATCTCTGCCTCAATAAGAAGGGCTGCACGGTAGCCTTCAGCAGCTGTTACCTGCGTTACGCCTTTCATCCCTTGTAGTTCGACCCCTCGAGTATTAGGGCTCGTATGATCCAATTTAGAACAATCACTGGTAATTGCTGATACTGGTCCTTTTATTTGAATAAGATGGTGCATTTGTTTTATTATTTGTTTTTACAATCAAAACTTAAAAATAATATTTACTGAGAGAGGTCTACGTTTATTTTTATATTTATCTTTTCTGCTTTGTAATTGAAAAAAAAATTATACTAATTATTATTATACCGATCAGCTATGAATACTTTCATTTGGATCTTCATTCCTTTCTACGTTTTTCCATTTATCATATTAATTCCTGCCCGTTCCTTGCCCTTTATTTGCTTGCCTATTAATTCTTTCCTCATTTATCCACGCACTAGCTATTATTATTTTCCGGACTTCTTATCGTTCTCTATTTCATATATATATATATATATATATATATATATATATATATATATATATATATATATATTTCCTTCTTTCTTTTTAAACATCTAATTTCATTTATTATTTTTCTTTCCCATCCCTCTTTTATTACCTTCCTAAAATTTCTTATCTCACTTATTCAATTTCCTCTTGTTATTCTTTCTTTTATTTTGCGGCACATATTTTTTTATTTTCCTCTCTTTCTCATCTTTCTTTTATTTTAAAGCTTTCTCCTTTCTTTTTACATTTTCCCTCTTTTTATGTTCATTTTCTTTTCAGTCTTCTGTTCCTACCAATTTTGCCTTGTTTTTCAAATTGAATTGTACTGTTATTCACTTTAATTGTAATGCTCTAAAAAGTCATCTTAAAAGTTTAAGTTTCCAATGATCTCTTCCTTCATATTTTTCGGCAGATCCAACATCCGTGACAAAGGGAATTAACCACTAGAAAACCTTTGGAACGCGCAGCAGCAGCAACGACAAACAATCATCTTCTCAGCGGCTAGGGCACGAAAATTCACGAGTATAAGATGCGATCAAAGTCTCCAAACAATAGTATTTATAGGGGAGAATGTTCCCCTAGGGTTACACGTCATTTTAGGACATTAATTTCATGTTAAACAAGGCAAAAGTTCGAGCCGTATGATAAAACATCGTCTGATAAGTAAAATTGGCCCGGGTTTCCTAGGTACCCGGCTCCGGTTCAGGTGTCGCTCACAACCCGTGTCGAGTTCGGTCTCAATATCAGCCCGGCCCGGGTGTGATAATGACCCAGCCCGGGTTCATGTACAAAATAATGTGACATGATGTTTTTGCTTCGATTTCCGCATTCTTTCGATCCAATCGCTCCACATATCCTAATTGACAATCTTGATATCAAAATAAATCAAATATGGGTAGCTTTTTAATCTAACAAAATTTAGAAAATTAAAAGAGATGCATGCCATGATAAAATTATGAAAAATAACCTAAATTATGTATGAAAAACATGTATAAAATTGCATGCATCAATATCATATGATAATGTTAATGTATGCAAGGTTATAATGTGCCCCAATCTAGTAAGATCAATTTTCTGCATGATTTAAGTGCAAGAGAATGACATTTTCATTAAGTATGATGCTTAATTCATAAGATAATATAATTGGACAATATTTCTAAATATTCTCTCCTCATAATTCTGTTTTTAATAGAGATATTAAATTGTTATTAATCAAAATATCATTTTTCAGCCAAGGTCTAGATTAAAAATCTGAGTACTAATTTAAATGTGTTTGTCATCCTTCAACAAATCAAAATATTACTCGATTTGAGCTCTTAATGTGCACGAATTTAAAATATATCATAATAAAAAAAGATAACTACTTATAAACCCATCGTTTTATACATTAGCGTCCATGGGTTTTGGACTCTAAAATCAAACGGTCCCAAATGCACACCATAGAAATGGCGATATCAAAATAATGCTAATCTCACGACCTCATGCGGGCATATATAGTGCTAATCTTCTTTTTTTTTTCGTTTACATGATTTTGGGATCCACCGATGTCCGCCACTAACGTTTGACTAATTCCATGTGAGAAATCGAGCGGTAAAAATAATGTGATGGGTCAACGCGACTATTTCAAAAATCACTCCCGGATCGCTAACAGTTGACTAATTTGCGGATCGCTAAGACTTGACTAATTTGATGTAAGAGCTCGAGCGATCAAAATAATGTTATTGATTAACGTGACGATTCCAAAAATAAAATCGCTGACTACTAATTGGGAGACCACTTGAGAAACTCCAACGTTAATTTTATAGTGTATTCATTGCACTGTCATTCAATATTATTTAATAATATAGATTATTTTTTAGAAAGATTATCACTTGTTAAAATGTTAATAATATACATTACCTTATTTAGTATGCATAAGTAATCTATCTGATAATTCATATTAATTATTTATAAGAAAATAAAGATTTATAAGTTAATATTCAATTTTTATCAATATACCCCTAATCAAAAGGATTATGTTTAGATATATAAATTATTTTTAACTTCGTAAACTTAAATCATAAATATATATTCTCACCCATAAAATTAAATTTATAAAATAATTAATATATTTTTAAAATATGATAATAATATATTCATAATAATTAACTAATATTTATTTGATTAATTTTTAAATTATTATTATAATTTTTTCAACGTGTATTATAATTTATTTAAATAAACTATAAAGGATAAATATAAAAAGTAAAATTAAAAAGATTGTAAATTGTCACTTTATAAGTAAGTTGAATTATTTAAGTAATACAAATTACTTATTATATGTCATAAACGAACAAGATTAATGTTGTGGTCCTATTAGTCGTTACCGTTATTTGATTTGTATAGTGCTAATCTGACACTTCCTAAACGGGCGTGCATAGTGTTTGTGCATGCACAATAAAACGTGTGCATGCATATAGAGATAGATACAGATAAAATTCTTTTATCCTACTATATTATACGTGGGAAGACGTCACCAAAAGGAGAAAAATGGCGTCCCTCCACTCTCTCTTCTTCATTACCCTGCTCCAGCTTCTACCTTTCTTCTGCGCCGGCGCCGAGCCTTTCAACACCTACTGCGGCGACAACGGTGGCAAAGTGAGGACCGAGCAGATGTCAATAAACATCGAGCGCATCCTCAAGTACATCATTGTGTACCCCTCCGACGTCGAGGGCTTCTCCACCTTCTACGTCGGCGAAGGCAGCGACAGCGTCTACGGCCTTGCGCAATGCCGACGCGACGTGAGCCCCACCGACTGCAACACCTGCCTCGCCGACGCAGCCGTGCAGATCCGCGACCTGTGCCCTGACAAAGTCGACGCGAGGATTTGGTTCGACGACTGCTTCGTCCGCTACGACAGCGACAACTTCATCGGGATGGTCGACACGAACATCGCTTTCGAGGGCCCTGACGACGACGAGGACGCGCCGGATCCCAAGCGGTTCGCCGTGGAGCTCGACAAGCTGTTGGCCGACATACAGGCGCAGGCAATGCAGCCGAAGGGAAAGGGGCTCGGAAAGGCGCAGACCAACTTCACGCCGTCCCTCACCCTGCACGCGGTGCTCCAGTGCACCGAGGACTTGTCGCCGGAGGACTGCGGGGTGTGCATGTCCGTGGCGAAGCAGACTTTCTCGACCTCTGCCTGCATAAGATGGCCTGCACGGCGGCGTACAGCAGCTGTTATGCGCGTTACGCTTTTAATCCCTTCTTGTTCTATCCTTAGGGCTGTGTTTGAATTGGGAACGAAAGTTCTCCAAAGTTCTCAAAGTTTTTTGATATGAAATGAAAGTTCTTAAGAGCTGTTTGGATGAAATTTTTGTGCAGAACTTGAACATATTGTCATCTCCCTTGGACAGATGATCATCCCTTCAACCGCGAACCCTACCATCACCATTCTGGAGGAGGCATATCAGGCGGTGGCGAATCGGATAGTGGGGGAGGCAGATTAGGCGGCGGCGAATCGGACAGCGGGGGAGGCAGGTGGCCGCGAATCGGATAGCTTGGGGAGGCAGATCAAGCTTCGGCATTGCTGGAGACGATAGGAGGAGGCAGAGAGGCAGCTGCTCCGTCGCCCGCAATCGCACCATCGTCCTCTCCAACTCCACCTGTGTCTCCTCCTCCCTCCTCCACTCCTCCTCACTCCTCCACTCCTTCAACTCCACCGCAGCTCCTCCTACCTTTGCCGCATAGCTTGGGGAGGCAGATCAAGCTTCGGCATTGCTGGAGACGACAGGAGGAGGCAGAGAGGCAGCTGCTCTGTCGCCCGTAATCGCACCATCGTCCTCTCCAACTCCACCCATGTCTCCTCCTCCCTCCTTCACTCCTCCTCACTCCTCCACTCCTTCAACTCCACCGCAGCTCCTCCTACCTTTGCCGCAGCTCCTCAGCCCCTCCTGACCGCAATCGCAAGCACGACTTCGACCTCCGCGTTCCCCTTCCTTTGCCACCGATGCAAAGAGGCAGCAACTCGGTTGAAACAACGGCCCCCGGTGAGGAGCTTGCGAGAACGAGGGATGAGCGATCGAAAGATTGAGAGAGGGAGAGGGAAGAGGAAAAGAAAGAAGGAGAGAGAAAGTCGTGTGGGAAAGTTCGAGCGTCGCGCATAGTTCTCGCATCAACTTAGAACTTTTGCCCAAAAAGTTCAACACATCCGTCACATGACGAAAGTTCACGAAATTCTCATTACAAAGGGTGTTTGTGAAAATTCCCATCCAAACATAGCCTTTGAGTATTAATTAAGGCTCTTATGATCCATTCTGAGAATGATGCATGTATCCATGGTGCTCAATAAGATGATGCATACATTCAATTGTATTGGGTATATTTTATTTTTGTCCAAAATCAAATTTGACAATTATCGTTGCCGAAACAGGTTTGCGTTTATACATTATTCGATAGCCTCCAAGTAAAATTAATCGGTACTCTTATGGATATATTTTTTTTTATGTATGAGGTTTTCTTTAAAAAAAAGATAAATGAAAATTAATGTAAATATATATATATATATATATATTTTATGTATGAGGTTTTCTTTAAAAAAAAGATAAATGAAAATTAATGTAAAAAAATTCCATTGATGAACCGTTTTTATAAAGAAAAATCATATGAATAAATAAAGTCTATGTGCTGTATAATACGTCAATTGTCAAGCTAACCAGATTGGATCATTAGCCGCGAGCTTTTTTTTTTCTCGATAAATCGAGTAGTATTTTTAAAAAAAAACTTCGACCAAATGTCATCATGAAAATGTCAAATTGCACCGAAAGTTATTTCATTTGATGTATTCGACCTAAAAAAAGTTGCTTCGTATACGCATGTACTGTCGTTACGCGAATTACTTATTTTAGCATATATAAGACATCGCCATCGCTTTAAATGTAATAGAATATATTGCTTTTATGTTATAAAGTTTATAAGTATTAATACGTATGGAAAAATCTTGAGTTAAAAATATGATGGCCAAATGAATTATTTTACGAGGACACTCGATATCCTGCATTGAATTTTGCACTTGCATTGTATACACAGCAGACTAATCACAACTGTTCATTTTATTTAACGGTTGTGAATTGTGATCCTCTCTTTCTTTCTTTCTTTTTTTTTCCTTAACCATCACGTGAGTTCCCTCCCTTGGTTCCTCTTGTGCTCCCGCATGCCTTCTTCACTTTCTCTTCGTCAACGGAGATTCCATGGTCGGCACAACAAACGCATGTGATCGTCTTCTAGTCTTCTACGTATGTTTTTTCTTGTTCCATTTGTAGGTAGGAGACCTCAGTTAGTAGCTTGACTCAGGACGACAACGGGGGAGCTCAATGCAACGAAGGGCCACCTCCATATTGTAGCGGCGCCGGGAATGAATATGGTCTTCCACTTAATACATGTTTAGAATATGTTTTCATCTTCATCATATACTAGTGTGATGGCCCGCGCGATACGCGGATGATGCAAAACTAGATGAATCGAACATTTTTAAAATAAATAAATATTAGTTAGATTAATATATTTTAATATTACTTAAATAATATGATAATTATGAATTTAAAAATAAATTATTAGTCTATTTAATTATTTTGTGTATAGTTTATTTTTTCTCTTTTTTAGAAATAGTATTCTCATTTAAATTTGAGATTTTAATTTATTAGCCTATTTTATATCTATATGAATTTCATAATACATA
The DNA here is from genome assembly GCA_030549335.1 of Pontederia crassipes. Classification (NCBI taxonomy): domain Eukaryota; kingdom Viridiplantae; phylum Streptophyta; class Magnoliopsida; order Commelinales; family Pontederiaceae; genus Pontederia; species Pontederia crassipes. The sequence continues at coordinate 40,156,630 of CM060186.1, forward strand.
TAATCCTATATTATATTTGTTTCGATCATTACTATAATTATCTAAAAGCATGTTAAATTATAAATGCATGATGAATACTTGCCTGTTGTTGAATTATCCTTCTTTTTTATGAATTTTTAAATCATACATGCAATTATGTTTCTGGTAACAAAAAAAAACATGCAGTTGACATGTAAACAAAATAATTGCCCAATAAAATATTTTTAGATATTGATGTAGAGATAGGTTCCGACTATTGTTCATGTAGCATGATCAAATCATAATCACCAACTATTGTTCATGTAGCATGATCAAATCATAATCACCATTACGATATGCAAAACATATATATAATCTCAATTCTTAATTTATTCTTGGCTAAGACCAAAAATATGTCACTCTTATTTAAAGTTAAAAATAAAAGTCATTACATAAGCACTTACTGTTAACAAATAATTTTATCTATAAAATATATTACCATTAACACAAAATGTTGACAAACAATTTTAAAATAAATATCTGTTATATTTTTGATATTATATAATTAAATTATTAAAAAAATATATATGTGGCATGTGCCCATGCCACAAGTTGCTGCATGATAACTTCATGAATGAAGTATATTAGAAATATATGCATTACTCTCATTGTATTTTATTCAATTAAAAAACCAAAACTAACCCCTGCAATAAAACTAACTCTCTACAACAAAAAAATTAGAAAAAATGACATGAAAAAAGAGAGAAAATACAAAGTGACTTGTTTTCTCCCTACCATTTATAAATTGATAAATAAATAAAAAAGGAGTGGCTACTAATTAACCCGTCACCATTCATATAACTACTTAACCATGAACACCAAAAAATATAATAGATTATAAAATATTTCATTATTTATAAATTATATAATATAAGAAATAAATTGATTAAAAAATAACCATTTAAATTTCTAATAACAATGAACTAAAAAGAATTATAATAGATCATGCAATATTTTAATTAGTTGTAAAATCCATAGGACTCGTTTCATCATAGCATTGTAACAAATGTCTCTCACACGCATATATTAATTAATAAATATTTCATTATATTTAGATTTAATAACATTCATTGTTGAACTAAACTGAAAATATGAGAATATAAATGACAAAAAAAATCTTATTTTGATAGTTTTTCAATATGAGAAACATATTTGCCTAAAACAACTACCAACACATTTATCATAGAAAAAATTAATAACAAATAAATCTTAAATAAAACTGAGTGAAGAATAAATTACCACTTAAATTAGGATAACATTTGAATGCATCATTTGAATCCCAAGTAATTCCTGACCTGATATCTTTTTAGCATCATGAAAATAAAACACACTAAGAAAGAAGAATGTATTGAAAGCATCACAATTGGATTGTGCTTCCTTGTTGTAAATATTTATAGGACTACACTTGATACATAGAAAATATTTAGTACATTTTCATAGTTTTTATTTTTTTGTGATGTCAGCATTAATATTTCTTTAGATTTTGGTTTTATATAATATGATAATTTATTAGTAAAACACTTATTGTACAAAGTTGTGGATATAAAAACTATTATTAGATTAGTGTTAATATTGTTGTTATTGTATTATTGTGATCTTAGGAAATTTAAAAGATATATGTATTTATGTTAAATATCCAGTAAGAATGTGCAATCAATATCTCATTCTATTTTTTTTCGATTTCATATTCCCACTATTTTTCTTAATTATTTCATATCACTAATATCTCATTTTTACATCTTCAAATCTAAATATTTAATTCATTGATAATTAAATACTATTATGTTCAAACATTATAGATAAGTGAGCAAAAATATCTTTAATAATCAATTAAATGTTCAACCATTATAATTAATGAATCTGATTACTAACTCTCCTTGTTGATAATTAAATCATATATATATATTAAATTAAATGCTATTATATGATTATCATATTTTACAAATGTATCTGAATAATGATTTTTTATTTACTAATAAAATATATTAACTATTACTAATATTGGACTATGTTTTTTACTACTAATTTTCCGCAAAATCTTGTTAGATGGGTAGTGAAGTGCTTCTCCAAACTAACATCTATTATAATAATATTTTTCTAATAAAGTCTACCTAGTTATAATATGTTTAGCATTGTTTAATATTTACATGTGATACTTAATCAATCATCATACAATTGTGTCACGTATAAGAATAGATAAAATTCTCTAAAGCATCCGAAACATATCCATACAGTTGTTCAAAACAGATTTTAATTTTAACCAAGTAACCATTAACTCAAAATTATAATAAATCAATATTTTTAGTTAATTATATATGCACATGACACATGGCAACTCAAAAAATTTGCCAAATGTATACATATTTTTTCTTGATTTATTATATGCTCTCATTTTATATGTGTCAACATTTATTCACTTCAGTTGTTATAACTAACATTCTCTCTCCACGTTGGTGTGCTATCTAGTATCTAACTCTAACTGAAAATAATTATTTATATTATTTTTTACAAAAAATTTGACAACATGCCATGTGCCACCGGACTATTCTCCTTTTAATAACGATATATATATATATATATATATATATATATATAATGAATCTTGTAAACTCTGATAATTATTAATAACTTAATTAATCAATTGACGATCAACATATAATTTTTTTAAAAAATTTGTGTAAAATAATATCTTATTTTCAGAATATTATCCTAAAATACTTCATCTGGTATAAATTGGAGACTACATAAAAAATTGTTCAAAAAAGATTTTAGTTACTAATCATTCACCAAAAATATAATAGATTAATATTTTAATTAATTATAATATATACATGGCAATTTGTATAAAATAATACCTTATTTTCATAATAATTATCCTAAAATATTTCATCAGGAGACGACATAAAAAAAGTATTTTCTATTTAAACCATGCAAAATTGTGTCCAAGAAGATTTTAGTTACCAATCATTCGCTCAAAATTACAATAAATTAAAATTTTAATTAATTATAATACATAGACACATGGAGATTCAAGAGTTTGCAAAATTAAAGTGTTATATTATTTTAATTTTACATACAGATAAATCTCTTCAAAATTATTATAATATATTATAGATATTACTTTTTCCTTAATGAACTCAAAAAGTATTAAATATTACTATTTACTCAGTCAAATTTATTATGTCATTTGCATTCACCTCAACTCTTGCCTAATAATACTAAAACAATGCAATCAATATATCCAGCATCATATTTCATAGGCATATGATGATATTTGTATACATAATAAATATTGAGGAGGACACATAGATATTTATATATGCTTAGAATTATTATAAGATATTATTTTAGATATCTAGGATAAAATCTAAATAATAATTTTCTGGCAGTTTAACTCGAAGAAATATACATAAAACTATCGAAAAAGAAAGAAAAAAATGTGCACTTAAAAAAGGAATCTATACCAAAAAATAATTATAATTGCCCATATGTAGTGAAAAATCGACATGATAATATAATTAAATTTTAAATTTTATATTGTTACTTAGACGACATTTTTTAATAGTTGTTACTTTATTAGTGGATGTAAGAAATCAGAAGATGACAATAAATGAGAAGTCACATCTTCTTGTGGAAAAAGAATTCTTTTTGTGCGTAAGAAAAAAATTATGATATTTATCTTTTCATCTTGTAGAGTTTTGAATCTTTCACCCGCACAAGATATGCTTTAATCTATTAATTAATGGGCATCTCTAATAAATTTCATCATAAATGGAGTGGATAATATCCAAAATAATAATAAATCATGAAATAAAGTATCTACATAAGACTATTTAAGTATCTGGAAAGGAAAAAAAATCTTACATTACGTAGTCTCCGACAATTGTTATGCCGTTAGTAAGACGGTGAAGTATTCATGCCATTATTTATCATTCAAAAAAATCCATGCCATTATTTATAGAATAAATTTTAGGCGGTTATAGTACATGGGAACCGAAAGTAAATCATGCTTATATGCCGTTACGAATTTATATAAATATTCTTTAAAATGAATAAAAACTAAACAATAAAATAAAATGCTAATAAAATGTGGTTATAGAATAACTATGATAGAAATTAAATAGCAAGTCGAATGAGACAAAGTTCCTTTATAAATATCATAAATGAAACCCTTTTATGGCAACTAAAGATGCAATTAATCTGTGATAAAAATCAATGTTATTAAAACCAGATCGGCCACCCGACCAGACGATCCACTAGGTCGTGGTTGAATCGGTTTGTAATTTTATTAAATTAATATTATTTAAAATAATTATATATAATAAATATTATATAATGCTTATAATTCATAATAAAATATAATAAATAAAAATTTAATTTAATATTAATATTCATAAAAAGAGTTTGAATTTTTATTATTAATATAGTATATTATTTATTATATTTTATTCTTCAATATTATTATGGATCAAGGTGGTGGTTGTTAAATTTTGGGTAACTACTTTTAGTTATTAACCACTGCTTTTTAAACTTTATTTTTTACATTTTTTTTTCTTCCATTCAACTATTTGAATGACTTCAGAAATATATATTTTTTATTTGTAACTCACTTCAGACATAACTGTTCAATAATGTTTTTAGTTTATAAATAAGTATGCGAACAATATGTATATGTATTAATGGTTTAATTACTTATGATATTTTTAAGGACATTTGTATTAATATATTGATATATATCATTCAGTTATATATTGATATATACTTGTCGATGGTATTAAAATGTAGCCGAAATATTTATAAATTAATTAGCTGCGAGTAAACTTTATTATTCAATAAGAAAATACCAAATGTTATAAAATTACCCTTGCATATTAAATGACTCTTACGGTCTCATGTTTGCTTGTGAAAATTTTCTTATTCTTCATATAGACTATAGAAGTAAAGTTTTATGTATAACGGTTATTAATAACTATTATACACTATTCCAATAACATTATGTAATTATATAACTACTGAATCTTGTATTAATCAATCTTGTACCTAACTCTCATATTGATTAAAAAACTTTCTACATAATATTTTAGGGACACTTGTCTCTATTTGCTAATGCCAAGTGTCAGCTTCTTCTTCCATACTATCCTCTTTTTAATATAATATAGATATTAAACATATAAATATATATATATAATATAAAATCATTCAAATAAAATTATCACTTAGTATTAAATTATCACTTAATATTTATTTTTTTAGTGTTGTTCATTTTTTTCTTTAATGATGTAGGGATAATTATTCTCCTATTTTTTTCATTTTTTCCTTGTCATTTTTTACATTTTATTTTCTTTAATAAATTTTGAACGAAACAAATCCGAGAGGGAAGAAAAGGGAGAGGGAGAGAAAGAGGGGGCAAGGAATGATGAGAATAAAAAAAAATCGTAGTCCATCGAAAAAGATTGTAGCCTATACACTGCAAAATTATTTGTCGTATATTCATTTTAGCTTTATTTCATATTCAATTAAAAGACACGAACGAGGAGAAGAAAACGACTTGAAATGCGAGAAGATATTTCATGTGTAAGATATTTCATGTGTACGGATTTATCAACCAAATTAATGGTGGACTCCATTAGTGAATATATGTCAACCCGTCATTCATCACCTTCATTCTCGATTATGATCCCCACAATTGTAATAGGACAGGTGGCAACTATCCATTGATCTTATTGTTGGATCTTGAACACAATTAAATCATACTTTATTAGTGCTATTTTTTAAAAGGGAAGAACCAGGACCGGCCCAACAATTCCGAAGGTTTAAAGTGAAATGTGTTATGAGGATGTTTTTAGTATAAATAAAGTTTAGCATTTTTTAAGATGCAAAGTAACTAGCAGGCCTCACCCATTCTCTTTTGGTCCCAAGATTTGTTAGGATGTGTCTTTTTTTAAATCTTGTGATTTCTTTTTAAGCTTTGGCAACATCTTTTGGGCATGAATGAGGAGATGTCATTGTGCTCACGAGCGAAGTCACATTCATACTTTCGGGGGTTCACATAAAATGATGTTGTTGTACTTATTGACAAAGATAATGTACCTTTGACATATTTGTGATGGTGGCTAACTCTCACGAATGAGTAGACGTTCTGAATCTTCATCGATCCACGAGAATGCTCGTAAAGATACTCTACTTAATTCCAAGTGGATTAGCGTTGGAGAACTCAGGACAAGAGATTTCAACTTCACCTCCATATTTACTTGAAAAGACATGAAATTGTCTTGAGAGTCTTAGAACTTTGATCTTGGAGGTAGCTTCGATTGTTCAAGGTGTTGCCGAGAGGAAAAGCAAGCCTTCTTTCGGTTGATGGCGGAACACTTGGCAGCAACATTGTCAAGGGTTCGTCAAATGCTCAAACTATCTGTCATATTGGTTGTTGGAGATGAAGCGTCAATTTGTGTTGACATGTAGCAGACTCATTCTAGCATTCAACGAGCGACATTACGCCGCTTGCAAAATGACACTTGATGGGGCAAGCTAATGTGTTTGCAAGAGGTCGATGTTTTGTCTCATTTGTGAAAGTCATCTTGATGTGACAAGTTAGGATATACGACAATATGCTTGCAAATGTTGTTCCACAATCGAAAGGGATGTTGAACCTTGATGTTTGACATTAGGCCAACTTCTATTGTGATGTCCTTCCACTTGTTTTGGCGTCACAAGGGGTGAAATCAAAAAATTATTTGTTTAAATTCAAATTCAAATTTTCAATGGAAACCAATGTTCCAAAAATCAACTAACACTGAAAATTTTTAAAAATTTTGGCATGACGTATGCATAAATTCGTTCATGCGTCAAATACAACTTTTATCTACAATTCTTCACTTCACAGGCAATTTATAAAATTTAATATGCATCACTGGCAATCTATAATTATCAAAGAATATGAGACTCAAGTCCAAAAAGTTTCGTCTCAAAACTATTATACCAACAAAACATATTGAATGCTTGCCAAAATTCATTAAGCGTCAAGCCCTTATCCAATTTCATGATAGGGACTCGCCCATATCGCTGTCGAAACCAATGTCGCAACCACGCTCTCGAAACTAAGTCGCACCCGTCGAAATGTCGAACACAATCGTCGATCGCCTTTTCCTCAATAATAAATATGATTATTTAAAATCAGTTCACATAACCGCTAATAAATTTAATATGCACATTTCCCTTTCCCTTACCATCAAACTCTGAGGGCGAATCATCAAAAACATCGGAGGATGGTCGGAAACCGAAATCAATGAACCTACAAGTAATTTATGGTTAATTTTTGTACGGACAGCAACTTGATGCATTTCTCCCTGATGTGAGCATCTATCATAACGTTGTGATGAACTCGGCCGAAAACCCCTCGTCGAACTCTCCGAAAAAGTTGCCGAAAAGATTGCCGAAAAACCCCAATCTCGGCCATCTAAAAGATTGGGAGCATGAACACATTTACAACCCCTTAAAATGAACCTAATCGACCTGAGGATGATGCGCAACTCACCGGGAGAAGGATCGACACGAATCAGAGTTGAAACGGGTCGCCGGAGAAGTTTCCCCCTTTCTCACATTCAGCCCTCACTACATTGCCTACGGTGGACCGATAATCTCCTACCATATGTCAAAATGTTCGTCTCCTCGTGCTCTTTCCAATGCTACCTCACACGCGAAAAACGAAGGTCAGATGGTGGAGATTCGACGATCGGAAGTGGGAGGCCACTGTTGGTCCGTCGTGCACTGTAGCGATCGTCGGGTGAATAGTGGAGGTGGGGAGAGAAGATGATGTCTTCTCTCTCCACCTTTCCACGTATATACTTTTTTCCTTGCCAAAAGACCAAATTGCCCTCTCCTTTTAAAAGTGTTTACACCTTTTTTTTTAACTGATGGGACGTTACATTTGTCGTGGAGAAGTTGAATGCTTCACGTTATATGACTGAGTGTGTGATGCAATGTCACAAGTGTTGAGCAATGTCGAGTGGTCATGATGAAAATTTTTGAATGTGACGCGGGTACTTCGAGTAATAGATCTGGGCGTATAATGCGATCTCGCGGTATGAGTGATGCAAGACCACTATTAGGCGGTATGAGTAACACTCTTCTTGACGCAATGTGACACTTCAAGATTCACGACTAGATGCACGGAGTGGCGACTTGCTCTAGTGAATGATGTCATCCTAATTATGCGAGTCGATTGAACCATCATGATAATGCATGATGAGCGTTCCTTGGCGCGATACGGACATATGAGGAACTTAGTGCTTTGGCATCCATGATCAGGGAACATGGCGTCAGTGCACATGGGCATAGTAGGGTTTTGCGAGCGAAAGCACATTTTACTAAACTATGGCACATCGCGATGACATGAGCGAGTCATCATCGTATGGGTCCGAGCAGAGGAACTATTTTGATATCACTTGTCATAGGATCATTCTCGGACACAGGACCACATACGGTGATTAGACGAAGGGACACCTAACTATGCCTATTTTGAATAAGCAATCGAAGTATTATGGATAAAATGACTTACTAGGAGTCACTCTAATAGGTTTTCAATCACAAACGTGATGAGAGTACTCAACGAGTCATCATGGGACCGTGGAACTAGCTCGTTGAGGCTTTGGACGCTTAAGCGCTTAACATCTAGATAATCATCCGGAGAATCACAAAGCATCGAAAAAGGTCAATGATGTAGATTGTCACTTCAGGCCAGACACTAGACCAGGAAGCTAACTTGTATTATGTAGAAATATAAACTACATATAAACTTTAAGGAGGTAGTATTGGACTCCTCCTTAGTATACCTTAGATAAGGGAGAGTTGAATTGGTGACATATGATGTGGAGAATAATTTTTCGAGGGTGTAGTTTTTCTTATATCCAATATTACAAGATTATCATTGTCCAACTCTGTTAAGTTTAAATACAAAAGTGAATATAAAAGACTAATGCACTATGAGTTATAAGATAGTGCCATAAGGACGGATAATTTGGTACTCCGTAAAATTACGTAGTGCGAGACAACTACATACGTTTTTTAGATGACATTGAGCTACTGCAAAGCTTAAATTGAATGAAGTTGACGTCACAAGTCTTTTCACATTGTGTCACGACAAAATGCTTCATAACACATGCACGAGTGTGCCAAAAAAAATGCTTTAACAAATGTCCTAAATTTTAAATCCTAAATTCTTAAAAGGGCACAATCATTCTATTTGTTTGTGATTTTTTAAATGTTTTACTTTTTGTGCGCGTGTGTACGTGTTGTTTGCGCATGCCAATATGTGCATACTTGGGTGCGGGTGAAAAATGCTTTAATAAATGTTTTAAGGTTATCGATTTTTTCACTTTATATGTCTTTTTTTTATGATTTTTTTACATTTTATTTTGTAGATTGATGGGCTTGATATATAAGAAATGCCGACAATTGGATAAAGTGAAAACTTTGGACATTTAAAAAAGATAAATGAATAGTTTTTCAGTTTAAATGTGAAAATGAAAGCAGTTTATAATTTATAGAACGATAAATAAAGGATAAAATGGGGGTCCCCCCATTTAAAATGGGGGACAGACCCCCCATTCTAATCGGACGAGCGCCGATGGAGAAGCCGAAAACCGTCATTTTATGTCCGTGAACAGGTTAAATTTTCGCGTGAGCCGGCCTCGCGCATGAATCGGTTTTCGGCCGACAATAAAACGATCAGCGCAGTAAAAATTTTTGCCTTTTACCCTCATTTTCTTTTTCCCTCTTTCTCCCCTTCTCGCGCGACGACGACCGGCCGCGACCACGACTTCGACGATGACCGGCGGCTTCGATGACGACGTCCGCGCGACCATGACCGGCCGCGACCAGATCTGCGCCACCACGACTTCGACGATGACCGGCGACTTCGACGATGACGTCTGTGCGACCACGACCGGCCGCAACCAGATCTGCGCCACCACGACCGTCGGCCGACCAGATCCGTGCCACCACGATCGCCGCTGACCAAATCCGTGCCACTACGATCGCCGGCCGACCAAATCTGCTCCACCATGACCGCCGGCAGTAGATCTGCGTGACTTCGACCAGATCCATACGAGATCCGTCGATCTTCGACCGCCGGCCGACCAGATCCGGCCGACTTCGATCAGATCCGCCGAACTTCGATCGCCGGCCGGATCTACGACCTAAGGTACTTTTCCCCATTATGTTCTTTGTACCTTTGTTGGTTTTTATCTCGGGCCGACCTTTGTCTTTGCCGACAGATCCGTTGCCGGCCGCCCTGCCCGCTCACACGACAATGCCCGCACGCCGCCGCCCTTCGTCGCACGCCCCCGCCCTTCGTCGCATGCACGCCGCCGCCCTTCGTCGCACGACACCGACGCCCTGCCGCCGGGTTGCCGTGTAATTAGTTAAACACTTTTTAATTGGCAACCTTATAATTATGTAATAGTTACCTTGTAATTATGTAATAATCACCTTTCTAAGTAGTGACCTTGTAATTATGTAATAATCACCTTCAATTGTAAGTAGTTGATCACTGATCATGTTGTACTTAGGTAATCAACTTCATCATGCAAGTAGTTAATCATCTTGTAAGTAGTTAAATATCTCAAGATTAATTAAATGATGTGAGTTAATTTTCATGTGTAAATATGTTTGTTTAATCATTCTTGTTTGCAATAATACGAGTTAATTGTATCATGCAACAGTGAGCAAAACAGAGGATATATTACAAAAATATAGTTTCATTTCGCCATAAATTTCATCATGTTTGTGAATTTCTAATGAGAATTTGTTTGTATTTTTTAGGTAAAATTGCACATGGACGGTGAGAATAGTGCTAGTAACATGACAGAATTGACAGAAGAATGGATGAATGAAGACGATATTGAACATGACAAACCTGAAGAAGATGATGTTAATTTTATCAAAGCATATGAGTTATTTAAAAATGTCATTTGCACCATTCACAGGAATTAATCACCATTGTCAAATTTTTTTGGCCGACGGTAGGTCAAGAGATATTTATTTGACTTTTGGTGACGTCGTTGTATTTGATACAACATATAGAACCAATAATTTAAGAATGTCATTTGCACCATTCACAGGAATTAATCACCATTGGAGATCTTGCTTATTTGGATGTGTTTTACTTGCAGATGAGACAGAGGAGACTTTCGCATGGTTGTTTGAACAATGGTCTGAATGCATGTTTGGAAAACATCCACAATGTATCATTACAGATCAGGACGTCGCGATGGGGAATGCCATACGTAAGGTTTTACCACACACAAACACATGTTTTGTACATGGCATATCGCTAGAAATGCGATGACTCATCTACATGATTTGTATGCACAACCAACATTTAAGGAGGTGTACAATAAGTAGCTATATGGATCGTCAAATATAGATGAGATTGAAGAGGGATGGCTCTCTTTGAAAGAAAAGTTTTATATTCAAAATGGGCATTGGTTAGAAGTGATGTACAACAAACGTGAACACTAGGTTTTTTTATATTATAAAGACGTCTTTACTATAGGTATGCGAACCACTCAGAGGGCAGAAAGTATTAATACTTTTTTTGATGGTTATGTCAATGTGCACACTTCGCTTTCGCACTTTGTAGAGCAATATGAAAAAACTGTCCAGACTCATTGTGGACGTGAAGAACGAGAAGACTTTCAAACAATGAACTCACAACCTGCATACATTGTTAATAGTCCTTTGGAGGAGGTAAGATCTACACACATGCTTCATTTTGTAAGTTTTAGACAGAATATGCACAGTATTTCAGTTTCACAATGCATAAGATTTACAAGGACACAGATAGATCTTACTACTTTGTTTTTCATGTGAGGGATATTGATAAGGGAAAAAATGTGGTGGAATTTAATAAAGCTGAAAAAATTTATGCAAAATGTTCATGCAAAAAGTTTGAACAAGAAGGAATTTTGTACTGTCATGTTCTCTGTATTTTGCAAAAGAAAGGTGTGAGTTTCTTGCCTGAAGATTATGTGCTTCATCGCTGGACCATAAATGCTAGATACACAAAAGCACATCCCATTTATGTTTGTCAATCCACTTTCGGTGATAGCATATCACCCATTCAAAAATTATCTTGGCAAAGTAATCCATGGAAAGTACAAACGATGGGTCTCATTTCACCTACGCATTTACAATGTGGGGCGCCAACTATAGATGATCTCATCTTGAAAATGAGTGTAATTCATGTGCTGAGTGAATCTATAGATGCAAGTGGAACAAGCACAAGCCACTTTCAAACAACTCAATTTAGCACTACTAACTTACCACTTAGTGAATCAAACTCCATAAACTTGCATGACTTACAATTTACGATCCGCGACCCACTTTGTATGAAGTCTAAGGGCAGTCCTAAGAATTTTGCAAGGATGAAATTTGGCGTGGAAATTTTCATATCACAGAATGATTCGAGAAAGAGGAGTTGTGGAAAATGCGGAAAGCAAGGACATCACAAACGAAAGTTTCCATTATTGCAAGTTCATTTACTTTTCATTTAACAGAAGTTTAATTCGTCTTCATTTACTTCTCTCTTAGGAAGTCTAATAATCATCTTTATATTTGACAGGGTGCTGAGAATAAAGGTCATGACTAAAGACTTATATAATATGTTGGATGTCATATGTTTGATTTAATATGTCGGAACCTATTTATGTTGGAACTTTTTTATGTTGTAACATATTTATGTTGGAACCTACTTATGTTAGAACCTACTTATGTTGTAACTTATTTATGTTGGAAACCTATTTATGTTGGAACTTATTTATGTTGGAACATATTTATGTTGGAACATATTTATGTTGCAACATATTTATGTTGGAACCTACTTATGTTGGAACCTATTTATGTTGGATCCTCTTTATGTTGGAACACATTTCGTTATGTTGTAACCTATTTATGTTGGACCAATTTCGTTATGTTGTTTATAATATATTGAAATCATATCGCTAAATGTTATATGTTGAAAACATATCGCAAACTGTTGTATGTTGAAACATCTCGCAAACATTTCGTCATCGCAAGCATATATCATCTCACAAACGTATCGTCGGCGCAAGCATATAACATCTCGCAAACATATAACAAATTTTTAACATATCGCAAGCATATAACATCTCGCAAACATATAACAAATTTTTAACATATCGCAAGCATATCACATCTCGCAAACATATCGCAAATTGTTAACTAAACATGATTACATACAAGTTCATTACAAACTGCTATCACTACATAAAAAGAAGAAGGAAACTAAGGATTACAAACCCTGCAACTCAAGAAAGTTCATTTTAACTAATACAAATGATATTATCATTCCAAGAAGTAAATACATAATTTTATCTCTCCTTGCAACATCTTCATAGACGATAATTTTATTGAGCAATCCTATTAAAATGATTCTATATTTATCCAATCTTCGTCTTTGAACTTTTTCATCGTCCTTTAGCAAGATTCTTAAAATATTCTTATGCCGGTCATCCATAGTTTGATCGAACCACTGAAAAAAATTACAATATTCGTGTGGGGGCTTACTCTGTAAGAACATTATACACAAAATGGACATCAGATGATGAAAGAGAAATGAAGACCAAAATACATTATGAAAATGTTTACCCGATAATGAGAGCACCCCCAAAATCGTCTCCCGGAATTATTATTTGTCCATGAAGTTTGTAATATTGCCTTATCACCGCACGCACAAAAAGGAATATCTAATTGACGTGATATAAAAGAGGTAGAACATGACATGGCTGACCTGTGAAACAATAAGACATGCATGCATACATGAACACGATGAAGTAACATGAAACAAATAAGTACAATTGAAGTTTAGTTAAACAACATAATTAAGTACAATTGAAGTTCAATTAAATAACATACTTGAGTACAATTTATGATAAACATAGTTTCATCTAGATGCGACTTCGAAAGATACCGTGAGGGCGTGACAGGGGCGTGCGAGAATGGCAGGGCGTGCGGGGACGGAGTGAAATCGGGGTCGTGTGTTTGCGAAAGGGCAGGGTGCAGCCGGGGTGCGGGTGTTGTCGTGCGAGCGCGGTAAGGCGGCCGACGGCCTGCGGTGGCGTGTGGGCGGCAGCGTGCAATGAAGGGCGGCGGCGGGGGCGTGCATGCGTGCGACGAAGGGCGGCGGCGGGGCTTGCGTGCATGAGATATCGGTTAGGCGGCGGCGGGCGGCGCCGGCGGTCAGCGGGGGCGTGCGTGCGACGAAGGGCGGCAGCGGCGTGTGGGCATTGTTGTGTGAGCGGGTAGGGCGGCCGGTGGCGGATCTGTCGGCAAAGACAAAAGTCGACCCGAGATAAAAACCGGCAAAGGTACAGAGGACATAACGGGGGAAAGTACCTTAGGCCGTAGATCCAACCGGTCAAAGTTCGGCGGATCTGGTTGAAGTCGGCCGGATTTGGTCGGCCGGCGGTCGAAGATTGACGGATCTCGTATGGATCTGGTCGAAGTCGCACAAATCTACCCGCCGGCGATCATAGTGGACCAGATCTGGTCGACCGGCGATCGTGGTGGCACGGATCTGGTCGCAGCCGATCGTGGTCGCGTGGACGTCATCGTCGAAGTCGTGGTCGCGGACGGTCGTCATCGCGCGAGAAGGAGAGAAAGAGGGAGAAAGAAAATGAGGGTAAAGGGCGAAAATTTTTACTGCGCCGATCATTTTATTGTCGACCGAAAACCAGTTCATGCGCGAGGCCGGTTCACGAGAAAATTTAACCAGTTCACAGACGTAAAATGACGGTTTTCGACTTCTCCATCGGACGGACGCAGTAAAATGCTGTCCCCCATTTTAAATGGGGGACCCCATTTTATCCATAAATAAAAGGACGACGCTTTTCACAAATAAAATATCATTTTATTTAAACCCGACTTCGTCAAGTCAACATCATGTCAACCTTGCACAGCTTTAAATGTTAAATACTTAAATTTAATCATGTCACCGGCGAACAAAAAAAGGCCTAAATTCTTGTAACAAAAAAGCCCAAATTAAAAAGGTTTTAATTGAAAATAAAAATTTGTACGAGAAGATGGCATCGTCAAGTCAAGTCCAATCACAAGACTATTAGCACTTAATTAATATAAAATTGAGATTTAAAAATATTTTTTAGCCGACTTCAAAAATTGAATCCAAGTAGGATCTTGGAAGCCTAGTCCTACTAACCAATTGCGACATTGTTGATTATACTTACTCTGTTTATCTTAGGACATCGTTGTCTATAATTAAGCTCTCTTTATCTTCTTACAACTCAAACGCTGTGGCCATATACATACTTTAATCAAATTTTGTTGATAGAATTAATTAATAAAACTATGCTAGATCCGAGAACTGCTTCTTCTTTATTTAAAAGTTTTGGACTAAGAATAGAATTTGAAACTCTATTTTGATTCATATAATTTAGAATAAAAATAAATATTTATTCTCTAAAGTTTATAGACGATCTCCATTAGTTTATACAATTTAGAGTTTATTCCGAATATACATTTGTTCTAACTAAAAAACTTTATTTAATATCAAAATATTTGCTCAATGGTTTTTAATATTTGACTTCTCTCTTTTTTTATCTTATCAGTACGAATTGTTTTTTCTTTTTTGTACATTATTTTAGAATAATTTATTTTGATTTTTTATGACAAATTATAATTTAAAATAAACTAAAATTATTTTGAAAAGAATTGGTAATAATAATAAAAGTAACATATACATAAAAAAATATTATATATATATATATATTTAATGATAAGATTGTTGTCGGTTATTCTTTATTTGTTAAATAAACTGTTCTTTTTTAATCTTGCCAAAGAGAATCTTAGTCGGGGTGTTACTACGAGGGGAATCCAAAAAAGTTATTTCCAATTACCTTCTTTGTTTGACGCATTAAAATTATCTCATTACCTTCTCGATTTGGTATATTAGAAATGAATTACGGTAAATATCCTCTAAACTTATCATCTTTTTCAACTTTGTACTTCATTTTTTTAAACTGCATTGCCCTTCTGACTTTTTTTACCGGTTGTCTTGTTTTTTTATTGTCGGACCTACGTGGACACCACACATCCCGTTCCTCTCTCCTTCACTTGCGTAGACATGTCAAAACGTCCCATTTCTAATATACTAATATAACATTATTAAATATAAAAAAATTAATATATAATAAAAATAAAAAAATTATAAAGGAGCCCCCTCTCCTTCCTTCGGCGACCTCGTCGGCACCGGCCTCACTAGTGCCAGAGAGAGGGGGAGCGAGAGGTGCTTGAAAGATGACGTAGAGTCCTCTACGTCCTTGTTGTGCGGTGCTCACCGTCAAGTTGCACGACCGAGAGGGTGGCCGAGACTGCAAGATTGGAGAGAGAGGGGGCATCGTTGTGCCAGCAGTGCGAAAGGTGCTCCCTTCTTCGCCGGCGAGGGGGGTCGACACCCTCCTCTATGCACTTTAGTAATGCGAGAATTGATAAAAATTAAACGCTAACAATTGCACTAGACGCTCAAATAATAAAATATAATGAATAGAGTGTCGAACTCCTGATAAATTAACTTAACTAATTTAATTTAAGAAGCTAATAAAAGACAACATGATTTTGAGTAAAAGATGTGCAAAAAATTAAATAATAGAAAAGTAAAGAATAAAACAATATTAAACTATTGATGTCTAGGATCTTAGGCTGGATTAAAATGATTAAGAACAAATTTATTAACTTCTATAGTATTTGATTTAATCGAAAGATAATCAAATTCAATTGATTGATTAGGAACATCTAAAGTATGATCTATCTAATCGGGTAAATCAACTATTTTTAATCTTAATAAGAAGAGAATACTCTATCCGGCTCAACTCTTAATCCTACTCCGATTAGAATGTTATGAGTTATGATTCCTATGCTACCAAACTATTCGCCCAAGTCAACTTTGCAGATCATGCAATCTAATATTTCGTCCGGCTCTATTAGATTATGATTTGAATTGCTTAAAGAAAATCATGAATCAATATATTAATCACATTGCCTAGTTAATAATCAATTATTAATTCAAATAAAACTAATGAAAACTCTTAAATACATCAATCATGTTTTTAAAAGTTAAACAAACTATAATCAAAACTATAAAAAGATTCACAAGTTGTCCTTAACAATAAGCTTTTTGTAGAAATAAACTAATTGGAAAAAGTAAATCAAATTGTTCAAATTACAAAGACTAAAAAGATAGAACTTTAAAACATAATGATGCATACCAACACGAAATAAAATTGTAAGTACTCTCTAAAACGGAACCAAAAACTGTTGCACGATCCTCGCCCAAGATCACCGTACAAAAAGACCTTTTGGTTCTTCAAGTTGCTCCAATGTTTTTGTTTTCAAAGCACAAGTTGCGGGCCCTAACATCCTCTCTTCTAGCTGTAGAAAGCTGTTATTTATAAGGGTTCAAATTTTCATGTGATCGGAGAAGTGTAAAATAAAGTAAATTTGGATTTGAAATAAACTAAGATTTTGACTTTGTCAAATTTTGAATTTTGATCCATAATATGCTTCCAAATCACCTTAGCATCATATCGTATGAGTAGAAATTTTGTGTACTTGAAATTGTTCCAAAAATTCATCCAAAAGTTGAATCCAAAGTCCATCACGACCTATAATATGATTTTCATGACAATCTGGTTAGAAATGAATTTTCACCTTCGTGATGATGATTTCATGATCTTTATAGTGTCTGATTCGCATAAAACTATGAATTTATGGCACGTGAAAGGCTAGTCACATCAATGCTTTGAGCAACTTTCTTAAGTGAAAAAATGTATTTTAACGGTCCGTTATGACAGTTTCACAGCTCGGCCCGTGATGGAACCTTCATGACCCTCGTGACAGTAGGATTTCAGCCCTCGACAACTTAAGTGTTTTTCACTTGCTGATTCCATTTTAACTTCGATTTTAGCACAATTTTCTCTGTTAGAATTTTTATTGCTTACTAGACAATAAGACACAATATTTGAGTAGATTTTGTATTTTTATAAAATTAATATAAATAATCTCATAAAATTATGTATGTTATTAGAAATAAATCAAAATAATATTAAATGCATGACTAATAATGTGTGAGATTTGGCATGCTTTCTCTCCATAGGCGAGGAGGCTATGGCGGAGCTATCGTGGACAACAAGTCGGACGCCGACTCTCGAGGAGTTAGGAGGAGGAAGCGGATGACGTTCCAAGAGTCATTCTGGATCTTTTAAAAAGAGTCATCTTGGAGTCCATCGGCCATGATGTCAAGGTTGTATATCAGCGCCGCATGCGAGGAGGCGATGTCGGCGGTGTCTAGCAAGTGCTTGGAGCAGAGCATGTTGACAGTGCTTGCAATGTCCTCATCGGGCTCGCGATTGTGGATGCCGAGCTGGGCGAGCGCAGTGTTGAGAGTCATGGGTTGGACAAAATTATTGGCTTTCGGATACCTCTCTAGCACTACCCTACTCCTCGACAAGCTCACGATCATGGATGCTGAGCTAGGCAAGGGCACGAGTACAATGGGCGAGGCCGCCAGGGGGGAGTGCCCCCTTCTTTTCTTAATTTTTAATTATATATTATTACATTAGTTTGTTAGAAATAGGGTATTTTGCCACGTGAGACAACTATACACGTAGAGGAGAGAGGAATACGACGTGTGTCATTCTTGTAAGCTCGACAATGGAATAACGGATTATCAAAGGTAAAAAGGTAGCCGATGAAATAAGTTAATAATTGAAGCACAATATAGTTACAAATTAAAGTTGAGGTCTAGATTTGAAAAAAAGATGTGTTTTTTCCGTTGACCTCTCTTGAACTATAATTCTTTTTCGCATCTACTAACGACTTTCAAATTTTTCGTAGACCTCCCCTGAACTATGCTGTTTTTTCTACTTAGGTCCATCTGTCAACATTTGTTAATTTTCCCATTATTTTTTATTTTTTTAAATTATGAAATGATCAAAATACCCTAAAAACTTGAAATAATACATAGTAAATATAAAAAAATCCTGGCGAGGAGGGGGCTGCCTCCCCCACTCCAACGAGCTCCCTGTTGTAGGCGCCTCCCCTCTCCCCCTCCAATGAGCTCCCCGTTTCTCGACTTCACATCACGGTGGATGATCTCCGCATCCGGTCATTCGTGAAGGTAGAACAACAACCCCAGAATGACGCGCGTGCACTGGCCCAATTGAGTGGCGGAACGATCGACGCTCGAGCGAAGAGAAGGCGGTCGAGAGTACAGTTCGACGAGCAGCAACTGATCGTAGACGAGCAGCAACTGATCGTCGTGTATGGGGGTTGGGGTGTTGCCCCCCTACGGCAAGGTGTGTGGGGGGGGGGACGCCCCTTGGCCTCGCCGGCGCATCACGAGGGTGGCGTCACCCCCCTTGCGTCATTGTCGACGAGGTTGAGGGGGGCAAAAGGCCTCACCGGCGCACGTAAGGGGGGTGTCACCCTCCTTATGACCTTGCCGGTGCAATGTTGCTGGGTGGGGGTGGGGTGAGGGGTCGCCGTTGAACTCCTCGTGCGCGCTGAACAGCGGTCCACTGCCAACCGCCTCATGCTCCAATGAGCCCCCTCCTCCATAGACGAAGTAGCCATCGTCGGCCTCGTCGCTGAGCCATTGTCAGCCTCACTGCTGAGCCTGCATCGCCGGAATCGCTGATGAACCAGACACTCTGGCCCCCTTCTGGTGGCTTTGGAGCTGCTGGCGCCTCCGCCTCTGCTGCCGCTCGGGCAGCACGGGCCCTGGGGCGCCTCCCATTTTCGTCGACCCCAGCGAGCTTGTGGCGGGAGGACGTCCGCTCCTAGAAGGTGACGTCCATCAGGTCCCGGTGAGAAGGAGCTCGTGGACTGCAGAGTGAAAGGACAAAAATAGAGCAACCGCAGAAGTCGCGAAGACATTTTAGTCATTTTATAATTTAAAATATAAAAAATAGCGAAAAAATTAATAGACATTGACGGATGGACCTAAGTGAAAAAACTGACATAATTCAGAGGAGATTTGCGGAATATTTGAAAGTCGTTGATAAACGTAAAAAAAGTTCATTCCGAAGAGGTAAGAGGAAAAACCCTAAAAAAATAAAGTTAGATGGTATTTACTAAAGTTTAGTCGATAGATTAGGCATTTTTCCAAGAGGATGTCTATTTGACCAGTGAATAAAGATTTAATTAATAGACAACTATTAGTTATTCAAACTATTAATTAAATAGAAATATTTGGTAAATATAATATTTAAAATAGCTAATTGAGATGGAATGACATAAATAGTTTTAAACTACTAAGTGGTATAATAATTTGTATATTATGTTATATCTAAAGTCAAATACAATTTATAATATATTTTCAATCTAGCGTTTATTTTAAAAAGCTTAAATTTATATAGAAAACGAACACCTTCACTTTCATGCATTAATATCATACCTTATCCTAATAGAAATGTATACAACTCAATAATAATTATTAATTAGTGCATGAATGCAATAATTCTATATATTTGTCCTACTGAAAATGATAAGGCTACAAAAGAGATAACTGAAGGGGTTAAATAAGTGGAAATAATAACACCGATATGTTTCAATGGTTGCTGTCGGTGCTGGAAAAATGCAGCTCTCGACTCTAATGACTAATCCCTCGTCACAAAAAGCACTACTAACAAAACATTACTAATCGTTAAAGCAGCTGTCACAAGGCTGGTATAAAAATGGTTAAACCGGTGCTAAAGTAAAGATAGGAAAATAAAAATATAAGACGTCCTCTTATTGACATAATAAAAAAATATTTCTAATCGTGAATCTTTATATTTTAAATTATGATTCATTATTAAAACTATCTAATATAAAACGTTATACCATTTATATGCAGATATAATTTATATCCGAATAATTTTAATTATAAATCATAATCATGAATTTCAAATTTAATAATTTTAATTATATTTGATAAGAAATTATTATGCATGACGCACTCGCTGATCCCAACTAAATATTTTTTTTCAGCGAAAGGAAACTCTCGATTAAGATCCCCAACGAAATGTGCCAACGCATCATTCCTCCATTGATTGACTCGCAAGGCACCCGCGCAAACCCATATATATATATATATATATATATATATATATATATATATATATAATGTATCACGACTCACGCGCACGACGTTTCACACTCCTTATAATACATATATATAAGATGTATTAAAAATGCAATCAAAATATGGCATTGCCTATTTGCCTTTCGTCGACGTTTCCCTCTCACCTCACCTGCTTCTGTCCACACGCTCGTTGACCACACTCGCGAAGCGAAACAAAAAGAGAAGACGGGAGGAGGGAACCGCTGCAACTCCCCGTCGACCTCTTCCATCCCGCTACGGGTTGACTCTTCCACTTCGGTCGCAAGCGATCGCCCCCTTCTACTGGCGGTGCTGCTGGCGCGGCGACGGTGACGGCTGCGGTGATGGGGAAGCCGAAGCAGTTCCTGGAGATCCTCGTGAAGCCCTTCACCGGCCGCAGAGACCGAGGTAGGTGGCCCGATGCATATAGAGGCGTTACCTGCTTAGTCTTGAGCATCTGTTGTTAATTTTTTTTTTTGCTGGAACGCGAGCAGAGGGGAAGGAGGAGAGGGACCTGCAGGCGATCGCAGCCAAGGAGCAGAAGGTCTTTCGGTACGAGACGCTCGCGGCGGCCACCGGAAATTTCAAGCACAGGCTCGGACAGGGCGGGTTCGGCCCCGTCTTCAAGGTAGTCGATTGCTCGATAGATCGAGCGAGCGATCGAGATGGGGATTTGGGATTCCGGAAATCGAACTGGGGGTGATCGAACGCTTATGGATTGCTTTTTGAATTGGGCTGCAGGGGAGGCTTCCGGACGGGCGGGAGGTGGCGGTGAAGCAGCTGGGGATGGGGTCGCGGCAGGGGGCGAAGGAATTCCAGAACGAGGCGGTGCTGCTGTCGCGTGTGCAGCACAAGAACGTCGTCAACCTCTACGGCTACTGCGCGCACGGAGACGAGAAACTCCTCGTCTACGAGTTCGTCCCCAACCAAAGCCTCGATAAGCTCCTCTTCTCCCGTACGTCTCCTCTTCTTCCTCACTCCTCCATTACTCTGAAAATGGTTCCTCCGGATAGATGTGATGGTAAATACCGGCTTCCCCTGTGGGTGAAATGGTAAATCCATAAGCAGGAGTGTTTTTACCATTTATCTTTTTCCCATAGGAACTTTTTTTTTAACTTTTTTACCATTTATTTAGTATGCATTATTTGTATAGAAAGCCATAGAAATTGCCTTTTTGGGGGTAAAAGTCGTCCCAATGCTGCTTCCAGTTATACCGAAGTCTTAAAAAATTTCGTCAAAAGAAAAAAAAAAGAGAGAGAGACTATTTGAATATACTTCTAACGACCCTTTATTCACGCCTCATTAGAACAATGGAATTACTTTCCCTATTTTAACGTGACCATAAAATTTTGTTACGCACTCACATTCCTTTTGAAAATATATGAAAAATTGAACCAACTGCGTTGATCTTTTTCTTGAGTCAAAATTTAACCTTTCTGGGCGCTTCAGTTTCGGTACATTTGTTCAAGCGTTGATGAATGGGCAGTTGTGACTGAAATATCTGGATTGTTACCGACAGGGGTCTTATTGATCCCTCTGCAGAAAACTTCCTAAATTCAGACTTTTGCATGATAGGTACTCCTAGTCATCATTTCATTGCCACAGGTTGCATCCTCACAAGTTTAGCTTCTTCAAGAATGAATGAATGACACGGAACTAGTTGTTGTTAAACACTTGTTTGTTAATTGGTCTACATATAAGTTTGACTAAGAACAGTATGCTTTCGTGTTCCGAGCCAGCAATGCACCATCTTCTTTGGCTGGATTGATATGCCGATTTTTTACTTGTATTGTCGTGTTTGATGCCATTGCTTGGATCTCTTGGCTGTTGTGGGATGACCCTTGATGGGTATTTGTTTTTTTCTGCGGTGAAACAAGACTTGTTTTGTTTTGATGTACATTATGGTTTTTTGTGGTCAAACATGAAACAATTGATTTGGGTTATTCGCATTGCCTTGCTCTGTATTTTTGGCTGACCAAGTTAAACAATTTGAATTCTCTTCTGATGCTCACGACATATGGATCACATAGCTCAGGGAAATTTAATTTTCTCCTGTCAAAAAGAAAAAGGAAAAATATTTTCTGTTGCCGCTGCCTTTTCTTTCATTCTCGCGATACCTTTATATGATGTGTTGGCTGACATGGGTTAGTTGTTCATCCTTTCATAGTAACTTCTTTTTCTCTCAAGAAAAAAAGGGGGAAAAAACTTTGTTTGACAATGGAGTGATGTGTCGAAGGTTGTGTTGTAAAGCTGATAAGAATTAAAGCTGAAGGAAAGAAGTTAAAGTTGGGAATGATTAAAACAAATTTTAAAGTTAAAGAATTATCATTGGGATAAAGAAAGCTTAGGGAAGATTGGTTTTCTTTTTTTTTTATTTGGGGGTGGATGTTGATAAAGAATGAATTGATTCACTATTGTGTTTCAACTTTGAGTTTTCTTTTCGTAAGTTCACCTGTGTTCATTGAATTTTCTTATAATCTATTTCGTGCATTATAATCTGACTTCATGCATGAGCTAATGGCCTGTTCGGATCGGATGTAAGGCTCAAGTGCATGCTTTCTAACCTCAATGTCTTTTAAGAGCAGAGGGCAGAGCCATAACCTAGAAGTTCAAAACCAAATTGCCAAATAGCTTAATCCCTTCAAATAATGACACACTAACCTCCAAAACTAGTAACAACTTCCCAAAGATGATCTTCATTATTTATTTTTTAATTCAGTTGCATTTTTGCCTATAATGTAGCAGAAGAAGATGGAAAGTTGAGGCAAACACAATTGGATTGGAAACGAAGGTACGAGGTCATGGTTGGGATTGCCCGGGGCCTGCTGTACTTGCATGAGGATGCACATGTCCCAATCATCCACCGGGACATCAAGGCAAGCAATATATTGCTGGATGACAGGTGGGTCCCTAAAATCGCAGACTTTGGAATGGCTCGATTGTTCCCCGAGGACCAGACGCATGTCAACACCCGTGTTGCTGGCACCAGCGGCTACATGGCCCCGGAGTACATGATGCATGGCTTCCTCTCCACCAAGGCAGATGTCTTCAGCTTCGGTGTCCTGGTTCTTGAGCTTATTGCAGGGCGGAAGAATTCAGGCTTCATTTTGCTCCCTGACTCCGAAGCTGACAGCCTTCTTGAATGGGTATGTCTAAATTAAGATTCATCATTGATTTGATCTATCATCTCTGATTATAGATTCAAAACTAAGAATGTCCCATTGGCACTCGGAAATGAGGTTGAGATCACAATGATTTGTCTTCTTTGTCACTACCAGGGTAATGTTTGTCACAAGTAAAAGTTTGAAAGTTTTCAGGCCATGAAAGGCTTTATTGTAGGTCACAGCTAGGTACACTAATACAGTATTTGATAGAAATTTATGGAGCTGGATGTTTTCATATTTTCGGTCATTCCTTGGTTTAAAATTCATGGCAGGTTTAGTGCTTAAAAATCTTCAATGGATTCTGTTGGATGTCAGGTTAATTAATAGTAAAAGAAAAGGAACCTCTCATGTTGGCCATTTGTACAGTCTTTTTTTCTGTTAAGTAACCACTTGGGCGAGACGAATACTAACATACTTAGGCAGCTTATGCATACTTCGATTCCTACCAGTTCTTTCTGAATTTAATGTCATTGATACTCTTATGATTTTGGGCTTAGGAGTATGAATACATGCATTAGAATGACTATATACCACCAGGACAAAATGCCTTTGGAACTTTGTGGCAATGCCCTAAACCAAAAAAATGCACCATAAACTGCTGTAGCCTGTATTTAGTAGCAATTAGTCAATGTTGTATTCATTTATATGGGGTGTTATAAACTTCAGTTTTGCTTGTAGAGCATTTAGGTTGTTAGCTTCTGATTTTAGAATGTCGTTTATGTATGTTATCTTTTGCTAAGGACGAAGACTGAAAATACTTTTTAAATGTGTTAATTTATAACATTTATTTGAATATGAGGCTTATGTTAGATGAATGAACCACAAGTAACTGAATTCAAAATCCATCTGCTGACACGTATGATTCAACTTTTATCTATCTGTGGCTTATAGAAATTAATTCAAACGTGCTCTGCAATTTCCGTTGATGTACTCACTTGCAACAACTTCTAGCTACTATGACCTCTTTGTCTGTATAGTGATACATGTCGATAATGTTTAACTGCCGTTTTATCATATTTGGTGCACAAACGTCTTTTATTAATTGGAGCAACACAATTCTCCCAGGCGTGGAAGCTGTACAAGAAGGGACAAACTTTGGACATGCTTGATCCTGCATTGAAATCCACTGTTGATCCAGAACAAGCTTCAATGTGCGTGCAGATCGGGCTCCTCTGTACTCAGGCTGATCCGAAGCTGCGACCGGACATGAAACGAGTTGTGGTCATTCTGTCCAAAAAGCCGACGGCCTTGGATGAACCCACTAGGCCTGGGATCCCTGGTTCCAGGTATCGACGCCCTACTAGATCAGCAAGAGGGTCCAGCCAGAATTCATCTGGTTATTCGTCCTACAGCGCGAAATCAGCATCTACTGCAACCACGGCGGCCACCAACAACACAGCTAGCACCTCAACCACCAGCACCATGATCAGCCCAAGGCTTCCTTCGAATGAAGAATTAGTACAGTCCAATCAGCATGATTCCGGATCCATCACCAGCAGTAGTGGCATAGCTTCCACATCACATACGCCAGTATCTAGAAGAAGCTCAAAACAACCAATATTGTATGAGAAAAAACACGGGATACACTACAATGCTGTATAGTTAAATTTCTTAACTTTTGAATTCTGCGATAGGAGAATGTAGATGCATAGCTGATTGTATTGGTTCTTTTTTTTTTCGTCAACACGTCAATTTGTTGCAATTCCCATTAATGTTGTAGTATAGATGATTTTGGGAATTGAGAAGGTATAAAGTTCACAGAAGTAAAAGTTTCGTGCAGTTGAGGTACTTTGCATACTGATCTTTATTTTTTGCTGCAACTTTATCCAGACTAGTTAACAAGGAAATTGATGATTCAAGATGGTGGTCTCTTATTCTCTAGCTAGCTAACTAGTTAGTAGTTGATAGTTATGCAGGATAAAGATGATATTGTATTTCTTTCTGAAACTTGTTTGAACAAAATTACGCATTGCAATAAGAGTAAGACAATATAAAAAGGAAAGCAATTGTCAAAGTTTATGATGACCAAGTTTTGTAAGTTTCCCATTATTCGTACTCTCTTTGGCTTTTCATTATCTTTTTCAAACGTTCATGCATCTTTGTATTTTGTGGAACTGTTTCTTATTTTATTTGAATTAAATTAGAAGAAGTAACACAGCCGTAAAGTTAAGGTCATGTAATGAATAGGTTAAATTTATTTATCTGTATGAAGAAGTCTACTTTTGTAAGGAGTTGTGGCTTTAAACTTTACATTTTAATGTATTTTAGTTAATCTTTAATAACGTTACTCTAAACACAATTCAGCCCAAAAGTGTTAAACGCCAACCATCAAACGTTTTGACACAAAAACTCAAAATAAAAAAGAAATTAATACAACGTTAATTGTCGTTAGAATATGCGAACATCATCGTAATAAAATATAGTGCAAACTAAGTTTTTGCATCTATGTGAATTTATGTTTGATTTATTACAACAAAAATTTCTAATTGTGCAAGCACGATGGGCCGATGACGATGATGCGTGCATCATTCATGTGTCGGTGGGGTCGTGGAGTTGACGATGCCTCGCGTCGACGCGTTCCTTCGTCAACGTTTTATATTATTGTCATAGTGACGTAGGACTTCTGATGAAGCTGCGGGGAGATGAACTCGGGTCCACTGTTTTCATAATCGGAAGGACGAAAATTAAATTAATTTTTATTAAAATAATATTATTTATAATAATTATAAAGATATAATATAAGTCATATAATATAATACATGAATATTGTACTAATAACTTACTAATAATATTAAAAAATAATATAACACAATTTTTATTTACTAAAAGTTTTAATAATGATAAATAGTAATTATTAACATATAAATATAAATAGATTATTATTAATTTAACATCTATTATTTATTGATGATAAATGTTATATTAATAATTTTTTTCTTAAATTATTTTTATTTATTTTTCCATTAACACTTTATTTTTATTTTATTTTATTTATGCCATTTAATAATTTTTTATTTTAATGCTATTCAATTTTGAATACTTACCTAATTCCTATTTAATTTTAAACATATCATATTCCCTCCTTTTTTTCCTCTTTCTTATATTCTCTTCCTTTTTCCTTTCTTAACTTTCTTATTTTTATTATTTATTATTTATGTTTTTAAAAAATTATATTAAATCATATTGAATGAGTTCAATTGATTTTTTTTTATTCAATATTAAAATAATTTTGACATCAAATCGAAACGAATAATCGGTCGTTTCGCGATTTCTCCGGTCCATCGTGAAGTAGCCATCCACCATGTTGATACGCTTCGATTCCCGGCGCCTTCTAATTAAAAGAGGTATCTTACGTGGAGACTACACGCCCCATTTATGAACAATTTCGTAATCGATTTTTAATGTGAATTTGTCCCATAAGTAGTGTTATTAATATAGAGTATCACATAATAATGCGTTATTACTTGATAATACTATTATTTTATAATTTATATATGTGATAGCTAATTATAAACTTTATGATATGTAGTTGATACTTTAGATGAAGGATTATTTCTATTGAGGTTTTCGTTGGCATTACATCATTATGTACTTTCAGTCGGAAAAAAAGAACAGTTTTTTTACTAGTATATACCCTTTACGATAATTTTAATTTTTTTAAAGTCATTCTATGAGGTTGATTTACATTTTTTTCAATTAAAAAATTAGGCACAAATAAAAGGTTAAAAAGAAATATCTTTAATTTTCGCTTAATATAATCGTCTAGCTTCGAGTGAGGCTCTTGAATATTTTATAATAAATCGAGTTCGAGAGATTAGATAACATTGATTAACATTTTTATTTTGATTATTATGTAGCAACACTTAATGTCACATTATCACTCCGCATTTCCTATTTTATTCTCATTTTACTTTGATTATTTTTTTTTTCACCTCTTCATCCATGTCCCAGCCCTTTTTAATTAATGAATATTCTAATGTATTTCTCTTCATCTACTGATTTGTCTCTGTCAAATTAGTGCTTTTGTTTTGTATATAAAAATATAATACTTATTATAATATGAGATAGAGACATACATATAAATTTAATTAATATGAAAAACTATAATTGCATAAAAAATGTAAAATATTAGAAAAAATGAAATAAAACGAACAGAAAATAAAAATAAAGCACGATAGACAAAATTTAAAAATAAGTTTTATAAATGATTGTTATCTTCTGATTATTCAATAAGTATTTTGCCTTTTTCATTTTTTCAGAACTTTTTTATCTTATATTTTCTAAAACTAATTTATATGTTTGTTACTATTATATTGAATTAATATTATACAATATTACTCCTCGTGTACAGTCGTTGTAGTATGTCTCATATCCCATACTATATAATATTAGCATTATTTTTTTATCATAAAAAAAATTGGGAGAGAGAGTGGAGAAAGAAAAAGTAGTTTGGAGATTAATTATTACGAAATATTGGATGAAAATGAGAAAAAAATCGAAGGGACACAAAAGTAGATTAATTAAAGTAAAAATTGGGGTAAAATAAGAAATGTGACTTAAAATTAAGTGATTGAGAAATTGCATCTGCCTAAAAATATTTCGGGATGATGGATCGCGTGGTTTTTATAAATTAGAGCAGCGACGTGGAGAAGAGAGAGCCACTTGTTCGGGAGTTTATTTCAATCCCTCGGGTTACCGAAGATGTTTATACGCGGCCCTCGGCGATCACTATCAGCTTCACTCCCTCTCTCTCGTCCTCCTTTTGAAGAACGAATCGGAGGTACACATATGTTCATTCTTTTTCTTTTTTTTTAAGAAAAATGGATTGAGATGAGTTTTCTCTTTTGCTGAATCTCGACTCATTTGCAGAGTTTGTATTAAGGTTTCAGATGAACTTATTAGGATTTGCTTTCTCTCTTCTCTTTTAGATTTCTTTCCCTGTATCTATTAGAACTTTTCTAGTTTGCATTTGTAGCGTAAGATCGTTGCGTCCTGTATGTTTTTGGGCTTAATGGCCATGCCCTTTTTTATTCTGCATACGCCTTTAATAATTAGTAGTTTATTTTTGTTCCTGGACAGTAAATTTTAGGTTTCGTTAATCCGATTTTTTTGCAATGTTAGGAGGAAAGGAGTGTTTAAACTGTTCATGTATTTAAAAAAAAACTGTTCATGTATTGGTTGGCGATATCTGAAAGGAATGGATTAAGAATTTAAGGTTGTGTCATTGTTGCTTGAATCTTATCATGAATGGCATCGGAAGCGATCATTTTGGATGTCATTTTTTGTTTCCCGGTACATCACGTTGGAGAGATTGTGAACGTTTTGTGTTTGACGAATTACTTATGTAAGGCACTTACAATGCCATAGACAAGGGAGGCTATTGTGCAGTGTTCAAATTTGTTATGCTAAGATAAAGCTGTATTTGGATCTTTATTTTGGGGGCTAAACAAGGGAGGCATACGCCTTTCATTTAGCTACTACATTCGCAGGAGCAAGTCTGGGCATGAGCCCTTTTGGAATATCCATACAATTTTATATTCTTTGCTTTATCGCTACATCAATGATGAATAAGTTTCTTCTATTTACCAAAGAGAGTTGGCTTGAGGGCAGGGACCAAAAGTGGAGTTCTAAATTCTGTGCTCTGCGTTGCTGGTCGGCCTCCGCCGGCAAGGAGAGTCACCTAAAAAAGGTTTCTTCCAATTGGGTCCTGCAAATTTGTACATGTTCGAATTTGTACATGTTTAGTAGGATCATTTAGTTGATCGATTGTGAGTTATCTATGTGAGAGACATGGATCATCCATCACCCTCCAAGGAACTATTCAAAACTTTTTTTTGAGAAAAAGGATGAGCACCAAGTTAGGGTATCATCCGTATATATATATCACTATGAAGGAAAAGTACGAATGTGAGCCCTCAAGATGAGAGCAGCAAAAGAAGAAAAAGTACAATCACTAGCCAAATCCCCACTCCCGAAGAAGAAAAGAGCAGTGGTGTACAATCACCTCAAGCTGGCAAGTCTCACTACAGAAGATAATTCGGTTGCGCTGAAGCCAAATATCCCGGGCACCGGCCAAAAATGTCGCCAAAAGAGTTGCCTGACGTCGTCCGCTGAGGGCTCTGAGAGAATGGCATAGCTCCTCCAGAAAGGTAGGAGAACCCCGGAATAAGCTCAGCCGCACCCATACCTCCTGGCTACAGTGCAGCCAAAGAATGGATGTGCAATGTCCTCCTCCGCGTCACCACATAAAATGCAGTGTGTGTGAGCCTGGGGTGCCCACCTCGCCCTATATCGCCTAGTGAGAATCCGTCCGTGCCGCAAAAGCCAAGCAAAAACCTTGACTTTAAGCGGCACCCTGAGTCGCCAAAAGCATCTGAAGTCCGCCTGTAGGGTCAGGGATCTGACAAGTCGAAAGGAAACGGAGATAAAGGCTGCGAGTAGAAAATTGTCAGAAACCCATAGCCAGCCGTCGGTCCTGGAAGCATCCGGACGGAAAGGAGTGATCTTCTGATGGAGGGCCATAAGCTCAGAAATGCGTGTGTCGGAGAGGCTGTCCTGAAGGTGGGGGTCCATGAGCCGGTGCTAGGACTGCCAGACTGAGACCATGTCTCCGCAATTGAAGAGTCTGGATGTGCTGCAAGAGCCAAGAGGCGAGGAAAGGATGCCGCCAAAGAGGCCCCCGGAAGCCAATCATGATGCCAGAATGAAAAGGACTCAGCAGAGCCAGGGGAAGAAGAGCTGCGACACCCTTCTAGAAAGAAGATGCACCACGTGGGAGAACAACCCGAGAGTCCCAAGAAAGGTCCTGTCCATAACATGTGAAAAAGACCGAGTGCTAGAGATAGTCATGAGGTCCCATAATCCGTCCGACCCACTGGCCCAATAAAGTCCAGTTGGTATACCGGAGATCACGGACGCTGAGCCCTCCCTAGGAGGTAGGGCAGCAATAGATTTGCCAAGATACAAGATGAATGGCCCGGTGATAAGAGGCACTCCCCTGCCAAAAAAATCTACTCCGTATAGAATCCAGCCTTCTCTGAACCTGCCCAGGCATCCGAAGAACAGACATATAATAAATCGGCAAAGAAGATAAGACCGAGCGGAGCAGAATAAGACGGCCCCCTCGTGATAGCAACCTCAAACTCCAACCCTGCAACGTGTGCTCCATCCGCTCAATAACCGGCGTCTACATACGAGAGCCGATGTGATGGTCAGATAAAGGAAGACCCAAGTAAGTGATCGGCAAGGTGCCACTATTCAAAACTTATTTGATACGTAATTGTACTTTAATGCTTTTGTTAACATGCAACAACAACAACAACAACAAAGCCTTATCCCACTAGGTGGGGTCGGCTTTTGTTAACATGCCTTGAATTTAATTGTACCCAAAACACAAAATTGTCAAGATAAAAAGTGAGAAGAGAATTTATGAAAACTCTATTTTTTTTGCTCATGGTGAAAAATCCCTATGCCTATATCCTTTGCTTCTTGAATGTTTCTCTCTTGTTCTCACTAATCAAGAGTATGAATTCTTATGCCATCATTCTGTTATACACATAATTGCAATTGCAATAAGCATCATAGTTCTAATGAAGTTGTTGCATAATTAAGTAATTCTGTATACATTATCAGTAATTTGGAAAGAGCTAATCCTAGCTAGCTGTATTGTTTATCCTCACTTCATTATTTTGTGAACATAATTTGCAGAATTTTTCGGTAGTTTTAGGAGGCAACAAGCTTGAGGCAAGAACTGCACAACATGTAAGAAATGCAGTGGTATGTCTGTTATCCCCCATGCCTTGTGATTTTCAACTTGTCGCAAAATCATGGAGAATAATAAGTTTGTTGGTTGCTCAGAATTCATAAGTCACTGGGCTCTGGGAACTATGAAAAATTATTAATATTTTTTAGAAGCATGTGGAGAATTTGAAGTCGTAACCAATGTTTCCTTGAATCTTGATGACATGTATTTATTATATTTGAGCAGATGTCTGCGTCTGCCAGTCAATCTGGTATAGAAAATTATCCATGAAGTGAATATTATGCTCTTCAGGGGAAATGGAAGAGTAGTATGTCTATGTAATTTCCTATGATCACACTTAATTTTTTGAAATGTATGTAGATCCATCGTTAATGATCAACAAATTTTCCTCTGAGATTATCATCATTCACTGTCATGCTTACATCTGTGCATAGTTTACTGTGTAAACTATTTCTTTTATCAATGCTACAATAGTTTCATTGTTGCTATGCCTTTTATGGACTCAAAAAGAATATATTTTTGGATTATCTAACATATTTTTTATTGATGTCTTTTTTCCGAAAGGGTTTTGTTTTGTCTTACCACAAATTTACCGTGTATAGTACTTGGAACTCCTCGTTGAGTACTTGCACTAGGTCTTTGTAATGGGCTTAAAACATTTTTGGTTTTAGAGAAAGCAAATTCTTCATGTTCAGAACTTTCAAAAAAAAAAAGAAACATTTATAGAAGACACCTCTCTAACAAATTCATCAGCAATATTTTTATTTCAATTGATCCTCAAAACAACGCTATATGATTGCATAGTCCTTTTTATTGCATGTGATTGTGCATTATTTATTATACAAGTTATACAATCTTAGGTGCAGTACTAGGTTTGACCCCTCTTTGCGATTTTTTCTTTTCATCTTTGCCAACGAATGAATCCTTGTGCTTGCTATTCATGATTCTCTTTTGTCATTGTATAGTTTCTTCCGTATGTCTTTGAAGAAAAATAATTTTCTGTATGAGGATACTCACTTTAGAGTTTTGCATCCTACTTATATGTAATTCTGTTATCCCTTTGATTTACTCAGTATACACACGAGAAATCTACTTTTGCCTGATCATGTTAGGAAAATTAAATGAAACAGAAATGTACCTTTCATGCTCTGCCTATATGTTTTTACTCTGTTTTGATTAGCCTATATTCTTTTATAATAATAGAAGAATCCTCGTGCTTTTTCCTGTTAATTGTAGCTATTTGTTTGAGTTTTGTTCTGTATTGGCTCTTATCTAATGAAGCATGCTTATTCTACTGAATGTGCCAACTATTAATGGCAAATTGATTTATTTGATAACCTTTGTTTTAAGGTTTGCCATGCACTCAACTTGTTGATCTTGTCAATCTCCTAACTCGCAGTTAAACCCTGATAAGATATTTTAAATTGCATTTTGCATGTAGTAGCATCAAACTTACAGTAATCTGACCCTTCCTTTGCTTCCTGCACGTATTAAAGCTGCAGCAAATTTCTTTCATTCTTTTTCATGTGAACTTGTGCAGCCTATCAAATCTTTGTTGAATATTATATTGAATTAATTTATATTCTTTTGACTTTGCATCTGATGGGAAATTCTTCTTTGAGAATCTTTCCTCTTATGTTTTTTAGAAGATCCTATACAACAACAACAACAACAACAACAAGAAGCATGCTGTTGTAGAAGATCCTTTGTTGTTGTTGTAGAAGATCCTATGTTCTTATTTATTGGAAACATTTGCATGTGAGAATCCCTTATCTTGCATCTTGAATTGTTTAATCATCGTGTTATCTGTCAACGGCTAAGAAGCATGCTGATGATACCATGTGAACGTTAAGATGCAAGCTTACATAAATATCAAATATTATGATACTTTTTTCTTCAGAAAGTACTCTTATTGTAACATAGTTTTACATAAATAGCTACATTCTTGCTGATTCATACATATTAATAATTTTTAGGCCTACAGCTCCTATAAATTGATGCTTACCACATTTTGGGTAATTCTGAAGCTTTTAGATAACATGATCCTGATCTTTGCATTGTCTTCTTAATGTCGTTGAAGTCTGCTGCACATTACATTAAATGCTATATTTAAACTGGTACAAGATGCTATCATATTAATTTCTGAAGGAAAGTTACCCTAGTTTTGGACCAATTTGTTGCACCTCTTGCCGATGTAGGTGGCTTAGTTCAAGACGAGTGGGAACATTAATGTCATCTGCAATTCTAAGACCATGTGAACAAATAGGGGTTTTTTCAACACCGTTGACTTCCCTTGTTCCATAAGCCTGAGATTGGTGATTGCATGCTTAGTTTGTCACAATTCCATATTGTATCATGGGTTTTGGTTTCAAGTCTTCTTTAGTGGAACACAAATTTGAAGAGTTTTTAATTCTATACCTTCCTATAGAGTTCCATGTTTTCCTGATGAATAAGATTTACCTTCTTGTAGAGCTCCATATTTTCTTGGTGAAGGAGACTTTCCTGCAATGAAACCTACCATGGATCAGGGAACTTTAAATTTATCATTTGATTGAAACTGAAAATGACAAAGCAGTTATCAACCTTCTGATTCAGCTCTTGGATTTCGTTGATTAGAAGTTCATCCTGTAATTGGGGAAGATGAAGAATATTAATGATCAATACGATAAGAAAAGCTATTGGATATTAAATGAGAGAAGTACACATGACCTTTTTCACTCGGATGCCACGAAGACTCATTTCTAATTGGTTCTCTAGATTTTGTAGATCTTTGACACTTAAACCTGAAAGCTCTTCCCCCATCAACTGTCTGAAATTGTTGAAAATTTGTTCACTCTCATCGAACTCTAATAGATCCACTGAACTCTAATAGATCCACTTAAGGTATATGCAACTAAAATATCTTGGTAATGCATAACCCTTATCTTTTGGTGATGCTTCATATATGTACCATAGTCTTTTCGATGATAGTTACTGGTTATTGCCCATCATCTATGCTTATCATTGAATTTCATTAGTAGTAGTATGCAGACTATTCAAGCATGTTACAGACTAACATTGGTCTTCGTTTGATTTTATGTAGGGTATATAGTAAGCACACACCTATGTTTTTCTTGCAAGTTGTGCAGTTGTTGCTTCGAGCTTACTGCCTCCCGTTGCCAAAACTAGGTGACAAGCAGAAAGTTACAAGAAAGTGAGATTGCCAGAACTTAGGTGACAAGCAGAAAATTACAAGAATGTGAGTTTGCATTTTAGCTCTGTATTTATGCAGCCACCTCAAAGTGTATTCTTGTGTTATTCAAGTTTGCACAGGGCTTCGTCTTCAGAGGATGTTGAACAGAAACTTTCAAAAACTTTGCAAACTGCATTACACTTGTTTTAGGTAGATCTATATCTTTTCTTAGATCTTCTCACACTGTTGGCTGTTTGCATGTTAGGTTTTATGTTTTATTCTTTTGAACTGTTTTGTTTCATTAAAAGAACCCTCAAAATGCAGATGAAACTTAAATAAATTAATTGAAAGCATGTATTGTTTTCTAGCAAAAGCAGGTTAAATCAAGAATAATGATCCATCTTACATTCAGTATATATTTCAAAGAACTCTGCAATGAGACATGCCTGAAGTTTCATACAGAGGTTTGATTTCTGATCAATGAAAATGAGTAATATCTGGACTTTGCATTTCAAAATGGAGCATTCAACTTATCCATATTATTTGAGCTAAAAAAAATTTTATCCTTATAATTTGTACTAAATAGAGAATTTTTTTTTTGAGAAATGAATAGAAAATTCTTAGATTTTATCTCCTAAACAAACTCAAATATAAAATAGTAATACATTATTAGTATAAACAAGCCTCTCTATTCAATACGTACAAATATGTAGTGGTTCCATTATGTACATCACTATGTAAAGTTAGAATTCAAAGTTACAGTGCACAAATTTAAGGACACTCGAATTCATACTAAATGAAACATGCATTTTATCCGAAGGAAGGATAATAAGCACATACAAACAAAAATTGAACAATACAGACGAGTCAACTCGTGTTAGCTGGTGGACTTCTGTGCAGGTTGCACAAACATGCATTTCTAGAATGTAAGAATTAATCGAGTCTTTTAAATAAGTTGCTACCTATGTGCATATATTGCCATATCTACGATAGACCTATGCGTCTATCAGCTCTCGAGTTAAAATTGTCTCATAGATCTTTAAATTAAAATTAAAATAACACTACAAATGAGAACTAGGTTTTCTTTGTTTGTTTTATGAGTCTAATAATGCGCCTTTTATCTTTGATTAAGTTGCTAATTATCTTTGGTTAAAGTGTAGTTCAAGAACAAATAATAAATTGTAATCAAATTTATGAGTATAGGAATGTAACAGAAAAGAAGCTATGAACACATAAAGAAATTTGACAAGTAAATTTGACAAAATAAGGAAATTTTATAGCTAACCCGGTTTGATTCAAAATAAGGAAATTTGACAAGTAACTAAAAGTTTCATTTCATACCTAAGAGAATGAAATATAGTATATAATCTGATGAAATTTGATAAGTATTGGGACTAAAATTTACGTAAAGAAAATAAATTGACTCGAATTTTATTGTTGGGATTTCATTTATTCTCGTGACCACATTTGTATTTTCCTTACTTCGAAGTGAGTGTTCATGCTCTAAACACAAAAGAAGATTTTTTTAGAAGGGCAATTTGACAAAAGGGGATATTTCCTTTAAGAAAATTAATCCATAAATTTTGACATTTAACTAGAGAATTCAAGTTTTCAATCAATCAATGGTAGAGTTGGATGATAGAATTTAAAATTAATTTAAACTTTCTCCATAACCCTTGTCATTTACAGAAAAAGTAAAATGTATTAACGCCGTGGGTTAAGTTGGTAAGGAATTACCTTGCACGAACTTTACATATTTAATTTTAATATAGTATAGCAAACTGAACCACTAGCAGCAGAAAAATATTTACAAGATGTGTGCAGTAGCAAATATAAACACACAGTCATCATCTGATCTGCTTGCGCTTCTGCCTTGGTTCATAATAATGAAGTCGAGCTCAAAGTTAATCCAACAGAAAATCTCTTGAAAAACCCTTGTTTTTTTTTTGTTTTATTTCATGTTTATCAGTTTATTCCATCAAAAGATGCAATTTCTAGTTTTTTTTAATATATCTATCACCTCTAATTGTCTCAAAATTTTTTGTTTTGCTAATGAAGCCACATGCTCAATGAAGTACCATCTTGGCATCGCCATTCATTCAAATTACTATGATACCTTGCACTCTTACAGGATGCAAATCAGGGTTCCACTTGGACTCAAAGTACTGAAACAAATGCATTTGAGGAGCCCCTAATTGAAACTTGATCCTGAGATCATTACATGTGGTGAACTCAGCACTAGTGAGAGGGAACAATGTCACATAGAAGTTCGACAAGAATGAACAAGAAATATCAGGGATCAAGTAACTCGCTAATTGGGAAATTAGCATCAACAATTGAACAAATAATTGAAATGGAAAAAGAAAATATGTACCTCAACTTCCGAAGGTGCATCCACAACCAGTTGTGGCTCTTCCTTTGTCTTTTCATAACGTTCTATCACAGACTTCATACTGAGAATAAAATATATAGCAGGTAAGAGATCATGCACAATTAGGATCTCTATAACATGTTGTCGTCATGTGGTCAATTGAACCCCATAAAATATTAAGATTGTCTATTTTAATTATAAATATGTCAGCTAATAGTACACACTAAGTTTTATTAGATATTTTAGCAAAATGATCCAATAAATCTTCATTTATGCTAAAATCTTATGGCATTACTACCCAACATTATATTCTGTTACTGAAAAAAATAAGATCTTTTGACGTGCAACCTTTAATTAGACATAAGAAATATATATAACGAGCCATAGAAA
Organism: Pontederia crassipes; assembly: GCA_030549335.1. Taxonomy (NCBI): domain Eukaryota; kingdom Viridiplantae; phylum Streptophyta; class Magnoliopsida; order Commelinales; family Pontederiaceae; genus Pontederia; species Pontederia crassipes. Next base: position 40,194,682 of record CM060186.1, read on the forward strand.
AGTTACACTTACTAATAAAAGGATAACATGAAGCAATGTTTATCTTCATACACAAATAGGATTTCTCCTTTTTTTTCTCAAAGTCATCCCTTTCTCATTGATATATGCCTCTCAGTCTATTTGATATCAAGAAATTCTTTTAGTTCTACTTACTTTTTTTTTAGTCTTTCTCCTAATTTTAGATTGATATTTTTAGACAGAAGTGTAACATTTTTTATGATCCAAAATGTAGGCATAAAGTACTACTTTTAATGGGCCTATATATAATCTGTAATTCCAGGAGCATCATTGAATAAATATTATAACTAAATTGACGCTCTACTAATACTAGTTTCTATGTTAATTTCAACAGTACTTTTACTTGATATTATCTTAAATAGTATGATTAGTAATATGCACCAGAGTTGGAGGACTAACAAGATCGAAGGTTGTTCTGGGCATGAAGAATACTATCCCAGCCCAAATTGAGGTCCAAGGAAAACAAGTGCTTTGAAGGAATTGGTTAGAGACTTACTATTCTAAGATAAAATATTTTTCTCAAATAGCTTATTATTTAATAACAATAAGAGAGATCGTTAAAATTATTCTAGACTCAATTTTCTTATTTCTAGATGTTATTACAGTGAAATTCATCTTCCACTGGTATGTCTAGAAGACTAGAACTTACATGACTTTCTCAATTTTATACTTTCATTTCTTTAATTCTTATATAATAGTTGTGTATATTTATAGATTTTGCCTCTTTAAATAATATTGCACACATACATTCTAATTATTACAATTAGTATGATTAAGTTTCTTATGGAGCTTACCGAGGATCATAAATATGTCATAATTATAGTGAATATCTATAATCACCCAAATAAGAATATTCTTGGACTAACAAGCTTCACTTTAAGATTGTGCACACACAAATATTTTCTTTAATTATTCATTTATCCTTGTACTAACTTGCTCCAATAAGGCGTTGTCTTGTTTCTTTTGCATCATCTTGAATATACAATGTATCAACATAATTTGATCTAGCAAAATTTTAAACAAATCTTCCCACAACCCAAGGGCGGAGCCAAGCCCCACTCAAAATTTTTAATCCTGTATACTACAAGAAATGTAACGAATAGTGACACACATTAGCACCGCAACTCTGCCGACACTAACTTGAAACTAACAATGTCGAAACAGCAATGTACTAGCGCCAAAAGACACGAGATGCTATTTGCCTCTCAATAACGCTAAATTAGCATAGTTGTTGTGTTTTAGGTTGTCGACGTCAAAGCTAACTTTGTTACTATCCTAGATTTTAAGGTTGGCTCCGTTACTGCTCCCACCCAACTTGCTCTAAAACCATTTATACATATTTTGATTAAACAAAAACACTAAAATGGTATTAAATTATAATACTAAAACAATTGTGCATTCACCTCACATACACACTCCACATTAAGAACTAATGTATTTATATGACTAGACACCTAAGGACATAACCTCACTTCACTCATAGTACCTAGCTACACCACCCAAGTACCTCATTGTTAATTGTAGTGCATACCACCTACAAGACTACATCTCTCTCTCTCTCACTCTCTCTCTCTCACACACACACTTACTAAGTGTTGTTAACTCCATGCTAACCAACACACAGACACACACATACTAAGTGTTGTTAACTCCGTGCTAACCATGTCTTTTTATAGGCATAGCTTCTTACAAAATGAACTATGATTCGATAGCTAATATATTTGGTCCATAGGTTTTAACTGTTGTAGAAATTTTTGGACATGGCATTGACTAAAAAATTTATTTAAGTAGAGTATTCTAGTTTGGAGATTTTGGTCAATCCATGTTTTGAGAGTTAGATCGAGCTTTAAGGTTTCTCCTCTTTTAGCACTAATTAATCTTGTGACATGGTTTCAACTTAGGATGGCAATATACCCCACCCCCCACCCCGTGGGGTCCTACGAGGAATTCCTGATCAGGGCTTCGAATTCAAAGAATTTTTCCTCTATGCCTCCGAAGCCTCTTTCGAAAATTGGGGGGATTGCCTCCGTCACTGGAAGGTTAGGCTAATTGTTATCCTTAAACTTCACTTTCTAACAAAATTGCCCTCCAACTTTTAACTTATTTTACGAAATACACATTTCACTAGTTATAACCCATTTCCATGTTACGCTATGGCATCGACGTGCATGTTCTCTCTTCTTCCCCCTACCCCCCTCCCTGCCCCACGGTCGGCCAATGTTGTTGGGAGGGCACGATGATCTCTCGGTTGAGCTCCTTGGGGTTGCGGGGGTCTACATCGCAGGTAGGGTGGTGTGGGTGGGGTCACGGGGGTTTGTCATTGCACGGGAGCAGGGAAGCTCGCAGTCGGCCGATGTCGTTGGGGGGAGGGGTGGGGCAATGTCGCAGGAAAGGTGTGTGTGTGCCTCCATCGAGCTCATTGGGCATCGACGATCTTGCAATCAAGCTCTTTGGGGGGCACATGCATGCATGGGGTTTGTCGTTGAGCTCACTGGGCCCGGTGTCGTAGGGGGCCTCAGCCAAGAAGCTCACACTAGCACACATGAGCTAACACTAGCAAAAGTCTTTAGATATATTGCATTTTTTTCGTAATAAAGTTATTATAGACATTGGAATGATCTTGTAACACCTCAAGATTTCAATAGGAATAATAAAGTAATCTGATCCAATTTCAATTCTTAAAAAAAAGATATAGTCCTACTTGGAGTAGGAATTATAATTAGAGTGAGATTAGGAATTTCAATTTTATTTGTGGTCTAAAAGGATATCTAATGGACATAGGACTCCCATATACACTACAAGAAAATTATCATTTTTCGACGAGCAATTTCCAACAGTTTGAAATTCGTCGCAATTTGCGACAGATTTTGCGATGATTCCCTTTCCGACGGATTTTTCGACGGTTACGACCGTCGGAAAGGAAAATAATAAATTATATAATTTATTATATTATTATTTTATTTTTTGACGGATATCCATCCGTCGTAATTTGTGATGGATTTTTCGATGGTTACGACCGTCAAAAAGGAAAATAATAAATTATATAATTTGTTATATTATTATTTTATTTTTTGACGGTTAGGAACGTCGATATTTTCGATGGATATCCATCCGTCGCAATTTGCGACGGATTTTCCGACGATTATGACCGTCGGAAAGGAAAACAATAAATTATATAATTTGTTATATTATTATTTTATTTTTCGATAGTTAGGAACGTCGATATTTCCGATGGATATTCATCCGTCGCAAAATCCACCGCAATTTTCGACGGTCGTAACCGTCAGTAAATGTGTAATAATATCATATGAGGAGTGTTTTATTAATAAAACTAGCGACGGTCCAAACCGACGGTTAATTAATAATTACCGATGGTTTCGACCGTCGGTAAAAAAAATAAATATTATATATAACTAAATATATTTTCGATGATCAAAACCATCGGTAAAATAGTTAATATTTACGTTTTCGACGGCTGGAGCCGTCGGTAATTAAAATTTCATTATTCCGCTTTTTCTTTTTCCTTTTCCCGCTTTCTCTCATCTTTTCCCCTTATATATATATATATATATATATATATATATATATATATATATATAATACCTCTCTCTCTCCCTCCTCTCCTCTCTCTCGGTCCGCGAGCATCGATCGACGACCCTCTCCCGCGCCGGCGACCCTCTCCCGCACCGGACGTCGGCGAGCCACTCCCGCACCGGTGACCCTCTCCCGCGCCGGCGTCTCTCTCTCTCCGGCCGGAGGTCGCTGGCGGCCGGATCTGGCCCCCAGCGCTGGCGGCCGGATGGCGGCCTCTCGCGGTCGGATCCGTCGCAAAATCCACTAGGCGGCCGCCGAATCGGCCGCTGGGTGTTCGGATTCGGCCGCCTGGCGGCGGATCCGGCCCCCAGCGGCGGGATCAGCCGCCGGGCGTTCGGATCCGGCCGCCCAGTGGCGGGATCAGCCGCCGGGCGTTCGGATCCGGCTGCCCAGCGGCCGATTCGGCCGCTGGCCGCCTGGCGGCCGGCTCCGATCTCGGTCGGCTGGAGGACAGATCCGACATCGGCCGGCCGCCGGCCGGCTAATTTTTTTAAATTATAAAAATTCTTTGCGATGGTTTTGACCGCCGAAACTTCGGCGGTCGAGACCGTCGAAGTTTCCGATGATTTCATTGACCGCCGCAGTTTTGTCGACCGCCGAAGTTTCGACAGTTTTATCGACCACTGCAAATATCGGCGGTCACGACCGTCGAAAATCCGTCGAAATTTTTGATGGTTCCTTCCAAATCATCGGAAATTAATTTGCGACGACTGTTTTTCGAACGTCTCAGTTTCCGTCAAAAAAACCGTCAGAAATGGTGTTCCCGATGGTTTTTGGGGAAATTACCGACGGTTTGGACCGTCGGTAATCCCTAGTTTTCTTGTAGTGATAGAAGAGGATTGAGAGTTTTATGGCTTAGAAGTATTGTAGTCATAAAATAATATTTATTATTATTTTAATCCAAAATTAGACGATAAAATATTATTGAAATTTCCAAAATTAGAGAAAAGAAGAAATAAAAGGAAAATGTGAAAGTAGAATTTGATTGAAAGAAGTTATGGAAGAGATAAAAAGGAATATGAGTAGAGATAGATTTTTATAAGGATAGTTTTGGAATAATTAGTGAAAATTGGATTGAATTAAATCTGAATATTTAGCATAAGTTAATTAATGATGGATGGTCATAATTGATGGAGGAGTTGAAAATCCTAGTTAAGAACTATAAATAGGGTTTAAAGGGTGGTTAGAAAGTATTATTTGCCTTCACAAAATTTCTGCTCGAGAGTCCCCTCTTTCTCCTTCGTTATCTCACAAACCGAGGCACTTGAGAGTACGCCCGACATAGGAGAACAAGATTCAAGTGGTAAGCCAAAGATTTCTATACGTCAATAGGGAGGAATCGTTGGCCAAAGTCACGATGCCCGTGCAGTCCACAGACAACAGGAGCATAATTGGTTTTTTCAACCAACTTAAGGTACGTAGGGATCCCATGGCATCATTTTTTTTGTGACATGGACATCAAGACTCTTCTCCATTATACAGAGATTGTATTGATATATTGTTTGTATCGATTGTCGTATGACATATATAGGAGGACTAGAAGTCACACTAAAAGAGCGAATTCCTAGTAGCGACGGAACCCGACCCAAGTTCTGCATTGCCCGGCTCGTATTCCTATGAATTCGGTGCGAATTGCATTGAAACTAGACCAAGTTCAATGAACACGACCCATGTTATGAGTAGCGTGGTCCGAGTGCTACAACCCGAGACCGAATAGAAGGTGAACGATGTCGATCCGGCCCGAATTCCCTTATACTCGGCCCGAGCTTTGACGATCGTGATTGGATAGAAATAAACCGGGCTGACCCCGTAATATTCATGATCTAATTCAAATTGGATTCTATATTAGATGGCTATAATTAATTGAATATATGTGTTATAGTATAGATTGTAATATCACGTATTGATATAATAAGAATTTATAAAATTTAATTAAAGCACTAAAGTATGATTAATAATAACATTATGATAAAGAATATTCTTTTATGGTTAACTATGCATGTGATTTATTAACATTGGATTTAAGTCTAATGGACCAATCAAATGTCGTCAAGTGGCATATGAAAAATATATGTGTGCGTAACAATAATTAATATATAACATATGTGAATAAATTACATGGATTAAATTGTACTAATTTATAATAATTAATCCATCTTAATTAGGGATGAAATTGGTGATTTTGAATGTCAAATTTTGATTGGATAAGAATTCTAACTCATGACATGGAAGTTGCCACCAAAGTAAGCAGCTTGCCACCTCATGCTTGGGTCATTTTTTCAACAGACTTCCTCTGGTGATAAAAATATGAAAAAATTTCTGAAGTTTCATTGTTCTCTCTAGGAAGCACACAAAAATTTGCAGAGAATGAATTCTTCTCTAGAGTCCTAAAGAAATTCTACAAGGGAAACTAGTCAAGGTGATAAATCTAACCCTAGGCTGATAGATTTCTTCTTGAAGTGTTCCTTCGAATCAATTCTTCTTTAAAAATTAATAAATTCAGTTTGGTTTCTCCCCTCTGAGCCTACTTCTATTCAGATTTGGAATCAACTTAATCAGATGTCGGTATAAAGAGATATGTTCTTGTCTGTAACGCCAAAACTGTTATCATATTTTAGAAATTATGTAGTAATTTCAATATATAATGGAATTAATTGATAATTTATGGAAAATGATATTCAGGTGTTAGGTTTCATTTAAAGTTGGAATCACAATAAAATGATATGTCTAGTGAAAGTTATAAATAGATGACCGAACCTTACTCAATTTGTCATAATGAAACTTAGGACAGATTAGGCTAGTAATTGTTAAATTTATTATGCTCGATCCAGAGAGATATAAAAGATAGAAATTAGATAAAATTATAAATACCATAATGAGTGATGTTTTCTATTTTATATAAATCATAAACATAAAGTCACTCAGCTTGTGTTTACATAGAAACAACATGGAAGTGAGGTTGAATATTGATTTTCTTGATAACCAACTATAATGAAATAAAATCTAGAATTTCTATAGATTTCTTTAATATGGAATTAAATAAAATTATAATGATTCAATTTCATTATTTATATTAATAGATATGAATTTTATGTTATAAGGTATGCAATCTGTCAAAAAGAAAAGATGTTCGTACTAAATAAGGTTAAGTTATAAGAATTGCATATTGTTAAAGTATAAATATCATTCAATTTAAGGATTATATATGATCCTTCTAGTACCATGTCATAGATGTTTATGTAGATACTATGTCTTAATAATATTATGAACATATATTATTGTTATAAAAAGGACGATTAAGATATGTAAAGGGGCGATGATCTATTGGTTTAAGGTGTGAGAATATAAAGGGAGCAAGTCAAAGAAGAGGTATGTAGGGTGGATCCATGTGCTTTTATTATATTCTTGTTTATAAGTTTTTAGTCATGATACATGCAACAAGAAATTTTATGCATCATCATGAATTCATAAGAAATGTTAAAAGTGAACACGTGTGCAAAGGTTATGTTATATTTTGTTTCATATGATAATTAAGAATTGTTATATGAGTGTAGACAATATATGAAAATGAATTGATATGGTATAGACATGAGTAAGTTCTTAAATATGTTCCTAAAATGTCAATATTATCCATAATTACATCATTTTATGATTATTGCTATTAAGATAATGATACATGACATGATATGACATGACACTATGTGATATAATATGATATGGCATGATAGGACACGATATGACAGAAAAAGGACATGACATGATATGTTAAAGACGACATATATGATATACCATGGCATGACACAATATGACAAAAAGGACACGGCATTATATGTTACAAGATGACACGATATGATACGACATGACATGATATACTTGGGTTATGAACATATATTACATCTCATTATCATGCATGTACATTATTCTTGTCGGAGGCAGTTTACCCTTGTATAGTTGAAAGACTTACAAAGTCAACTGTTTATCCTTATATAGTTGAAAGACTTACAGCGCTAACAGTTTACTATTGCATAGTTGAAAGACTTGCAAGGCCAACAATTTACCCTTGCATGATTGAAAAACCTGACCAGATTGTAAAATAAGTGTGAGCCACATTTGAATTCACATGGGCCACCTTTAGAATCCATCAGCTTCCCTAGTAGGATCGGCAGATATCCCGAAAGGGATGCCTCTGGCCAGTTGCCGGTTGGCGATATAACATGTGCATGCATCATTCTTCTTGCATACATCCCACTTTAAAGAGCATGACATTGATTGTGATATTGTATAGTTATATGACATGCTTTGATGTGAATGATGTGGTGACAATGTTTGTATGATAATTATTATACATATGGACAAGAATTTTGATATGAGATGATATGATTTTATTATGACATGTAATGACAGCTCATGCTTATATAAAAATGGCTTAAATGCATGAACATGTGTTTTGATAAGATAGGTTAGGATAACTCATGTCTTTTACAGAAATGATAAATATGTATCAAACTTTAGAATTCTTCAAATGATATTATCATTGTCGATTAAAATGCTTCATGTTTTGAGTAAGTTATAACTTAGAGACTTTTACGAAATACTATTTTGGCCCTACATACTAGCCTTTGTTCATGGAGATTATGCTATATGTACATTTATGTACAATATATATATATATATATATATATATATATGCATATATTTCTCTGTATTTGGATCATGCAGGTCAAATGCACGGGTGGTCGATGTTCATGACAAGTGATGGCACATGGAACTGAGTGTTGGAGGATTTTTTTTAGTACATTACTTTATAATAATATTTAAAGATGTTAATATTTGATATATGAATATTATAGTTTTTTTTATGTGAATAATACAAAGAAAAAATTTATTCTATATAAGTTCTATTTATGACAAGAGATAGAAGTAGCGATTGGACGCTCGAGTAAAATAGAAAAAAATACTTTCGCTGGCTCGAGAGTTCGAGTCGTTACAGATCCGACCCGAGTTCACCAAAGACCTGACCAAAGTTTATCATTGGCCAAGGTTTGAATGTCGAACAACATAGAACCCGACCCGAATTTCACCCACCCGGTCTAAGTTTAGTTACAGAAAATGTTATTATTGAATTATTGATAAGAGTTAATTATGATAATTTTATGACATAGTAGTATCATAATTGACTATGGATTTTTTTATTATTGATAATTGATTTATTGCTATGATTGAATTATTGATATGATAATAGATTATCATGAATTATTATAGAGTCGTTGTTAAATGGGCTATCGATAATTGAGTTATAGATAAGATTGAATTATAGACATGACACGTCATCACATATTGTTATCGATAATTGATAATAGATAATTAGAATCGATGAAAAATTGGTTATTGAGAATATGTGTATAGATTTATTAATTGACACCTAATTGATATGACATAATTAATATGATCTCATGATTATACCCCAGATTGAAAAGGCGCCCAATGAATAAATTGACAAAGATAGACGTCATAGGTAAACAAGATAAAAGACAAAAATTATGGGTCATCATGCTTTGCGTATTGCAACCTTTATGGTTGATTGGCCCCACGCGGCATTGCTATTCCCTTAATAAATGAGATCTCTCGACACAATCTTATAGTTCACATGGTAACTACAAAGATTAAATGGATAGTTGAACAATTACATTGTGATCTTTATTGTATTGATAATTGTATTTCAATCCTAGTGGCTAAAGAATAAACAATAGATAACTGATTAATTGACGATCATATTGTGACCTTAATGATATTGACAATTGTATTGTGATATTTATGATATTGACGATTATATTGCACCCCTTTGCAGTTGAGAAAAAGGTAATTGACTAATTAACAATCTTATGGTAACTGTTATGATATGAACGATTATATTACAATCAATATAGTTAATGGATAAGTGAATTACACCTTAGTGGCTAATGTATAATTAATTTTGCCCTAATGATTGATGGACTATTATTTTTATCACCATGACTGATGGATAGTAGATCGCGATCTTTGTGCCCGATTGATAGTTGATTGATAATTGCTAAATAGGACCTCCATTGAGTTTGACCAATTGGATAATTGATTAACGATAATTAATAATTAAAGTGATTGATATTGATCGTCATTAAATTGTATGGATAATTTTATAATTGATCAATTACTTATTGTTAATAGATAATTGTTATATTATAAAATTGTTTATCATCATGACATTATTTATAGATTATTGATTGTTCATACAATTGAATAGTTATGATTAATATTGATTCATGGTTCATATAGATATTGTTATAAGTGACCCTACGTATGGGCTTTATGAGATTGATGGTGATGGTAAGATGAACGATGACTCCTTTGACAGGCGACATGCACATGCACATGGACACATGGTCCATTATTGAATAGATGTGAGTCATAATCCACAGGTTATTGGATATTATATAAATGACTTTCGCATATTGTATAAATTATTGTAAATTAAATCTTTCTCAATTGTAAACCATCATGTTGACTGATTGTTAAGTCATAGAATTGAGTGGCGTGGCCGAGATAATCTTCTGAACAGACAAAAAAAAAATCTCGGGACGTTACGGATCATCTTTCAAGAACAATGTACTTTGTTTTTGCATTTGTATCACTACTAGAAAAACGCTAATTATCGACGGTCTCGAACCGTCGGTAATCAGCCCAGAAACCGTCGGTAATGTAATTACCGATGATTTTTTAGTCGAAATCGATCTGTCGAAAAAATGCTCGTCGCAAACCGATTTGTGACGGTTGAAAAAAATTCGTCGAAAATATCGACGGTCAGAACCGTCGGAAAAGTCCCCGACGGTTCGAACCGTTGAAATTTTCCGACGGTTGCAATCGTCGGAAAAGTCCCCGACGGTTCGAACCGTTGAAATTTCCGACAGTTACAATCATCGAAAAAGGCCGGTGGTCCGAACCGTCGATATTTCTTACGGTTGCAACCGCCGGAAAAGACCGACGGTTCGAACCGTCGCAACTTTTGACGGCCGTTGCAACCGTCGATCTTTCGGCGGTCGCAACCATCGCAAATAATTTTTTAAATATAAAAAAATTAGCATCTGGATTGGACCGCGGCCAAATCCGGCCGTCCGCGGCCGATCCGGCCGCCCGCGGTCGATCCGGCCGCTGGGGGCCGGATCCGAACGCCCGGCGGCCGATCTGGCCGCTGGAGGCCGAGCAGTCGGATCCGAACGCCCGGTGGCCGAATCGGCCGCTGGAGGCCCGATTCGGCTGCGGGAGCCGGATCCGGCAGCCAGTGGCGAGATTCGGCCGACAGCGGCCTCTGGCCGGAGAGAGAAAGAGAGAGAGACGCCGGCGCGAAGCCGGAGAGAGAAAGAGAGAGAGAGAAAGACGCCGGCGCGGGAGAGATTCGCCGGTGCGGGAGAGGGTCACCGATGCGGGAGGGTCGCCGGCGTCCGGCGCGGGAGAGGGTGCTCGCGGCCGGGAGAGAGAGGAGAGGAGGGAGAGAGAGAGGAGTGGAGGGAGGAGGGAGAGAGAGAAGAGGGAGGAGGAGGAATATAAAGGGATAACGAAAGCGGGAAACGGGAAAAAAGAAGCGGGATAATGAAATTTTAATTACAGACGGTTTCGACCATCGAAAATGTAAATATTAACTATTTTTATAATTACCGACGATTGTGACCGTCAAAAATATATTTAGTTATATATAATATTTATTTTTTATTTTATCGACGGTTTGAACCGTCGGTAATCGTTACCGATGGTCAAAACCGTCGGTAATCGTTACCGACGGTCAAAACCGTCGGTAATTGCGACAGTTTGGGCCGTTGCTAGTTATACTCTTTATATGATATTATTATACATTTACCGACGGTTACGACCTTCGAAAATTACGGCGGATTTTGCGACGGATGGATATCCGTCGGAAATATCGTCGACGTTTCTAATCGTCGAAAAATTAAATAATAATATAAAATATATATAATTTAATTTTTCATTTTCGACGGTCGTAACCATCGGAAAATCCGTCGGAAAAATTAAATGATATTATAATAAATTACATAATTTATTTTTTTATTTTTGACGGTCGTGACCGTCGGAAAATCCGTCGGGAAAATTAAATAATAATATAAAAATACATAATTTAATTTTTTTCATTTCCGACGGTCGTAACCATCGGAAAAGTCGTTGAAAATTGCGATGGATGGATATCCGTCGGAAATATCGACGTTCCTAATCGTCGAAAAATTAAATAATAATATAAATCATTTCTGACGGTCATAACCGTCGAAAAATCCGTCGAAAACGAAACCGTCGGAACATCCGTCGCAAATTACGACGGATTTAGAACCGTCGAAAATTATCCGTCGAAAAATCGTGATTTTCTTGTAGTGTATGGTTTAATTCTTTTATTTATAATTATTATCGTGATCAAGGTTAAAATAATCATTAAATGAGTAGTGCCTCTTGGCACTTGCCTAATTATTTCATAGTAATATTGTATTTTTGGAAATATTATAACTTTTAAATTGCAGTGTGCATGTTCGTTATATAATATTTTTATTTATCAAAACACGCAAATACTGTAATTTAAAAATGGTTTGACATATTTCGAAAGCTCATTAAACTCAACGTCCACTCATTATATATAGATGCAACAATAATAAAATGTCTGAGCACTTTCTTATTATCCAAGAAAAATCGCCATAATGTGTTAAGGGATCGATACTGTGACCCCAAAAAACAATTGGGAAGGAAAATATATAACAAAATGTTGACAACGAAAGCAAGAAGCACAAAATCCATATGATTGCATGTATATTCATATTCATCAGAAAGTATACAGATATATAGAATTAACTAACTAAGCTTAGGGGTTGAAGTTAGGGTTGCTGTAATCTGTTTAAAGGAAGAACATCTTATAAGTTCGTTTGATGGATGCATATATGTCTACCCAGTTCAAGACGAGTAAGGTGAAGATTTAAATCATCTCAACAGTAGCTGCATCTCCCCATGCTATTTCGGGTTTCAATTGGCTACCTAATAAAACCAACTCTCTTTCTCTCCACCAATTACTCTTTCCTCAGTTTCTTTCTTTCACCGTGTTACATATATGTTAATGTACGGCGAAAGATTAAAACATGTCGACGTGATCATGAGACGATCGAAACAGCGAGCTGAGATATATCGCATAAGGTAATTGATATATAATCAACAAAGGAGGGATGGAGAGACGACCTGCTGCTGGCGTAGTCGTAGAGGCGGCCGGTGCTGGAGAAGACCATCATGCCGACCTCGGCGTCGCAGAGGATGGCGAGCTCCTTGGCCTTCTTCATCAGCCCGTTCCGCCGCTTCGAGAACGTCACCTGCCTGCTGGTGGAGTTGTCGATCCTCCTGATCACGATCTTTCCCCTCCCCATACCTCCTCTCCGATCATAAACAGTTCCCTCTCCTGGTTCACCAAATCAGCAAAGGAAACATGGCATATGACATACATTCGTATCGGATCTTGGAAAAACGAACAGAAATAAGCAAGAGAAAGAGAGTCTCACAGCAAGTGCAGATTGAGAGAGAGAGAGAGAGGTGGAAAGTAACTATACGTACAAATGAATTAAATGGGATGCAGAAGGTCACAAAGAAGAAGAAATTGGTAGAAACGGGATGGAAGGATGAAGAGGCAACCTTTGCTATATATTATTTATTGACGGCCGGCCACGAATCGATTGTTCCCAGTGGAGCACTTGATCCCTCTTTCCTCTTCTTACTGCTATCACTCGGTGGAGGCTGCTTGCTTCCCTTCCTCCCCCACCTTACTACATCAACCCTATTCTACTACATGCATATTTGTGCAGAAACACTAAAATAAGGAGGGAAGAGGAGCAAAGAGCAGTGAGGCAGACGAGTGGAAAAAGGAAGAAAATATTTGATCATTCCCGTCGACTCCCTTGTCGTCCAACCATTACCATATATATATGAAGATTATTTACAAGGCCTTGGATCGTTGGTTTCACTTGCTTCTGCTATAAACCTGAGTACGTGTTATCAATTTTAATCTTACAACTTTAAATCAAAACAGCTTTTGTTTACGATCGTAAACATTTCCGCATTTCGCATATGCGATATTGTTAATTTGATTTCTTGGACATCATCAAAAAATTCTTCAAACCAGAGCTCACCTTCTAACAATTAATAAATAGTATCACAATGGAATATCCTATATATATTTAATTAGATATTGTTTCTCGTATATACACGCACCTGTTCTTTCTTTTTTGAGCGCTCCCGCGTCGTGCCTCATGGATCGCCGACGCGTGTTTTTTTTAACGATACTTCGTACTTGTTAGGGGGACGGGGACCCCTTTTTTTTTGTTTACTCGCACTCTTCCCTCCGTTTCAATCAACCCAGCTTTATTTTCAACGGGCAATTTGAGTTAATTAATCACAGGCTTATAATACGGCTGAAAACAAGAAATGTACTTTTAGTGTTAATGCAAAACGAGTCATCATAGTTTATTTGAATAAGAGTGATCAAATTTTTTTTTTTGCATTAAAAGTTATTGGCAATTTGATGAGCAGTCACCATACAGCTTGCCCCTTGGAAAAAGAGTGAAAATATTAATGGAGGAGGTTTTAGGTTTACCTTTTCCGGTTCTCTTTTCTTTTTCAATTAGATTTATCAAAGTTTAACGGGCTTGGATGAAATATCCATAAAGATTAATATCGAAAAAATATTACGAGATTTAGGACTCACTGTCTCTAATTTCCCTATAAGAATTTAAGAAATTAAACTCACTTCAACCTTTTATTTATACAAGAAAATTGAATGCATTGTGTAATATCTCTTACAATTTTAAATATGGGTGATTCGAAGTGCACTGTGGATGAGAAACAATAAACAATCCGACCTCGAAATTAGGAGTGGCAATATTCTTCACACCCGCGGAGCCCCACTTTCGGGGATTTTTTTCCCCGCGGGGGCAAGGATGGGGCCAAATTGCCCCCGCCCCCTCTTTCGGGGATCGGGGCGGGGGTAGCCCCGTCGGGATTTCGAATTCTCGATAAATTATTTATAATTATTAATTATTATAATTATATTTATTAGATTACATCTCAATCGTCCATTATATATATATATATATATAACATTAAACCCTAACAATTATCTTCTTTCTCCCTTTTCTCTCAAATCTCAACTCTCAAACCCTACTACGAGACTACGACCAGTCGGTCACCGGCGCGTCGTCGAGGGCGGGTCGTCATCGTGGTCAAGGGCAGATCGTCGTCGAGGGCTATCGGCGGCCGAAAGGGGCGACCAAAAGGGCGGGTCGTCATCGAGGGCTATTTCGTTGCTGCGCGCAGCGGCGAAAGTGGCGATTTTGCCGCTGTGATCGCCGCTGCGCTCGCGCGCTGCACGCAGAGGCGAACGCCTCTGCGCGCAGTGTGCGAGCACGCAGAGGTGAGGTGAGTCACCTCTGTGCACTGTGCGCAGAGCTGTCACCTCTGCGCACTGTGCAGACCAAATTTTTTTATTTGGATTTTTATTTTGTAATTTTTTAATTATTCACATTTTAATTCACCTTTTCACAATTTTTTGCCTATTTTCTAAATTTTTTATATTATTTAATAAAAAATTCAGGGAATCAGATTCCCCACGAGGATTCGGAGCCCCGCAAAGATCGGGGCGGGGGATAAAATTTTCCCGGACTGGGAATTCGAGGCGAGGGCGGGGGTGGGGGTGGGTCGTCGGTGTCGGGGCGGGGGTCCGAACATTGGTGGGTGCCATCCCTACTCGAAATCAATAATCTCTATTCTGATTAGAAAGTAAGAGGATTATATGTAATATTTTCCATATATATATATATATATATATATATATATTCTTTCAACAGCCTACTATATATTAGTATATGTCAAACAGTTAGGGGAGCAGGGGAGAAAAAATAGTCCAGATCGGATGAAAATTTCGGTCTAAGAAAATGACCCGTTATATTTTGAATCGATTAAAAGTTAATAATTTATAAATTAATTAAATAAAATAAAAAATCATAATAAAAATGAATTTTATAGACTTTTATAATTTTTTCGAGTGGAGTCCTAATTATAACGGATGAATTTTAATCTATTAAAAATCACTCTAAATCACATTCTAATTTTTAATTTATAATTTTTTCGGTTCAATTTTTTTGGACAATTAGATTTTAATTTTTCTTACACCAAGTTCCCAGGACAGGCTATGTACAAAATTCTTATTATTTAATGGAAACTAGCGTTAAAAGTTAAACCATTTTTATATGGATGAAGCCCGGATAACTAATGGGTAAATTGATCAATTTGACCCCCATTGTATATGGTAATTAGTTTAGTTAGCTATTAACTATATGATAAGTTATAACTGCTTTCACAAAATAACCTTGTTTACTTTTTCTATTTTGAATTAAAAATATATATATTTATTTCTAAATGAATCTTTTACTTTTACCCTTCACCTAACTTCTTTTTGTATATCTCTTAATCAGTGATATATTTTCTTAACATATATATGCACACACGTGTAAAATGCAACTTTAGAATATTTTCGATACCAATAACGTGTAAAATGCAGTTTATTTATAATTATGCACGTATCTAATTTATCAGTTATTATAAGTTTCCGTCATGATTCAATAAATAATAATTTATTTTACTATTATGCGAAACTTGACAACTAACATAATCAAAATGTTGTATTTTCAATAACTATAAGCATTTATAAAGTTTTACATTTTTGCATTTATTAGACTTAGGAACTTAATTAGGGCTTTCCCCTCCCGGTCACGCGCAGACAAACCACAGGAGACTCAAGTCATTTATCGCTCATTGTTCGATCTAATCAGATGGTGGTATGCTTGATATGCGTATGATGATGACGGGATGAGGTAGCGGTCAATTGCAATATGTGCAACTATAATCTTCCTTTTTAATTTATTTATTTGGGTGAAATTATTTATTAACTCTTTCTTTATACATGGCGTGTTATGATTTGCATGTTTTTAATTTTTATACACTAGAAGTCTAGAATGGACCACCTTGATCCTGGGAACAAGCCATTGGATTCCTAAGTATGATGTTAGATTCAATGTGCAAACGTGCGTGATTTGAATTCCTATGAATCATAGTACATGAGTCTCCAATTGTAATGATCATAAACTAAATAAAGTATTCAACCATTTTGAGGATGAACAAAATGGTTCATTGAAAAAAGAGGTTCTCATTGGAATACACAAATAAACATCAACTTGCATGCATGCCAAAAGATCGAGTGTATCTTTTTTCGATTTGTGGCGATGGCTGACTAGGCGTCAATTTCTATTGTATATATATAATACATTATTTGGATGAATAACATTCGGGATACGCATATGATGATATGAGGATTCTGACATATTACTTCGTTCAACTCATTTTTTTTCCAATTACAAAATGAGATTCAAGACCTAGCATAAGGATAGAAAAGATAAATATAAAAGTAAGGAACACATAATTTCCACAATGAAATTTGAAAGATCACTTAATCTACAAGTTAAAGAGTGCATCATAACCTTGTTCTCGACTCATCTTTTATAAGTCTTTTCTTTAATTATAAAGGGAGATCCATAAATTTAATGCAAGAAAAATAAAATTTAAAAATAAAAAGACACATAAATTTCAGTGATAAAATTAGAATTCATAATTCTTAAAGTCATGTTTAGTAAAAGGTTAATGAGTTCTACAACAATATGCATTTATTGTCACTTTGTTCCTATATGGAGAATAGCGATGTTCTTGGATTGGACAAGAACAAATTCATCTTTATTTTTTTATTTTGTAATTATTAATGTGAGGTTGACATATTTACAAAATTAATGTTTGACAATAAAAGTAAAAATAAGACATTGTTTTTATGCATTATTCTCGTATCAAAGAAGCTCTAAATGGAGAAATGTGACTTTTAGCCCTCTTGTTCATTTTAATAGAGAATCTTTGAAGTTTGGCTGTGTGTATTAGCACTTATCACGAGTTGTCAGTTCTACAATTAGTTTTGTTTGGTCCTCAGCATTTGTCTCGACATAAAGAATACTATTGCATTGATGATCATTCGTGAAAGACAATTGCATTATTGTTGAACACATATGTTTTTAGGATAGAATAAATAAGTAGAGATAAAAAAATTAAATAATAATACATGTTAAATTAATAATAAAGTAAAACATAACAAAACAATAGTTAACAAGTTGAATATGAAGTCAACAAAATAGTATTATAAGTGAATTTAAATAACCACTAGAAAGACAACAATGTCAAAACATAAAATACAAAATGAAAATAGCATATTTAGTTGCACCGTTAGCAATAAGTATAATATTAAAATATTTGTTATTGTTACGAAAAGATGAAGAAGAACACATGAGATTTACGATGTTCATCCTAAATTGGACTACGTCCTCGGATAACGACTCTCTCTTTGTTATGAAATATTGATTATTATAAAATGCGAAATAATTCAACCGTTGTGAAGTTTATATAGAAAATTTCAATATAAAATAAAAAAATAAAAATCTTAAAATTATTTAGATTTCGTATGAAAGGCGTGACTCCATTACTAAAGCGCGTGACTAAGGGCTCACGCACAACTAGGTTCAGATTATCAACGGTTATTTACATTATTGTGACATAGCAATTAAGAACATCAACACATGGACAAAAATGCAATCTGGTTAGTTCCGTGTGATATATATTGTGATCACGATATCGCCAACTGTTTCACAAAAAGGAATCGGTCATCTCCCAACATCACAGCAAATCCATTGGCTTTGGCATCTTGGCCAACATTCTAAACGTCAAAAACCATGCCTTGGTCTAAGCAATAAAAACAATTTGAAACAAATTACTGATACTTTAATTGCACACGTGAGTATATATAATATATATTATATTGAAAGTAGAATATGCTTTATATCATGCTATAACACTTGCATAATTACGGTTACACTTACACAAGTAAAGGTTGCACTGACATATTTTTCTTTTAATAATTGCAGCCGGTGTGATTGCTCGACGATCGATCGACTTGCACCTTCGGCATGTAAAAATATGATTAAAGCGACCATCTTGCAGTTGTTATTTTTTTATTCCACAAAAAACAGCAAAATGAAAAAAAGACGCATTCGAACACTAATTAGATTCCGGCAACTTAATTTATGTAATCGCGAGGTGTTTCATTTGGCTCTCTTTTTACGTAATTACTACATTTTCTATATTCGATTAGGACAGTTTTTAGTGATTGTTTAGACATATATTGGTCAAGTAATGCCTAACACTACAAACTCTACTGGTGAGTAACTGCTAATTCAATTCCAAAACCAATATATCTATTCGACGTTCTCCCCAATAGTACTCAATGACCAATATTTTACAATTTTTTTAACTTCAGAAAGCAATATGCATGTGATGATAACTAATGTTGTTAAACTCTCGATTCAAACTCTTAAACTTGTACGAGTTTGGGTGAGTAAAACGAATTAAATAGACATAAACTCTTAAATTTTACATAAATATTAATTTAAAAAATTCATCGAGTCTATACGAGTTTATATGTGTAATCCTATATGATTACACATAATTATTTATGTTGTACAATAAATGATTTGTAAAATCTTAAATTTTTATTTGATTAATGTATTTGTGATTTGATAGTGAAATTAGTATTGATGAGAAGTTTTAGTGTGACCATTTTATTTATTTTTATTTTTGTATATTTTTCTATCTTAATAAACATAGTCAATGATAGTTAGTTAGTATTTCTTAGTCGTAAATAGTGATTGTTTTGATTACTTTCATATTAGTAAAATGTATTAGTTTTTTTATGATTTATCATAGATATGTGTTTATAATTCATAATAATTACTTAAATAATTAAACTTATTTAATACATAAATTTTAAAAATTTACGATTCGATTCAATACATAAATTTTATGAATTTATGATTCGATTTTATGATATCAGTTTACCCAAAAAAAACAATTTTACTTGAACTTACCAATACGCATGTATATATATATATATATATATATATATATATATATATATAAGTCCTAGCTAATGGCAGCAACCGTAGGACGTACTTTGGAATATCTGGGAAGGCCAAAAAGTTAAGCAGGAAGTGCAGCAAAAATGGCGACCTCGATCCGGTCATCCCAAAACTGGAGCACTTGCTGGTGACCAATTAATGGCAAGCAGAAAGAGTTAACTCAGCACGGCCAAGGGTGAACAGGAACACAGATAAATACGGCCAAGTTTATTTGGGCAGGGACTTAATTTGTTAATTAATTAACTACATACACGAGTATGATGATAATATAAGCGTCAAATTAGGAATCTTGGGACTTTCCAATTTAATGTAGACAGGTGTGTTCTGCAGTATGCACAACTGGGTTAAGTACGTACGTGTCTAAACCCTACCCGGGGACATGCACGTGAACTCATGAAACTTTCACATTGATAGCATCCATGGCCTGCTCATTGGCTCGGATATGATATATATAATGTTGCAGAGAAAAGTACCCACCATGACTAAGATACTTATTATATGTCTCCTCATGCCACATTAACCTTGTACGTTAATTAATTAACTAAGCACCACCATTATCAAAGTTTGGAGAGCACTATGGGGTACGGGGTTTCATGAGATCGAGAAATTATTAATTACCTTTTTTATATTGTCCCCATCTCGTGGTGCAATACTAAGCTCATATTTCGATGGCATGAGCATTTGATTGGTCAGACTAGACGATGATGTACCAATACGGATCCACGCCTTTGGGCGAACAATTCCACCCTTTTGAGCAAAGCAATGACCCGTTATTTATTATTATTGTCCTTTTTAATTATTGCGGAAGAAATGAGTTAAGACGATAATTAATTAGGTGATCGGACGTCAACTTGGTGTTTTTTTTTATAAACTTTAGTATCTAAAAAAGTTACAGATTCAATTCAGATAATATTTTTTCACGGACTCTATCGCAATCTGTTCGTCGATTTGGTGATCAATGAATCAAATTAAAAGTGATTAAATTTTTTTACCCAAGTGAATCGCTAATATGATTTTTTTTGATAAAAAAATTATTAACATTTGATTAATTCGATGTTCGAACAGAAATCGCATTGACCTATATAATTCCCTTAAGTTGGTTGCTAATATGTTTGTTACATTGACTGATACATTAAAATCCATTCAGTTTTAGTTGAGACCGTTGAAAATTTATTTTTCAAAACTGTTTATTTTATATCTCCGGCATGATCATTTCTTTATTTATTTGATTAATATTCAGTTTTTATTAATATTATAAATTATTACATTAGATGAGATATCAATGATTTTAAAAGCTTAAGCCCCCAATTTTTTTTTCAATCCCTTGCTACGGGATACATACTTTAACCCTAGACCAAATTTTAAGTGATAAAACAAATTTATTTTAAAATACTAATAATTATTTTGTTTTATTATTTTTTTTTAGTGACAATGTGTGTTATGAAACGTGCATACTATTAATATCTTCGTGGCTCTTTTCAATTATGATCACAGTTATACTGACTAATAATTAGTCGTAAAAGATATGTATATCCACTCGTGATACGTACAAATTTCAAATGAACAAAATATAAAAGAGATGCAAAGACATATCACATAAACCGTAGTTAAGCATTGTACGTTGGATCCACTGGCTAATAAGATGCCTCACTCCTTACCACTACAAGAAAGTTGACAATTAGGGTCCGATTATGATCCAACATAAAGTAATCTTTAAATATGTCCGACTATTGGATCGGTCGCTAAAATTGATCGTCAAATTCATATCAAACGCTTAGTTGCCTATTGCTTGTATCCGATCTATGATCTATCACTGAAGTCGAGTAAATGGAGTATTGGATAATGGTTGCCATCCATCGTGGACACTTCTCCCTTCGCTCATCGTCTTCGCTTTTGTTGGTGATCATCTTTATCTTAAGAGTATGCGATGAGAATTTTTTCCCCAAGTTTTTGTTTTCATAATTCTATACAACCTTTAAGTTTTCTTTTTATGTACTCCACAGTTGCATTTTAATCGTCAAACCAAAAATAATAACATAGCAACTCCACAAACTTGTTGAATTCTTGATTTTATTTTATAAGATCAAGATTCAAGTACCAAGTGAGACGAAATTATTTTTTTCTATTTCTTTTGTGTTAAACCAATAACCACCTATTGTAATAAAAATAACAATAACAATAAAATATTAACAAAATATTATTTTACTGAAACCAATATAGAGGCCCAAATAGCAAAGCGTTATGTCGTGGTGTAAGCCCATACGAGAAGCTCGCAAAGCCCATAAGTGCGTGCAACTGAGGCTTTTCGTTATGGGGCTCCTGTGGGCTGCGGGAGAACACGACGACCAACGACTTATGAGTGCCATCGCCCATCTCCGAGCTCGAAACGAGATCAAATTAAAGTTCTTGCCGCCATTTCACCAAGCGCCGGGGGGACGTCCCCTCTTCTCCTCTCTTCTCGTGCGGTCTCAACGGCGAAGCCGAAGAAGCAGAGGACCGAGGAGCATCCAGAGCCGAAGGACGTTTCCGGCGGCATTTCCGTCCTCCACTAGAAGCTCTGCCTCTTGATCGACGTCGACAAGCGGAGGGTTCACGGCTAAGAGCGCGTCCCTCCGTTCTTTTGGAAGAACCGGTAGATCTCCTGAGGCCCCTCCGTTCGCTTTGGGCTCGTTTATCTAGAGTTTAGCGAAATCCTATTACTGCTGGAATTTATTTTTGAGCCAAAAGGTTGGCAAAATATGGTTCCTTGAATCCGGGGAATGAAGGATGTGTCGTCCTTCAACCATAAGAAATTTTACTGGTCGAATAGGATGCTTTGAAATCTCGAGCGTTAGTTTAGAGCATGCTAATGCAGGATCAAGACATTTTCATGGAATGCAACGGGATGAATAATATTAAAGAAATGTGGCTTTGCATGCTGATAATATGATTGTTATACAGATAACCGATGATATTACATTTTATTTTCTGTCATGTTCCCAAGCAGCTGCTAAAGTTGCTTTCTCTATGTATATGTCATTGGTAGACAAATAAATAGTTCCTAATCTTAATTATTGCATGTAATAAATTGGCCAAATCAAATTGACAATAGATGGAAAGCAATAAGAGAAACATAGTAGAGAGCTCTTCTGTGAAACAGATTATTAATGGTCACAATGGCCAGTCGGAGGAGAACAGCACTGTCAAATTTTAGTATCTTTTAGTGATAGACACAAGAAATGATTTATAAGCTTATTGATATAAGCTTACCACCTTATAATTTCATGTACTGTGTATCTTTAGAAGTTTGCTTAAACCACTGTAAAATGACGTTTGCCTACATGGGGTATCTATTAGAGGACGGAATACCACAAGCCCTTTTCAAATCCAGTTGGATCCAATTCTATTTTTGGCTCCCCAATAGCTCAGCAACTTCTTGTTCCCATGCATTGGCTGTTTTTAGTGTATCTAGTACCAACTTCAGGACATGTCCTGAGAGATTCTAACCTCTGCATGCTGGTAGTAAAAACTGATAATTTGGGATTGGAAGCCATAGAACTCCATCTAAAATCAACCCATGAATGGCTCTAAAAAATGGAGCGGTGAATCCATGACTTTTGTTGTGTATCTTACGGTACACCTCTTTAGGTGTAATATGAAGAATTCTATATTGTATCCCAGTACCCTTACTCCTCGTCCTAATTGATTTGCAGAGCTGAAAGGAGGGATCACCAGACATGGGCAGGGTAGAGCTCATCAGAGTGTTGTAAGGTTGTGCCTGCCTAACCCATAGATAGAAGGGTACTGGATGTTTGAATGCGTCATTTTCAACTGAATGTCAACTTGCCTAGTGTCAGAAATCATGTTCTACTTAAAGGTTTGATCCATGTGATCAATGTTAAACTCTTCCTAGTTATTCTGTTTGGGCCCTTGTCAAAAGTTGCAGTACTGTTACATCTGGAAATCCTCTAAAAAGTTACATATGAGATTTTTTTTTTTGAGAAGGAAAAAAGGATGATTAACCATTTGTTAACCATCCAGCTCGCTCTAATTAAAATATTTAAAGGTATAAGGGGATACAATTCTTGCCAAAAGGGGTGTCAGGTGGTCCCGGGTACGCAAGATTCCAGTATTATAAGGAAAATTAACACCACCCAAAATCTAACCCAAGAGGCGCCAATCCCTGGTCAAAGTCCTGATGTGAGAAATAATATTTTCTGCATAACTGGGGCCACCGTGAAACACCACCATATTCCTTTGTAGCCAAATCGCCCACAATGTCGCACAGATTATTTTCACCTCCCTTCTGGATTTGTATCTGATCATGTCATTTTGCAGTCCCCCTCTTCTAAATGAAATCCAGAAATCAACCTCCGAAGATGTCGAGATAAGTTTATACACAATCCTTACTCTTCTGATTATTGATATGTTATGCAAGAAAAAACATCACTAAAAATGTGTCTCATATATAATTTTTTTGCGTGTAAAAAACATAATTCTATTTCTTCTGAACTTAAAGTTCCTTTCATCATTTATGCATTAAAATTGCTTGAGGGGTAGTTTATTTATCTTCTACCACAGGTCTCTATGATTCCTTTATTTACTTTATCCTTTCAACTGTTGTTTCTCTCACAAAAAAAAAGAAAAAAAAACTACTGTTCTATTTGTGTTTTAGAACAGAAATCTTCTTGCTCTATTATATATATTTGTATTCCATGCGCCAGATACTAGAATAAATCCCCAATGAGATAGTCACCCGGTTCTTTCAGTAGTAGCAAGACTGTAAGTCCTCAATGAAAGGCCTCTTCATCAATCTTCATTCAGGAGACGTGCTGGCCAGATTTTGGAAGCTAGGAAGTGACTACACAGTGCGTGTAGTCCTATTTATCTACTTCTTCATACACAATATCTTGAGTACTGATTCTTTTTCATTGTCTTCTTCTGCACCTGATGCCATCATAGCAGGCGCAGTTCGGAGTCTCCAGACTTTATGAACTCAGTGCTTAAATAGAGCATATTGTTTCTCTTTGGGTATGAGTTTTGTTGTAGTTGGAGACCACTCGGGCACTCAAGCTCCCTGTATCCTTGCATGACTCGCTAGTTCTCCCTTACTCGTCTCGCTAATACTTATGGAGTCCTCAAAAAATACTTATGGAGTATAGCCAAGTGGTAAGGCATCGGTACCAGCATGCGTAGGGGAGAGCAAAACGGGTTCGGGTCTGGGTTTGGCTTGACCCGGTCCCGACCCAGTACCGGACCCGGTCCTGATTGGTATTGGCTCCGGGTCGGTCCGGGAAAACTGGGAATGGAACCGGGTCAAAAAAATATTTAAAAAAATAAAAAGAAATATAGAAAAGTTGTGATAATTAACAAATTTAAATCATGATTTAATCAAATAAACATCATATTACACTTTCAAAAACTTATCAAAATATTATGTCAATGTATCATATAATAAGACAATAATTTTTTCTTAACACTTCAAAATGAACAAGTAATTAGAACTATATCAATATTGTTAATAGTTTTTTATTATTATAACCGGGTCAGGTCCCGGGTCGGGTTTTTATATGTTGGATCCGGTCCCGACCCGGAACCGCTGGGTTTTTTTATTCTTTGACCCGGACCCGGCCTTATAACCGGGCGGGGAATATTTCCCGGAAATTTGGGTCGATGTGGTCCAGGTCGACCGGGTCGATCCGGACCGTGCTCACCCATAAGCATGTGAAGGTTCACCTCACAATATTTTAACGTAAATTTCTTTCCAAAACAAATGCATCTTAAATAAGTGTGATTCTCTTTAGAATATTATCCAATTGAATTTTCATGGCATGCTATTAGAAGTTCTGTTGTTGTTTGCTGTGTTTAGTATGGGAAACTGCTTGTACTGCATCTTCGTCGATTTTTGGGGTCAGAACATCTGTCAAAATGAACACCTATTGTCTCAGGAAATTGACTTGGCTTTGTTCGTCATTTGGTTAGGTTTATAGTCTAAATTCCAACGCAGAAATTGGATTCTTAGGGTCAAAACTTTTCATCTTCTTGTTACATGTTCAACTTCAAATTATACTTTGTTAAAGATTGTATGCATTTGCTTTCTTTGTCTGATACAATTTTTTTTTATTTGATAGACCTATTGACTTTTGTGATGTTCAAGATTTCTTGGGTTAATGCAATGAGATAGGAGCTTGTTAGCATTTCATATGATGCTGTAAATTGATATATTTATTATGTTATTAGAGTAGAGATCTCTGTCAAATACTTGATGTCATTTTTATAACTTTTTCTAGAAAAAGGATGTTAATTATCTCTTAATGGGTAAAACCGAATTTTCCGCTTACAGAAAGCCTAGAAGTCCTGGAGGAGGACCTTCCTCCCAAAAAACATTTGAATGTGCATTATGCCAAAAAATTAGTTGCCCTATTGGCTTCTAGAAAGGTATTTACATACAAAATTCTCTGAAGAATGTATCAAGTTCCTGATGTCCAAAATTATGCCCGTGATGTGCCATGGACATTGCAACTTCTTAATGCTTTTATAACTTACATTCTTCCACTGTTACCTGTGAGATTATTGATGGTGGAGGAATTGTATGAGATTGTGTAAAATAAATGGTTATGAAATACAAAATCCTCAGAACAATAGGCCTAAAACAAAAATGACTCATCTCAGAGCAAAAAGCAAAACTGAAGAGGTAAGGGTATGTGGTCAGTAGACAGGTACCCCCGTGTAGAGACGTGCCTCCACTTGAACACTTTTCCCTGATAAGTTTTAAAATTTATACACCTTATTACACAATTTCGGCTATAAGCATACAATCTTCACTGTATGGTCGAATCCACAGAGAAAATGAATTGTCAAAACTAGACTATGGCTATTTGTCACTAATCTAAACTGATTTTAGAAGATTTGATTCATTAGCGCTATCGAAGGTAGAAACTAAGTTGCAGAAATAAAGATGAGGATGTTTTTTAGGTTTACTTTGGTCCGAAAATGGTAATATAAATGGAAGGAACTTCCCTAAGAAAAGAAATTGAAAGTTTTCAATGTGAGATAGAGGATATGACTTTAGAAACACTTTTGAAAAGAATCTCTATCATCTAATCAGTGAAAAGTGGCCTTAAACAATTGAATTTGGGATAAAACTACTCTGGTAGGTTAAATCCTTCTCACCCTCGTGACCCGAAATTTGATATTCTAACAAGAAAATGAAATATATATAATTCTCCTAGCTTCTTTCCCCCCAAATTCTTAATACTTTTTGTAAATGAGGATTTGATGTTCGAATAAGAACTCAGGAGACATGACAATCTTCTCTCAAAGTATGATATCTCCCAAACTTGATTTCCTTAATGACCAAACAGAAATGATTTCTTAGTGACCTTTTGATGAATAAATTGATCAGATTGTAGCCTCTCAACTAACACTCCTGCTAGACATTTGCATGCAAATTGTTCTCCAAAGCACCATCAGCCTCTTAGTTCATCGCGTGACTGTAAACATCACCAGTTCCCTCTTAGGAAGCTGCTGTGGAGAGTAACACATACATGAAATAAAGAGATACAAAGAATCCAATAGGAGGGACTACCACCCACTCATTGACTTAACATTGTGGTCCAAACATAAAGGAAATAATAAACTAGTGCGAAACCAAACAACCATTAGAATATTAAAGTTCATAAATAGAAATGACAAAAATTCAACTCAAGCATTCTTAAACTTAGTTGGCCGATTTAGCTACAGTAATCATAAAAAACAACAACCACACCAAACCCACCACTTCCATTACAGACAATAATCAAGGTTGTTAAAATCGAACTAACTCGGAAACTCGTACGAGTGTAAGAGTTTATGATAGACATCTGAATTAATTCCTACCAAAATCGGATTCTCGAGTATAATAAGTGGATTCAAGTACTAACTCTCACTTGCTCTTAATTCTCCTCAGCCATGAATTCTTCTAGGTGCTTTCCATTGTACCTTCGTAACTATGAATTGCCTTAGTTCCATTTCATATTTCCTCTTCTTTGGCCCCCAAATGACTACATTCATTTATCAACAAGTTTGTTATCGTGCTACTACCATCTCCTCATCCTTAAGAGATTTAAATTTTTGGCAACTTCTCCAATGATGATATGTTTTACTTCCAAGTTCGCAATTCATTTTATTTTCTATAACATTGGTTGAGTTTATGTTTGTTTGAAATACCTTATATGATTAAAATGCTTTAGTTTTGCACTATGTTATGTTTTATTTGAAAAATATTTTATGGATTATGTATGTATTTAATTTAAGCTTTGAAGTGAAGAATTACAAATGATGTATGCAACAAATGAATTATGTATATTAATATACAAATTATTCATTTATGACTCATTAAAGAAAAGACTATGTATGTGTGGAATACTATACATGCTTCTAGTTTAGATTATGTTGTTAAAATTTTGAGATTTTAGAATTTCATTTTATGTCACATACTTTTATGGTCTTTAGGACTAAACGAAAAAGCTATTTGTATTTTTTTTCTTTATTATCTTTGTGATTACTTCTGATGATTTTGTTATTATTTGACAAAGATAATAAGAATTTGTTTTATTTAACATTATATTAATTATTTTGTACTTTAATTTAATATGTACATAAATTCTCGAGTTTATGAAACGAGTTTACATTTAAAGTTCATGAGAGGTTGACTGAGTTTACATGGACACTTGAACTTGATAGCCTTGGATGCGGTACCAATCAAAGTTTAAAAGATTCATTAATAAATAAATAAACAAAAGCAAAAAACTAGAACAAAACTGCAACAACCCCTCTTCTCCCCTACAACCTCTCCGAGGAAGAAGATGAAGTCATGTCCAAAAATGGTTGCCCCCTTCATGTGCTCTCCTACCTTTTATCTTGAGGGTTTTGTTCCCTTCTCCCCTTTTGACACCTCTCCAACTTTTGAATCAAGAAGCTTCTTCAGGAACAATGTGAAAGGAATCTTTTCAATACAGCCTGACAACTTTGCTTTTTTGGTAACTTTGCCTGTGTTGGGCTTGTCATCAGTGCCCCCATGTCAACAAAACTTCCTGAGAGTAACCCTCTGAAACATAAAAATTAGTACAAATTAAGAACATTCATATTAGAACTGCAATCTATTATACAAGAATTTCATGTGGACTAGTGAAAAATTATCATTAAAAGTCAAAATGAGTGTAATAAAGTACAAAAACAACAACAACAACAACAACAAAGCCTTATCCCACTAGGTGGGGTCGGCTACATGGATCATACGACGCCATTCCGCTCTATTAGTAACCAAATCTTTCGGTATATTATTCACCAATAGATCTTGCTCTATTAGTTCGCCAAGTGTCCGCCTTGGCCTCCCTCTCCCTCTTTTAATCGGACTCCAAATTATTTGATCTACTCTTCTTACTGACGCATCTAATGGTCTTCTCTGAACATGACCAAACCATCTCAAACGATTCTCTACCATTTTCTCACTAATAGGAGCCACTCCTACTCGTTCACGTATATGGTCATTCCTAATCTTATCTAATTTTGTATGACCACACATCCATCTCAACATCCTCATTTCGGCTACTCCCACTTTACGTTCATGTTGTCCCTTCATAGCCCAACATTCACTACCATATAACACTGCTGGCATTATAGCAGTACGATAGAATTTTCCTTTAACTTTATTGGGTACTTTTCTATCACAAAGAACTCCAGTGGCTTTCCTCCACTTACACCAACCAGCTTGAATTCTATGATTAATATCGTCATCAATTTCACCATCTTGTCTTACAATTGATCCTAAATATTTAAACTTTGTCACTTGAGGAATTATATCCTCCCCTAGCCTAACTTTCAAATCGTCTCTAAGTTGTTTATTTGTGAAATTGCTATGCATATATTCTGTTTTATTCCTACTTAAACTCCGCCTATATTTTATAGCCGGTCCCAAGCCCAGATAAAGGAGGAGGGTTGTGTTAGGCCCCGACAGCCAGCATAAAATCCTGTCGAATCTTATGAACATGGATCAAAGTACAAAAACCTATATAAAAAATACTACTAAACAAATGAAAATATACATGAAATCTCTTAATCATATGCAATGTTTGTCACATGAAATTATATTGATGGTTTCAATGAAGGAGGTTGGTTACATTTGTTGTCTTGTTTCTGGACATCTTTACTCCATGTTTGTAGAAGTTCAGATGATGTTATGCAAACTTGAAATTTGTTCTTTACTTTGTCAAATTGAAACCAACAATGGTTGGCGCAGTTGGTTAACAGTGCTGCACTCCAGGGTCGTTGAATGCTAGTAGCCCAGGGTTCAATTCCTAGAGTTATCATTCGAATTAGTTAGATGCTAGTAGCCCTAAAAATCCAAGGCCCTGAATGGGTACCAAAAAAGAATTAGGAAATTGGTGGCAAAAGTTTTCGAAACGATCATCCTACCTTACTCTTATTCCCAAACGGTATCACTAAAAGTTGTTTT
Source organism: Pontederia crassipes (assembly GCA_030549335.1). Taxonomy (NCBI): domain Eukaryota; kingdom Viridiplantae; phylum Streptophyta; class Magnoliopsida; order Commelinales; family Pontederiaceae; genus Pontederia; species Pontederia crassipes. Next base: position 40,224,895 of record CM060186.1, read on the forward strand.
GTATCTCAAATGTCATCTAACTTTTGTAATCATATATTTGTGATCATCTTTACTGATGATAGACAGTCTACCGTAAACTATTGACATGTTGATCACATCAACATTTTCTCTCTCCTCGACATCAATTTTAAAAAATATAAAAGAAAACTGGAAAACAAAAAAAATGAAAAAGGCAGCAGCCCCTTTATGGGGTCGCCACCCCTCACCAGTAGTGGAGGGGGGGAGTGTCCCCCCTTGCACGAGAGGGGGCTCTCCTCTCCTCTAGCGTAGAAAGGAGAGGAGGAGAGGGGTGGGGGCTCCCTCCTTCTCTCCCTTAAATCAGTGGAGGGAGTTGTCGTCCCACACAGAGGAGGGAGGAAGGCTGGCACCGACGTCTCTCCCTCAAATCTGGTGGAGGGGGGCTGCTGCCATCCTCTGCTTTCTCCTCCGGCCATTGCAGAGGAGAGAGCTGGAGGGCTGCAATGCCCCCTCCACACCCTGTGGGGCACAGCCTTTTATGTTTCATTATTTTCATTTTTTATTGTTTTTTTAAGTTGATGTAGAAGAGAGATAAAATGCTGGTGTCACGTCGATGGTTTACTGGTAAACTATCTATCACCAATCAAAATGGTCATGAATATAAGATTGTGAGGTTAGATGTCCTTTAAGTTAAAAAGTAAAATTTGGTGATCGTGTTGGAAAATGAGTTTAAAGTCGGATTATCATATTAAAAATTTACTTGAAATTGACAATAAATAACAGTTGCAAGAATATAATAAACTTGCAGCTGTATTGTTATAGATTCATAACCTTTCTTTAATCTAGAGAAAGGCCTTCATTCAGTGATGGTGTCGTATTTGTCTTGTGAAACTTTGTCAGATCTATTGCAGACATACAGAAGTGATAGATTGAGGTTGTTGAATCCACCTAGAGGGAGGCGGAAATCAAATTCACCATATAGTTATGCCCAAACTGTTACCACCCCAGCAGGTGGAGTCAGAATTCACCAAGTAGTTACTGCAAATAGTTACACACGGAGATGGAATATTATGTGGTGTGTTATCATTCTTGATGTTTCATCTCGACGCATACAAGGATAAGATCCAAACAGGTTGGATATAGTTATGTACTCAGTGTTCAAATTCAATGAAATTGGTATTGATTAAATTACTTTTGAGGTGTTTTGTCTTTATGACATGCAATTTTTTTATTTTCTTGCTCTCTGTGTTAAGACTTCCTTTTGGTTTCTTTTTTTTTTTTTTGGTGAAATCCCTTTTGGTTGGTTTCTTGTTTGGAAAACTACTTCCAGTTTACCTTAATCCTTATACCAATGTACAACAGGGTCTTGATGATAAGCTACATCTCCACTCTTGACAGATTGCATTAAAGATGTCAAATTCAGTGCCTTCATTCTTAATGAACCATTGATGCAGGATTGTGTTTGTGAACTCATCAAACCATTCCAAAACATTGAGGAAGTATTGTGGACACAGTACAAATAGAAGCAAACAGGGTGCTGCTCATCTCATGCGGTTTTAGATGAGGAACCATCTTTACAATGTACTTCTCACGCATGCGTATTCATTGGTTTCTTAATACTGGAATGATTTTACCAAAATATACATACTGCAGAGGAGATTTACTTGGCTGCATGTGAATCTATTCTAAATCAATTATTGAATCTCAGTTGGACAGCTAAATAGTTGCCTCGGCCCTTTATTTCTCTTCTTAGATTGTCAGAAAGAAGATAAGCATTCAATAATGGCTTATTAGCACTTTCATCTTGATTGTAAATATTATTCATGTTTAACATATTCAGATATATCATACAATTCAGTATAATTTAATTGAAATCTGAATGCATAAGAGAACCACGATATCCAAATTTCATTCCCTAAATCTTGGTATCTAATTTTCTTGATTTACTACATGCTTCACAGGTTGTTGAGAAAGGACTCTAAGTTTGCAAGCTTGTTTCCCCAAGTTTGCTAGGAAACCTCAGATTTATGAAGCAACTTTTTTAAAGGAGAAGGATGAATCGCCAGAGTGAAAAAATCGTCTGGATTCATTTAAGCATGGGAAGGCATGTGGCCAAGTACATTCAAAAGTAAAAGATAAACATGAGCGACAGGAAGAAGGGAAAACTGAGGTCAGAGCAGCTAGACAGTGGTCCATTCCTTAGTAAAGCCATTGCGTTGGCACTGGGCAACGATGTTTAGCATCATGCATTCCACATAGCATCGAGCATCCTGGAAGATCACTCCATTGTGCTGCATTCAAATGGCCCAGCAGATGGCGAAGAGCTTTGTCTGATCATTTCTGGATCTATAGGCTATGATATTGGTGGAGGCCCCCTTCTTCTAAAAGATGTCCAGAATTCTGATTCAGATGTATGTGTGATGCAATGGGTATTTGATGGGAACCAGACCTGTGTCGAAAAACCTGACAGCTGAAAAAAAACGTGATGAATATTCACCTTCCCGCCATTGCAAAATCTGCTGTCCGAGCATGTGCCCAGGAGCCATCTTGATTGGAAGGTGTAGTGAGAATTCTGCCCCTTCGGAGAACGGGAGAAGTCACATAAAAAGACTTCGTTTTTAGTGGCAATTTGGTTTTCCAGAAGAGACGGCAGTCACCTATCGGCTCAGGATTTTCAGTTCCCAGATGCCCCCTGCAGAAGCTTATAGGTCTGACCAATGATGAAGCTGCCATGAGTCCATGTCCAGTCATCAAAGTTGAAAGGTTCCCAGTCATCTCTTGGGGGTTGAGTTCCAAAGGACTGGTAGGGCGGACAAAGATGATTTCTCATGTAGCTTTGTGCTTCAATATCGTAGAAGTTGAAACGATCGTATTTACATGGGAAGAGTAAAGGGTTTAACGACGACCATGAAAAAGGACCTCAACAGGACTGAGATGAAGTCAGCGGACACACTGACGAAATTACTGCTCTAAATCATTGGAAAAGGATCACAAGGATGACAGTTTGTGAGACCAAGCAGGCTGGACCTTGGTGCTTTCCTTGCTAAAGCTTTTCAGCTGGGCCATCAGCGCGATCTTGGTGACGCCTAGAATTTTCAGCACTTGTCCTTGGGCAACAATGTGTTTTTAGCTTGTGAAGTCAAGTCCTATTAACTTTGTGCCAAAAAGTTACTAAGATTATAAAATTTTTCCGCTTGTTCCATATGTTGTCTTTTGTAAATGCTGATCATTATGGTTACGCCGCCCGAATGTGCATAGAAAACAGGCTGGATGTAGTATTCCTTGTTAGTAACCAGATAACTTTAGAGGATTCTGCGAAAGTGGCTTCCCGAAAGTTGGAGTTATGACCTCTATTTATCAATTATGCAGTCGAAATCGCCTTTTCTTGGTGTCTTTGGCATCAGGATGTGTTGCTGCATCATTGCCATGTCATTTTACTGCCTCGTAAGCGTCTATTATCTACTTGCACAGTCCCATGTTCCCCAAATTGTACTGTTTCGCATCTCCTTTTCCAATGGCTATTAATGTCTTGTCCTGAACATCTAAACAGAGAGGTAATGCTAGTCTTTTGTGGAGTGTAGCTGGACTTGGACACCATGTCCGCTTTTGCAGCAGCATATCAAGATGCCATGTGATCGATAAGGTAATGCCATCACTCTTGTCCTCTGTTGGTTAATTGCGTTAACTGGCCTCATCAACAGTGAGTATGTAACAATAACTTTTGTCTTGGGTTCGATCCTGATTGCTGTTAAAAACCATTGCTGGAAAAAGGCACACATTGTGGGGAAGATCTATCAGAGGAATGGGCGCCTGCGGTCGTTCACTATCCTTTGCCTCTCATCCCTATCCTTTGGCAGGTAACTGTACTATTCTTGCTGTGTACAGCCTTCTCCTCTTTCTCCTGGTCGTTTTGTGCCGAGCTGCGAAAGGAAGTCGAGGTGAAGGATCATCTTTTTCTTCAACTCTGCGTTCCGGTCGGCATACATGAGTGGGGCTGGAACTGGTCCGCTCAAATTAAGGTCAGTAGCATTAATTGACATCCTGTGATGAACGCTGTACTTTGCCTCTGAAGGACTAAAAAATATCCCACTTTTTTGGACACTTGTTTTAGTGCTCACAAGTACCCTTAATGTACTGATAAAATCGATGATTAGAAAAAAAATATTTAACTTCCTTACAAAGTAGAGAATATTTTGTAAATTCATTGATCCATTTAGTATTCATAATCCAATGTGGAATTAATTTAAACTCCTCTTAATAAATTTGTAAAAAATGAGTTAATTGTGCCATTGCCAATTAATAATCGCTAATAAACTCACTCTGGTTGTGCCAAATAATATAACATGAGAATTTTGAGACAAAATCCAGTGAATGGAATTAAGTATCACGTGATCTGATTTCATTTTTCATGCTCTTCTCTTTTATGTTATTATTTTTTTCTCATGTGCTCCCTGCCCTCTCTCACTTCTCTCTCTCTCTCTCTCTCTCTCTCTCTCTCTCACTTTTTTTATCCTGTCAATTTATTAGAATTTTATGTTTTAATTAATCTAATTATATAAATATAAAATATTTAATTAATTTTGAACTTGTTATTAACAATATTAACTTTTTTGATTAAGTTAATAAAAATACTAACCTCGTCTTTAAAAATATTCCTAAGTAATCCATCGAATTTTATCATATTCAAATAAATTTTGTATCTTATGAATTAAGCCTTTTTTTTGCTTATTTATTAAGTAAATCAATCATGTGATTAGCTCAACTAACTCCTCATTATGAACATTAACATGTTTTGATGAATATTAACTGAAATATTAAACTCGTCATAATAAATATGTTAACTAATTCACTAATTAAGTAAGTTTTGTGTAAGCATGTTTAAGTAATAAAATTTCCCAAAAATTTATTTGTTATATATATATATATATATATATATATATATATATATTATTGTTATTTATTAAAATTTATTTAGAAACTTAAGATGTAGGCTTAGATCTTTCTTAGGTATAAAATTAACAATAAGATTAATTATGAAACTTCCACAATTTAAAAATAAAAAATAAATATTTTATTTCTTATACATATAATACGTTTATTATAAAAAAAGATTGATATTATTTAATATCCTATATTTTTAAAAATGTATTTCATAAAACTCATTTATCATATTTTAGTATACGTTTATTTTTAAAATTTTATATTTTACTATTTTGATATTTTATTCAAACATTAACTAAAGTTAATGTTATCAAATTAAAATGTGAACTTTCATTATTATATTTAATTCCATTTAAATATATTTATAATTGCTTTATTAATTTAACAAATTAACGTCAAATGTAGTAGTGAACGAAGTTGATTGGTACAACCGGTGCGACTAATTTCGAAATCGATCACTGGATCCCATCATTTTAATAAGAGAATATTATTTTGCTCTTTCACTCCAACTTCCATTAATAAGTGTTAGTAGTAGTTCCGAATATAAGGAGTTTTCAGTGGATAAAAAAAATTGTAGTAGTTGCATGCATCCGTTACCAGCATCTCATGTAAACTTTGAGAAATTTGTTGAAAGTTAAAACAAGGGGGGTCACATTACAACACATCTTTGGAGTCCGAACTCCAAGCACATCCCGTGACTACGACGACGCCTCTCCTCCGTCGTCTCCCCATCAGTAAACAACAACCGAGAAAACATTCCGCCATTGCTCGCCTCCTTCCACCTGTCCCCCCTCTAACTGATCCATCTTTTCCTATATTTCTAGCCCTTCCCCAACTCCAAGATCCCTCGCTTTCCAGGAATCCAATGCCCCAAAATCTCAAATTAAATTTCCAAAAAAAGACAAGAAGAAAGAAGAATTGAGAAAAACAACTACAACATCCTCCTCGCATGATTTCTATCCATCTATGCGTACTTTTGAGGGAATATGAGGGAAGAAGCCGGTTCGAACCGGGATTTAGTTTTAAATAATAATCAAGCCGAGACCTCTGCGGCGCAACCAGCCCGAGTGAACCCGAGTTGAGAGCCGGCCCGGTCGAACACCATTAGAAAACCCTGCTGCATGAGGTTCCCGATGACCGCGAACCCGGGTCCGGTCGGCATCACCGGCTGCACCGCCAGGCACCGCACTCCCTCCGCCGCCTCGATGAAGTAGTTTCCCGCCGGCGGAGACATCTCCGCCCCGCCGTGAAGGCGGAATGAGAGCTTAGGAATCCGCACTCCTTCGACGGCCGCGGCGGTGTCGTTCACGCACAGGTCGAACTCCGCCGGCCTTCCTTCCTTCGGGACCCTCGCCGCTGCGGGGATCCGCGCAGCCATTGCTCGCACGACTGCGCGGTACGCCGCGGGGGGCACGAACGAGAGCGTCGTGCCGGAATCGACGACGGTGCCCCCGACACCGGTTACATGGTCGAGGTCCCAGACGGCCGGGTCGACTGGGAGCGTCGCCCTGTCGACGGCGACGGAGAGGACGCGCACGTAGTAGTAGGTCGGGGAGAGCGGGTTGGAGAGCAGCGGGGTGAAGGTGAGGTTACCGCCGGGAGGGACCGCGGAGGAGTGGGCGGCGGAGCCGATGAGGAGGAAGCTGGTGGGAGGCGGGGCGAGCGTGTAGTCGACGAGGCAGTAGGAGAAAGCGTCGCCGAAGCGATCAGCGGCGTGGGAGGGGAAGGAGATGGGGCCGCGGCCGAGGCCGAGGACGCCAGTGAGAGCGGCACCGGAGGCGGCGCTGGAGGTGACATTGAAGGCGCAGCCGAAGGGGACGGAACGCAAGCGAATCAGCTTCTGTCGGCCGTGGGAGCCGGCGCCGGTGGAGTTGATGCTGACAATGTCATGGGAGAAGAAACCGGAAGAGGAGGATCGGTCGGCGTAGGAGTAGTGGTAGCGGCACGGGGAGTGGAGGGGGCGGCGGCGACAGGGCGGGGAGGGGGAGGGGTGGGGGACGAGGCTGCAGGCGGAGTTGAAGCAGTGGAAAGGGCGGAAAGAGGAGGAGAGTCGCGGGAGGAAGGCGGTGGCCGTGGGGTGGAGGAGGGAGCAGTCCGCGCGATCGGGACGGCAGGGGGAGCAGCGGGACCAGAGGAGGTCGCTACCGGTGTCGGCGACGAGGTGGAGACGCTGAGGAGGAGAGCCGAGGTGGAGGTCCACGAAGTACTGTCCCTGGCCGGAGGAGGCGCCGGAGACGACCGGGGCCGAAAGCGCGGCCGCGGGAGCGGGTGGAGAGGAAGAGGAAGAAGAGGAGACGGCTGCAAGGAAGGATAGACGGAGGGAGTCGGAGGCGAGGGCTTGGGCGGCGGTGGGGAAGGTTGGTTTGCGGAAGAGCGGGAACTTAATGTAGTCGCCGGCAGCTCGAGCTGCTGGAGAGGCCGCGAAGAAGATGAGCAGTATCAGAAATAGAAACCAATGATCTCGACGACCACGACGCATGGCGGTGGAATCGGCGGCAACGCTTTCGATCTACGAACGAAGTGGAGAGAGAGGGAGAGAGAGAGAGTAGAATAGTAATAATAATGGAAGGAATGCGAAAGATGCGATGTCGTTCGTGCGTTCATGGCACGAGAAGCACAAGTGATTTTATCTCTTTTATTTACTTTACACGTATTGTTTCCCTTGTAAAAGTATGACGAGAACATTTGTACATGTAAATATATTCCGAAACTCCCGTATTTAATTTAATTACTTTTTTCACCGCACTCGTATTTGTACATGTAAATATACCATTTCATCTTACACAACTTTTTTCTATCTAATTTATATTAATATTATACACATGACGCACGAGTTGTATACGGAAAAAAAAAGGTCTCTCTATTGTCATTCCGAAAATTATTATTATCTCTCCAAATATTTATTTCTCTATCTGCAAATCATCCCAAGGGAAAAAGTGCAAATCAGTAGAGTTAAAAAATTGATAAAATATCTCCACACTACAAGTTACAATAATAAAATCTCCATCATGTTTCATTTTTCCTAAACTATTAATCACGATCGGTTAAACATTGAGAATGAAAAAAAGGAAAAAAGGGAGATAAAAAAGATTAAAAATAATTTAAATAGCATCTTGTAAGAAAGAAAAAAAAAAGAACCTGATGAGTAGCCAAACATAAAAAAAGCAAATTGAAAAATGAAAGATTAGAAGGTAAAATTGTTCAAAATAAATATTTAAAATTGCAATAGTGATTTTAGGAGCGGCAATAAAGGCATCCTAACAAAAAACTACTTCTCCCTAAATATTATATTTATTTCTGTGGATGTTCCTTTAAATTCGATATGTTCTTATTTGAATTTAACCTTCACTTGTAGAGTTACAATAAACATTTAATAATCCATTTTTTAAAACGATAAAAATATATGACATTGAAGGGGGATCATCTCCACACGCAATGCAATATGCAATTAATCACGATTGCTGAAATTGCAATTTTGAGCCCATTAATTAGCACTGAGAAAGATCATTAAACAATTATTTGAATTATTTTCTTAAACCTCTCATAAATTATTATGATTTTTCGTATCTAACGTCAAAGTATGAATATATCTTTTGAAATCAATAAACTTCATCGTATTTTCCACTTTAGTCTTTCTATATGATTCTTTAGTTTTTTCTTACATTTATGAAAAGATTAAATTATCTTTTCACAAACTCTTTTTTATTTTAATGTTAAAAATAATAAAAAACTAAAAGTATAAAAACTTTTTTCCACTTTATTATTATATATTAATACCCTCTTTGGAATGAATATTTTTAATTTTTTATATTATTATATATTACTTAAGTATAACATAACCAATAACTAAAAATAATAATATGATTAATATTTTATTATCAATTAATTGAAATAAAAATATTAATCCTTAAGAAATGACATTAGCCCAATTGAGGTTTTGGACCCTCACCCATGTCAGCATTGAGAGGGGCCTCATCCCTAGACTTATCTTTTACTATTTGAAAGAAATTATGTGCCTACAATTAATGTAACTAATATTTTAATAGAAGAGTAAATTGGAGGATTCTATGATTGTAAGAGTGTTCCGAGTAAAGAAGGATTTAGATAAGTGAAACTAAGGGTACGTTTGGTTGTGAAATAAAATTGAACCGAATAAAATAAGACAATATCATATTATTAAAAAGTTAGATATATTCTTATTCTATTTTATGTTTGGTTCAAAAAGAATAAAATTTTAAAACATAATATTTTATTATTAAAATGTTTTATTAGAAATGGTTGATACAAATTATTATTATAAGAAGAAGAAAAATTAAATAATAATAATATAAGAATTAAAATAAAAAAAATCAAAATATCGTTAAAACGTATGAGAATATAGTTATTATGATAATTGAGAAGAATAACTATATTTTCAATTTGAGATATACTTATTTTGCCTCATATTTGGTTGTATTACGAGAATATCTCGTTATTTTGCAGTTTTTCTCAAATCAAAGAGTTGGAACATAAATCAAAGTATTGGATCAAACTTCGATAATATATATATATATATATATATATATATTATTCTATTTACTTGCTTACAATTGTCTTGTGTAAATTTGATTTTGAATTGAATGACGTGCGACGATGATGCTCAAGGCTCAAGCAGCGAAGTTGCACATGGAATTAGGGGCTTATGTAATCATTTGTTTTATCATCTTTCGTATACTTGAAGTATAATAAAAATGATACTCATACAATTCAATTAGATGATGAAACTCTTTTGTTAAATTAGGCTTCCATACTTTAGTATTGAGTACAATAGATACATACATATATATATATATATATATATATATATATATATATATATATAATGTATGTGCTGAGCACTTATTCTCAACATACATGCAGAGCAAATCTGAGACGTCCATTATAAAATCAACGTCCATGAATATAAGAGAAAGAGAATGGGGCATGTGATTGTGACCATCCTTTTTTTTCAAGTGGCCTAGATGCATCTTGCAAAATTGGATATGAGGTCTCTTCATGGCCATTGTCCATCATCATTTCGCTGAAGTGGGTATGGCGGCACAGAGTAGGTCCAACGACATAGAGCTAGTCTGCCGCAGAGCAGATCGTGGAGCGAGAAGGGCAGCACAAGCACCAACGACGCCGCGGAGCGGATAGTGGAGCGAGGAGGGCAGCGCGGCACCAGCGACGCTGCGGAGTGGATCGTGGGGCGAGTCCGATAGCGCAGGCACCAGCGACACCGCAGAGCGGATAGTGGAGCGAGTCTGGCAGCGTAGGCACCAGCGACACTGCAGAGCGGATCGTGGAGCAAGTCCGGCAGCACGGGCACCAACGATCGAGCGGATCCAGGTGCGGATGCATCCTTGTTGGATTTTTTTCTTGGATCCAGGTTAGAGTTAGGGTACATTTAGCATTGGATTTTTCTTCTTATACGATCCTGAAACCAGCATTATGTAAGATCTCATTCATATGGGATCACATCTCTCATTCATTCATGAAAGCAGTTCCCATGGCATGTCATGCTCCTCTCACCTCTGCCTGTCACTATAGAAATAAGATCAACGTAACTATTGGAAAGAAAGAGAAGAACATTAGTTCCCAAAATACTCGCTTCAAATTACTCTGAATATTATTTTACTTCATTTCCAACAAATTGTGCTAATCTATTCTAGAGCAAATTTTGGTACTCTTTAATATTAATGTTTTTTCTATAGGAAGTATCCTTATGTCTTCTGTTGAGAATAATGAATCAAATGCATCTCCTTCAATTTTTTTTAAGAAGATCACATTGAAGGATTCGAGATCACAGAAAAACACATTGAAGGACTTGAAACTATAAAAGAGCAGTAACGTTTATATTATAATTTTAGTGACATTCTATAAAATAATTTTTATGTTAAATTTTTATTTTTTAGCAATGAAATCCTAGAAGAATGCAATATTGATAATGAGGAACCATTTGTTGGCATGAAGTTTGATACAGATGACGTTTACAATTTTTACAATGCATATGCTAGATCAGTTAGATTTTCTGTGTGAAAGGATTATAGTTATAAATCTAGGAATACAAATATACCAATTGGTAGATTACTTGTTTGCTATAAAGAAGGCAAAAAAGATGTCAAGTTCAACTAGACTTTACAAAATAATGTGAAAAGAAGACGAGATATTAGAGAGAATTGTGGTGCCTTATTACTAGCTAAAGTTGCAAGTGAAGGCAAGTGGGAGGTAAAAAATTTAATGAAGAGCATACACATAAACTTGCTTCACAATTTGATGTTGGAAGATTACCCTCTTACAATAAATTATTGACCCCTGTAAAGGAAGCCATGAGAGATCTCATAAATGTTGGGGTTGGACCTTCTAAAATTGCCAAGTATCTTAAAATATCTAGAGAAACATTTGTAACACCTCAAGATTATATGAGGGCATTATAGAAAAATAATATAGGAGGGAAATTAATGACTGTGTTAAACTATTTTCAAAAGAAAACAATTGATGATGAGAACTTTTTTTTAGAATGATGGTGGATGAAAATGATGTTGGCAAGAGTTTCTTTTGGGACGATAGTAAATCACAAGATAATTATATGACATTCGATGATGTTGTTATTTTTAATACAACATATCGTACTAACAAATTAAAGATGTCTTTTGCACCGTTTACAGGAGTTAATAACAAGTAATCAACATTACTTGGTTGTGCATTGCTAACTGATGAGATTGAAGATATATTTACTTGATTATTTTAAACTTGGTTAGAATGTATGCAGGGAAGCAACCTATTTGTATCATCACTGATCAAGATATTGTAATAGGGAATGCTATCCGCAAAGTGCTTCCTGAAGCTCGACATATGTTTTGCATTTGGCATATAATAAAAAATGCTTTGACTCATCTTTGAGATTTATATTCCGTGATTAATAACTCTTTGAGCGTTGAAGAATTTGAAGACACATGGCTAATGTTGAAATAAAAGTATGATATTTTAGATGATCATTGGTTGGAACAAATGTACAACAAGCGTCATAATTGGGTTTCCATTTATTTAAGTGACATATTTTGTGCAGGCATGCAATCTACACAAAGAGCTGAGAGTATTAATGTTTTCTTTAATGGCTTTGTGAATTTAAATGATTTATTATCTGACTTTGTATACCAATAATATTTAGCTATTTCTACTCGTCGTGTGGTTAAAGAGCACGAAAATTTTAAAAATCTCAATACCTTTGTTGCCTCAACTTCAAAAAGTCCTTTGAAAATTCAGGTTGAAAAAATATGTTCAAAATATTTCAAGAGAAATTCAAAAATATTATACAGTTTTGGAAAGAAAAAATTACAGAAGATGGTGTACTCTATATATGAAGCAGCATCTGAGGACAAAGGCTGGATTATTGTACAATATCATATCCTCCCAAATATCTCACTAAGTTGTTCTTGCAAAATGTTTAAACGAGAAGGAATATTGTGTTTTCATGCTTTGCTGATTCTTAATGAAAATAGAGTGAGGTTCTTACTTGATCAGTATATTCTTCATCGTTGGACTATAAATGCTCGATATTCAACTGTACAAATGTTTCATGATACAAAATATCCTTCTTCAAGTGGTCAATGTGTTGTAAGTCATTCACAAAAAATAAACTTTAGAAGGAATGTACGAAAATTTATAGAAATGTGCTTACTCTCACCTAGACATTTGAATGTTGGAATTTCATTTCTAAAAGAAGGTATTCAAAGTTTACAGAATATAAGAAGATGTGATATTGAGGAGGTGCCTTCTTTGGAACAAATACCTTCTCAAGATGCAAATATGGATGTAGAACATTCTCAAGATTCACAATCTTCCTCATTTATGGTACATGATCATAGTATTGTAAAATTAAAAGGAAGACCAAGGAACATAAAAATGGTAAAATCTAATATTGAAATATCAATGACACAAGGTGAGAAGAAGAAAATGACATGTAGTTATTGTTTGAAATAAGGACACTACGTGACTTCTTGTCCACTAAAAAAATATAAATGAGTTTTATCATTTCTTATAGTTTTATACTTAAGAAATAATTTCCAGCATTAATTTTTTACTTAATTATTTACATAAGATCAACAAGTTGAGAAAACAAAAGTTCATCAAGTTCACAATACCCAATAGAATATAATAGGTACATTCTTTTGATTATTGTTGTGCATTTTAGTTCTTTTTGCATCAAGTTCATCAATTTCTACTTAACTTTTTCTGCACGTGGCAAATGTTGGAAAGAAAATATCATTTTTTTAATAAGATCTATCTTGTCTTTATGCATGTGTGAAGTTCTGATGCATGTATCTCAATTGGATTTGCTTAAGCATGCATAGATATTGTGACAATGTGTTCTTCAGTATCTTAGTTGGATTTTCTTAAACATGCATTTTCATTGTGAAGTTGCTGGCAGAAAATTGTGTAAAAGGTGAAGCTTCTATAGACAATAAATTGTTAGAAAATATGGGTGATGTAGACGAGTATAAGGAAGAGCCAAAACCTTTACCCTGTTAGAATTGTATTAGTTCTAAAAACAAATCTCTCCAATCCAGCCCCAAAACCTTTACTCTGTTTTCTGCATGTTTCTCATATCTGTTTTTTTAGCAATTTTTACAACAAAGTTATCTATAAAGTCAGCAAGATGGTGGATTCCACCAAACGTGATGCAAGGACGAGTTGATGAAAAATTTAATTATTAGGAACTCACATTTAGAAAACTTTCCACCCTGATGTGTAATCATCTCAATTAATTCTTTCATGAAAAAAATCTAAGGAACTCACTTTGATTTTTTCTTAAAAGAGGGTGATGACAACACCAAGTGTAAATTCTTTTCTGCAACATGCATGGATATCTTATGATTAACAACCAACTCAATAAAGGAGTCTGATAGCTCATTAAGTGCTGAAATATGTTTCTGTTTATACAATATGGAACAATGAATTCACAATACACAGTCATCGCGAATAAAATCAAAGAAATGCACGACTCTACAATGCCCACACTTCATAGGCAACACGAGTATAATTAAAGGAATGCACGGTTATGCAATGAACAGTATGCCATGACCATCATCAAGATCTCAACGAATCCAATGCCATCAAAGTCATCTTCTTAGTACAACTAAGAGTACACTCATATTTTCATTTTGAATACATAAAATAGGTATATTCTAGTAGTAGTTCAACATACATTATTTCATTCTAGTTGTTCAACATACATTGTTCCACATTTTTAATACATACCCATGTTGTTAAGATAACATCATAACTACTAATACCAAAAGAAAAATGAAGGTGGTCACTTTCCAAGAGCGCTGATTTTTTGGTTTTCGCTCTTCAATCTATTGATCTTTCGCAATAATCCATTGATGACCTTCTTATAATGAGCTTCAATAGGTCCATCCATCCAACGAAAATATTGACAAGCTTCAATCTAGATACATATATAAGTTAAAACCTCAATGATGGTTTTCAGACATTAAAAGAAAAAGAATTGAACATCACATGTTACCCACTTGGTTATTACTGCAAACATAAGACCTTCGTCCAGAATTATGTTCCGTCCAAGAAGTTTTAATGATGCTTTCTTCTTGGCAATAACATTTAGGCAACGTCTCTTGTTTAGTTTCGGACATTGCCAACAATTTGGACATTGAAGCGTTATGTACCATTAATTCATTACATGATATTCATTGACAATTAAATAGTGAGCTATGGTGTTAGCACAATACTTATAATAAAAATGCTCAAGTTAAGTCCTAATGTGGACCTCCCTCTGCACCTTGACATAATCCCAAGGTGTTACAACCAATTTAGATTGCAGAGGAAGGTGGAAAGGGAGACAAACTGAGACATTCACAAAATGGTATCGTGTAAAAGAGAGGAGGAAGAGGAGATAGAGAGAAATAGAGAGCAATTATCAACGAATGTTCCCATCATAATGCAGCAACATGAGCCTTTGCAGCACGCGAGGAGAAAGATTAAAGAAGGGATCACATAAAAAATATAACAAATCAGGGTGGGAACCTTCGTCCAAGAAAAATGTCATCAATAAAAACGATGATAGCTGGTCAGAGATCTGTGGCCGAAGATCGGAGAAAGATCGGAGCAAGTAAAAAAGTGGAACATGAACGATCACAAACTAAAACATAGTATAGCAGGGAAGGAACCTTTGATGAAAAAAGTGACGTCAACGAAAAGGAACGACCAATCACAGATCTAAGGCGAGGAGAGCAGCCACAAAAAAAAATAAAGGTCCGGGAGTTCTGTAGTCAAAGATCTGAGAAAGACTAGAGCAGGAAAAAAAGTGAAACTAGAATTATCACAACCAAAAAATAGTAGACCATGGAAGGAACTTTTAATTAAAAAAAAGCAACATCAACGAAAAGGAACAATCGATCACAGATCTGCGATGATGAGAGCTCATCAACGAAAGCAGCTGACTGATCACAAATCTGAGGTGAGGAGAACGGCCATAGAAAAATAAAGTTCCGAGAATGTGGTCGAA
Source organism: Pontederia crassipes (assembly GCA_030549335.1). Classification (NCBI taxonomy): domain Eukaryota; kingdom Viridiplantae; phylum Streptophyta; class Magnoliopsida; order Commelinales; family Pontederiaceae; genus Pontederia; species Pontederia crassipes. Next base: position 40,240,337 of record CM060186.1, read on the forward strand.
GATATGAAAAAAATGGAACAAGGAGCGATCACGTACAAAAAACATAGTAGAGTTAGGGAGGAGCCTTCGACGAGGAAAAGCAACCTTCGACCATCACAGATCTAAGGCGATGAGAACTCGTCAAGAGGATGTTGCTAGCCAATCACGCATCCAGGCGATGAGAACGATTGTGGAAAAATAAATATCCGATTGTTTATCTAGCCTAAAACCTATCACTCGCGAAATGCATCTGGACGGTTGGAAAAAAAAAGGACGACCACGATCACATGCCTCATTCACTTATATCCACAGACGTTGATTTTGTAATGGACGTCTCATATTTGCTCAGCATGTATGCTGAGAATAAGTGCTCAACAGTTATATTTTACCTTATATATATGGGTTTAATATAGGTGTTGAGCACTTGACATGTGAGGTGCGTGTCAAGCGGTTTTATGCATAGTTTACTTTATTTTTTTCGATATCTTTTTTTATGAATAGTTTAGATGATCATTGATGGCAAAAAAATAGTTTTATAACATAAAAAATTATGAAAAATACGTATATTTATTATGAAGGACAATAATATGTATAAGTTCATAAAATTTTGAAAATGATAAATATAATTGTGGACAATGATTTGAATCATGTTTTTATTATCATTAATGATTATTTAAATTATTCATGAAGAAAGATATCGAAAAAATAAAATAAACTATGCGTAAAATCATTTGACATGCGCTTCACATATAAAGCGCTCAATACTTATATTAAACTCATATATATATATATATATATATGTATATATATATATATATATATATATATATATATATATATATATATATATATTACTTAGTATCATTAGCTTCTACTTATGTCTGGGCACCAACAATTACTGACATTGTTTTGTCTTTGTAACATACGGCAATCATGGATTTCTTTTGCCAGCTTAGAACCAGTGGTCCACTTATTTATATAATTTATCCTCGCCAAAAGTAATTAATTTATTATATTTTATAAAAAAATACATTCTACAAAAATGCGTAATAAATTACACCTTGTTTGAATTCGATCTTATATATATGGCATATTTCTTAACGCGCGGAGTCGCGGACGTCCTTTTTTCTTATTTTACGTGCTTTTCCTTTCTGTAAGAAATAGCACAAAAACAAAATTAAATAAGTTTATTATTTTATGAAATATTATTCTAGAGGATAATTTAATCCTGTATTTATTTCAAATTTATTGTTTGTCTCCTTCCATATTTTATTTGATAGAATAAGAAAGAACTGTCGTATTTTATTTCTCATTCTCGATTCTCCAATCAAAGAGGCTTATATTTATTTTACCAAGTAAATAAGATAAACATTATTGTTGGCCCTTAATGTTAGTGGTTAATATAAGAAAACCGATCAACCAAAAAAACTTACTCTATGAAAAAATTGAACAAAAAAATAATAAATTAAGAATATGAATATAATTTAAGATGATCTTTAATAAAAATTCATCCGTTAAAATTAAAACCCCATTAATAATTAAAATTTTAATAATATATTTTATTTAATACAAATTAAATATATTTATATCAATTTAAATTTATTATATATTTTTTAAAAATATAATTATATAAAAGTATGATTTCAAAAAAATCAATTCCGGATGATTTTTATTTTTTAAAATAGTTTTAAGATAAATTTTTAATTTTAAAAATCGAACCGTAGCACTTAATTTTTTTGGACCAGAATTCAACCCGAACTACTTTCACGCACCGGTGTAACATATGTTCGTATTATTGATTCATAATATGAGGCCATCACTAACTAGTAATTTAATTGTCCAAGCTTATTGTGATTGAGTAATGCATTACCATTTGCATATGAGATAATAATGACAAAGTAGTGGGAAAAAATAAAAACAAACAAACAAACGACTTTTAATCCAAAGAATGACTGATGGAAAAACATAGCTTTTATATATATATTAGCTGTACATAGTCCACCAGTCCCAAAGTACTTCGTAGTGAAGATATTATAAGATCACGCTTACTCATCTTCACACCATCAAACTCCTACATTGATTAATACCAGAGCTTGCAAGTTGCAAGCCTGTGCTGTGCTACTAAATTGCCGAAGAGGGACAAAAAAGAGGCAATATACAAACTATGAGGTAACAGTAGGGAGGATGTCTATGATGCAAAAGTCTAAAGAAGTTTATTCTGAGCTACTGCATTGCACAGTTCATCCTCATAGAAGAGAACTCTTGTGGAAGCCACGGGCTTGAAAATTGGCTTCGGAAGACCAGGTGGTGTCAAGTGCATCTGAGGTACTGTGGACTCCTGAAAAAGGACCACAGCGATCTGTTTCATGTCTATCAGGCGATAACGAGAAGGACGACTCCCATGTCTCGGAGCCTTTGGAGTGCATGGGCTGTGTCCCCAGATACCCTTTATGCCTCCCTTGCTGTAAAAAGATGACATTAAGGACAGTAGTGGAAGAGGAGGAAAGTGACCAACAAATATAGGCCACATATTAAAGGTAATACCTAAAAAAAGGCCAGTGGTCAGTTGGAAGAGGAGTCTTTGTTCTAAGCACTTCTTGTCTGGCCCTCTCTGGAGTGATGTAATTGAAATGTAGTTGCCTAGCCAGAAGGACCTTTAACATATGTGGATGATTAGTTTTGGAATAAATTATAAATGGTGCCAATATAAAAACCCAAATTCATATTAACTTAAATGCGAATAAGATGTACTGCTGAAGAACACTCACAGCAGTTCGAATTCTCTGGGAAACATGAAAAACAGCTTTCAGCTGATCATGATGCAAATGGCACAGTATTTTCACCTGAAGAAAAAAGAAAGTTTACCGGTGTATAAAATTCAGCATAACTTTTAATATCCAAATTTTGATATAGCAGAAAATCAAAGAAACCACATCTAATTATGTTGAGAACAAAAAGTAGGAGGCATGTGTATACAATGTACCAGAAGGTCCACAGGAAGAGATTCAAGCCTTGATTGACTGTCATAATCAATGAGTTGGGAATATTTTGGCGTTACAGGTTGTTTCTGCTGCTTTGTCACATCTAGCATGGGTTGACTGCTGATCCTAAAGGGAGACGTAACAGCAGAATTACTGAGAGAACCAACATTATCACCATCCAGTAGCACTATTTTTGCCTTCTCAGAGTCCAAAACTTTTTTTTTGCCTATATCAGTGCAAGATTTGCTATTGGTCCTGGTATAACGGATCTGAGCTAGTGCACCTGGTTTCAAGTATTTATTCCTTGATCTTTTTACTCGCTTTTTTTGTTTAAAGGCCATGGATTCTGGGCTCAGGGAGAGATTTATTTCCAAAAGAGACCAAAACATGCACACTTGCCCTACCTTGTCCTCAAGATCACTGAGTTCCAATTCATGGATGTACACAGAAAAAAGAAAAAATAACATTTGTTAGACTAATTAATATGTTGCATTAATGAAAATCGAGGAAAGAAGAACAGAAGTTACAAGAAGATAATTCCTAAAAAGAACTTAAAATTAAATCCTGGGCATAAACAACCATACTCCTGAACATGAAATCTAAAGGAATAAAACAAAGGCAGATTGATGTTACTTCAGAAGATGATGTAAAAACAAGGTAACAGGAATTTCAAGTCATTTCTGACAAAGATTCAAGCAGCAGCCAGCATATTATATGGGGATTTGCAAGAACAATTAACAATAGAAGAAAATTCTCATCAACAAAGAACAATTTTATGGATAGCAAGCTGCAAATTTATGAAGGTAATAAACCAAAAGGATCTGGAACAATCATGATTACAAGGCATATTAAACAGAGAAAACCACTTCACACTAGGATAGACTAAAAAACACATGCCACAGTACATAGAGAAATGCATATTTTCATCACCCTTAGACGACCTCATGGACCATTCTCAACCATATAGCCGATCAGATGTTTTTAAGGGAAAGGTTCAGAAGTGTAGAGGGGAAGAAAGAAAAAATTAATTGCTGACACTGACTAAACATAGAGGAGCTCCCTGAGAGAACGGTGTAGCAGCTTATTATGGGCACTTCTGAAGTATATAACTATAGTGCAGCCAAGTGCATCTTTTACACAGAACAATGGTAAAGGCCTCTGAATTTCTGATATTCTGCTTGCCTCCCTTCTTCAGGCATACTATATATACAAAATTTACTCTAATTATTCACCCATCTCATGTTATTTTCTGCATTGTAGACACAAGCATGTTGTGTGCAGAATCTTATGTCATTTCATTGGTTCTATCAATGACCTATGAGTCTGTGACATTACTTACATCTAAGATGAAAAAGTACACTATGCCTTTTTGTCTTTCCCTGAATCAAGTGTTCCTATATTTAGGATATGAAATTGGGATGATGTCTTGTCTCCAGCCTTTCTTTATCAATTATTCTAATGATGCAGGGTTGCAGTGGCTGGAAACCTGCTTGGTGATGAAGCCAAGTACCCTCAATCTAAGGTGTTTTTTAGATAGGTACCATAGAAATATAATGCCGAAAGCTAGGGTCTCACAGCTGGAGTTGTCATGCCACAAACTCATTTACTCCTGCAATTCTTTCTACTGAATATAGCATTTTTTTGTCACTTGACCATTTTGATTAATAGACTTAATCCTGGTGCTTTTTCTGTGACATAATCCCACATTCTTTCTAAGAAAAGAATTCATATTATCGAAACAAAGAAGAAGCTATATCAAATTTACATGGCACACCTCATCTCTTTTACTATTTTAGTGGAATGACTTTAACCTTATGGTTATGGCGAACAAGTGCACTAATTGTACTTTTTTCTCCTTGCAATATGTGTGTGTATGTGTGTAGAGAGAGAGAGAGAGAGAGAGATGCACACTCGACCTGCTCAAAGAATTCAGATGAGAACTACAAAGGGAAATCTAACATCAGAGATAATATCGGTAAGAAGTAGAACAAAATTTGACCATATTGTTCATACGAATGCATCACAAATCTGATCGAACCTTATACGAAAAGATAGAATGAACCGAAGAACTATGTATCTTCACCATTGAGCACAAAACACCGGGCTTTTGACCATCCCCAAAAGAAAAAAAAAATCACAGAAACTTTTGCCTCACGAAAACCCAATAAATAAACCCTAAATTTGCCGCTCCTTCGGTAGGAAACCAAATATGCCCGCAAAAACCCCATTTTTAGCCACCAAAAAAGCACCAGCTGAACTAGTACGAAGACAAGCATAACAAACAAATCCAAACGAACCAAGGGAAAACAGAGAAGACCCAGAAAAACACACCAAAATGAGATTTTTTTATCATATATTTGGAGAGGAGCGACGAGGTCATTACCTGTGTAGGGCTGCTGAGAGGTCGCCACTGGCGGCGTTGTAGGAAGAGAGAGAGTGAGAGAGGGGGAAGGAGAAGAGAGATCTGGGGGAGGGAAACGGATTTGGTGGAGGGATTTGGGGCAGCGACTCGCGATTGATTTCGCGCGCTTTTGTCCTTTTTGGCGCTTAAATTTTTTTTTAGGGGGTGGTGAGGAATAAAAGTTGTGCCAGTTGTTTAGTTATTACACATCAGCGCGTAAAAAATATGCTCTTACGCGGCCTTTGCGCCCGCAGGATGACGCGGGACCCATCGAGAATCGAGCTCTCTGCTTCCCCCGAGATGAATGAAATCGGGACCGTTTATTTAATTTCCTCGTGAGGGAGGTAATTAATTACGTATCAAATTAATCGAATATTTTACTACATGATATAATTTAAGAAATTATTATACAGATAACTGACGATTGGAATTGCAGACCACGTAATAATATTTTGATTTTTTGGAATTCCAAAAAACGCTAAGAAAAAAAAAACTATTTGTCAAATGTGGCAAAGAGATTAGGGGAGAATTAAAAACAGGTAATTAAATGAGGACTATGTGGATATGAGAGATGTTTTCCATTGGAATAATTTTAACTTTATTTGAATGGCAGCAGCCAACATGGTACTAGCGACCCAGTCCAAAAAATAAAATAGGGCCCACATATATAACATATTCTATTTTTTTCTTTTTTTAAAAAAAATAATTTTCTGTAGCTAATTAAATTTTTTTTGGGACTATTATCTAATGGATAATAGCTGGAAAAGCAAATTATTTTTTTCTAAAATTATAATTTCGATAAGCCGTATATTATTAGAGATGATTTAGTGAAGACGAAATAATATTATAAAACGAATGGTCAGTCAAAATTAATATTTTATATTTTCAACATTGGAATAAGTCTTCAGGTCAGTTTGATCGGTTGGCTCCGTTAATTCAGATAATGGATTCAGGTAATAATAAAATCATATAAAGCTATACTAATTCATAATGTTTATTAGCTAACATATGTTTATTAATGGTAAATATATTCATATATTCAAATATAGTGATATGATTAAGAAGTTTCAACAAACTAAAGATAAGAGACACTCTAATACTTTTTTGTTTTAGTTCTAAGCATAAATTATAGTTTATAAATTCATGGTTCTTATTGTTGATGCGCCTTGTACTCAAAAGTATGAAAAAAATAATGTGACGAAAGCGAAGAGTTTGGGCCACTTATTCTCGTGAAGGGTGACGGTGAAATCTCGTGATATGAATTTTTATATATGAGGATATTCCTTTTTACTCATAATAAATTTTTTTTCTTCTGATTGATCGGTTGGCTTTATAAATATTTTTCGATCCCTCGTTCACGTTGATCAAGAGAATTTTTCAAAATTTATATTTTAGCAAATTAATATCAACTTCAACGAGGAAAAAATGAGTGAATTGACATTATTTTTAATTTTCAAACAGTATGTAACTAATATTGTCCACAGATGGCTGCTTTTATCGAATGATGCTTATATTATGGGCCACATGTCTTGAGCTTGTTCCATTGGATTTAGCGTCGTAAAAAGCTTGATCAAATAATTTTTGGTGGAGACACCATTTACAGTAAAGTATGATATGACATTGCATGATAATTATAAGAACTCAACAAGCCTTTTTTTTTTTTGGAAAGCTATCAACATGATTGGGGTGGAAAGGAAAAGCACCAGAGAATTAATTAGATAGATGGCCATCAAATCTGTTCATGCAGATGAGAGATTGGTTAGATGGGGGAGGGTTGTGGCCTCGAGTGTTGTGGCAATCCAAGATCACTACAGAATACAGAGAATTGACAGATTTCAATTCACCGCCATGCATGCATGCATGCATGCAGGGATCTGGAAAAATGTGAAATAATTGAGTGCCCAAGTGTGGTGATTGCTAAGCAAAGCTAGGACAAGCTAGAACAATGATACCTTCCAATGAGCTCCAAAGGGCAAAGGAGACGGGTCGTTATCTAACTATCATGATCAATTATTAGACATGTTATTTAGCAGTTCTTTGCAACGGTTGTAGTCTCTATTACAACCGTTTACAAGATTATGCCAGCTAGTGCATTGTGGGCATAGCTTTCATCTACACTACATTATCGAATTAAATATGTTGCCAAGAGAAGAGAGGGTAACAGGAAAATTCATTATTTCGAGCATTTATGATTTAGCTGAGATGAGGTAGTAGTGTCAAATCTTAGTCTAGACACGCCATGATCATACTTCATTCGACATGATTAATTACCGTGTAATTTATACGTGTAATCCTTTTATTTATTTTTTTCCTTTCATTAACCTACTAAACTTTTAAACTTAAGAATTATTATTTTTTCCTTTTTAAAACAATATAAACAAACTTTTAAACAATTAGATGTATTTGAACAAGTTTTTAAAGAAAAATTATAAGAATTGTTCTAGGTTTGCAAGTTCAGAGGGATAGCATATCATTCAATTAACACTAACAAAAATACAAAGAATATGAAACTTGGAGGTTTAAGTAAAAATAAAAGCGATAATCCAAAGTTATAGATATAATATTACGTATAAATTAATATTGTATTGCAAGAGTGTTGAACATCTTTCTTTCATGTGGGACGTCCCACATGAATAACTATTTGCAATTCGTACCGAAAATCTAGGTTATGGAAATGTTAATTAGCATTTTTCTTCAGTATAGTAGTATACTAAGATGTAACATCTTTTTAATTACCAATGACATCTTTTAATTAGCACCAAACATATTATATTTGAAAATAAGTTTTGGTTTCAATAATTAACATTACACGTAATTTAACTGGAGAGATAATGCCTTAGAGCCGAGATTCATGGCCCTAATACCTTCATATGTATTATCTTTGTAGCCATGACGTACATAGTGTTAGTTAGAAAAGAATAATTCTATTGTGTTTAATTATTTATGTGAGAAAATCGCATAAAGTCTTATGTGCCTTTTTATTACGATTTGTTTTCTTTTTATTTTCGCCCTAACTAATATCATACATCTAAAATTAAAATAGCATTACTAAAAAAAGTACAATTCTATTATGAGTATTAGTTATTATGTCTATTATTTTCTTGTTTCCGTTTTTTGTATCTTACATACTAATTAATTAATGATATAGAATATATCGAGTTAATACATAAATAAGTAAAAAATGCTTCTACATATTATGCATTTATCTTTTCATGCATCAACATTATTGTCCTTAGGTGCTAAGAATTGAAGCGTATAGATTCCTTAATTCTAGCTCCAGATCCATTGAAGATAACATTAGAAGAAGAAAACACTGCAGGCTTCAGCAAGAACACAATAACTTGGGATTTTTTTTTATTTTTTGATCAGATGATAGCACCAAAGGCGAGATTGTTCCATGCCACTGCTATTTATGGCTGCATGAAATAACAAAACTAACCACAGTTGTTTACATGTTGTATCAGTAAAGGCAGAAGTCAATAAATGAATGTAACAGTAAGTATTCATAGTTCGTCATATACACTTCCATTATTCGATTTATGTGAAAATTTATATCGGGCTCGTTGGCTGTTGGCTTAGTTAGGAATTAGAAAATCAAAGAATAAAAAAATCTTTATTTGACTCAAACCGCATAAGTTAAGTTATTGTCTTGAAATTTTATCAGATGAAACATTTAGTTATTCAATTTTATAAGTATGAATAAAAAATCTCGAAGCCATCACCGAAAGCATAAAAGCGCGATCTTATGGTGCTGGCCTAAAATGCCATGCCAAGATTCAAACCACCAAAAAAAAAAAATGCCCCCCAGCCTCCAACTTTTTTAAACTATATTATATACATAGTAATATATTATATATATATTTAGAAAGTATGTGGTAAGGCCCCTCTCTAATTTTATAAAATTTATATAGTTACAATCAATGTTATTAAAACCGGACCGGACTGGTCGGTTCGACCGGTTCAACTACGAATCGGCCGGTGATTCGATCCGGTCAAGTGTCAAACTCATTTTAGCATTGAACCGGACAAAACTGATTGAACCGGGCGGTTGAATTGGATTGGTTAAACCGATTCAACCCGGTTCAATGCATAATTTGAAAAAAAAATTATAAAAATGATATACATAGGAAAGTTAAATGAGAAAGAAGGAAAGAAGTATAAGGAAACCTAAAGAGGAAGAAATATCATATCTATACAATTAAATAGAAATTGATATACAAATGGCAAGTATTTAAAATTGAATAATATTAGAATAGAAATATATCAAAGGGCATAAAATAAAGAAAATAAAAAGGAAAGTGTTAAATAAAAAAAGAAATAAGAATAATTTAAGATAAAATTTACTAATATAACATCTATCATCATTAAATAGTAGATATTAAATTATTGATAATTTATTTATATTATCATTATGAAACTTTTAATTAATAAAAATTATGTTATATTATTTTTTAATATTTTTAATAAGTTATTAGTATAATATTCATATACTATATCATATAACTTATGCTATATCTTTATAATTATTATAAATATATTATTTTAATAAAATCCGATCGAATCCGATCGGACCGGTCTAACCACGACCCAGTGGTGAATCTGGTTTGGTCGTCGGTCCGGTTCTGAAAATATTGGTTACAATATATTAGTATATATTTCGGAAAAAATCAAAGTGTAGCATATATATTTATGATAATATAATAAATGCATTAATAATTTTGATTTCTTTGTATAACAAATCAAATTAATTTGTTAAATCCTAGAAAAGTTAGTTAAATATCTTCTTCTAATTTTTTGAAGTTAATTACTTCATATATATTATGTTAAATATAATATATTACTTTATTGTTAAATCCTAAGAGAACTTGAAAACATGATAAACACAAAAGGCAAAAAAATATGCATCATGAATAATAAAAACATATTTTTATAGATATAAATTATTATTTTTCATTTGTTTTGATTTTGAACTATTTTTTTTCTTAGTTTGATAAAAAAAATTTAAATATACATACGACTTTTTTTTCTTGTGCACAACCACTTCTAATTTCTTGTTCTAGTGTGTATGATGATGTAGAAAAATAAGTCCGTCAACGAGTGCACTAATCATTCAATGTAATAAAAAGGAGTAAAGAGTTTCGAACTCATGAGAAAAAATTAAGATGCATAAAAGTGAAAATTCTAAACTATTAATCACTCCACAAAGTAGTATAGATTAATAGACCACGTACATTTAATTCTTCACACACTAGTTATCATATCTATATCAATTTTTTAATTTCACAATAAATCATTTAATTTAATTAATAAAATCTAAAATCGAATTGTCCACGAATTGGTAATTACTTAACTATGAAATTTAATTAATTATATAAAAATCATTACATGCAACTAAAAATTGATCAAAATAAATTCAATAATAGAATTAAGGTTCACAAAATTTCCCTTTCAATTAAAAATCTCTTAAAAATAAAAATCCTAAAAACATGAAGTTCATCCTAGAATTTTTGAAGAGATAATCAAATAAAAATAATAACATGGGAAGAATTACACCCATATATCAGATAAGAAAAGTCCTTTGGATCCTACTTACGATTGACAGCCTTTCGGACTTGATCAAAATCACGATCAACTTTTAGTCATCGCACCTCTTTTCCTCTCGCATCTACAAAAAAAGCTGGGCTTCAAGGCACACTTTGAGGATGAGGGTATCCTCTTGTATTTATAGCTACGGTAGATGCTTCAATCGATCACCTTTGATTCATCGTACGCCAGATAACCACTTATGATAAACTTTCTTCAACTTCTCGGCCAAATAGTTAACCGACTTCGGCAAATATATTACAGTTCAAGTTTTTGACCAATGAGATTCGTCCATGTGTAAAATTAGTTTTCATGTGGCGTTCGAAAAAAAAATCATAAGATAAAACTTAACTCCCATAAGATGATATCAGAAGTTGCCGCTCAATAATCAGGTTGATAATGTTCTATTGATCCACCATCTTGGGTCCAATAAACTCCTCGTTGATATGATTCTCGGTCGATAATAACATCACTCCAATAAATATAAAGCCTTGACATGTGATGATAAGAACTTGACACCCTATGATTGAAGGGATTACGGCTCAACAACATTCAATTGTGTTTTGCACCGTTTGTCTTTGCCTGATAATGGATAAAGTATGGGGTTCCATTGAGTTTAGCTCCTTATAATCCATGGTGCAAAACTTTGGGTTGTGATCTTTAGGGCATTGTAATTGAAGCTCAAAGTGATATAATCACCTATCAAATAATAATCCATTAGCGCCCTATATCATTTGATCAACTTGGCAACTCGAATTCCAATTTATACGTGCTCATATCTAGTGCCTAATATTCGACTTTCCTACCAAAATAATTACAAGAATTAAGTTAATCTACATGTAAATAAAATATTCAAAAAAATTAATAATCAATAAGAATAAATCCAAAATTATGATAAAAAATAACTTAAAATGATGTATGACACGAACAAATTATAGAAGAATGAGTTAAAATAATATATTAAAATATGTTGTATTTTGCATGCATCATAATTCTATACTCGATTTTCAAAAGTTACTACGTCGATAAAGATTTATTTATATCACTTTTATTCAAATGTCAAATTAGTTTGATGCTAATAGTTTTGCACAATGTTGAAATTCGGCCCAAAAAAATGACTAGTTTAATTTCATTCCTAAGTTAGCCTAAAGTCTTGCCTTGGAGGTGTTGCTTCCATCCAAATGTATACCGTACGCAAGTTTACAAAATATATAATATACAATAATAGTAATAAATATTATCGTCATTATTATATTAATATTATAATAATAATCTCCTCTTACGTGGTTGTAGAGGAAATCTTCCTTGGATTACTTGCTACATTTGCATGCCGTCCCATGCCTTGCTTCTCTCGTTCTTATCTGAAAAAAAAGAATTGCTATTTTCTGCATAAGGGGCATCTCTCCAAATGCATCCCCGCTTCCTATTTATATGCTTCTCCCATGCTTGCTTAGATTGCCAAACTAAACGATGTCACGTACGTCCACCTGATCTAACATGTCACATTCGCAAGGACAATTTCTGCTAGCTTTTCATCTCTTTTCTCATCCTTCCCCTCTCTCTCTCTCTCCCCCCCTCCTTTGCGATTGATGGATGTGAGGACGACGACTGTTTTAGACATTAATCAGTTGCCTGTATCGGACCATGGACACGTATCCGTCAGGTAAAACAGTAAAAAGATGCCCCAAGTGTGTTATGTACGATGGATACGTCGTGAGCTGTGGCTTAATCTACTGGCTAGCAGCATAGTGCTGCACACCATAGCATAATCATAAAAACTAGTCACCCATAATTTACGGCTTAATAATATTCCTACATATCTAGTAGAGAAAAAATAGGCATATATGTTTTATATATATATATATGCTCATGTGCCATTTAATGTTTGAATACAATTTTAGTCAACATTTATGGATGTATATATATTACATATGTAAATGGACTCGATTTTGAATCTCCACACTGATTTTTCTCTGTCTCAAAAGTGAGTTTAATGTTCCTGAAGTAGGCTTCTTTTGAACTACAATTTGATTCAAATGTTAAATTATACATAACCTATATTTTTTAACGCAAGACAACGCTACTTCACACATATAAGATCCATGTTATTATTATTATTATTATTATTATTATTATTATTATTATTATTATTATTATTATTATTATTATTATTATTATTATTGATCGATCATCCGACCATAATGTAGTTTTTGGAACAAATCTCACATTTTTTTTTCACTGAAATTTGCAAGCAAATGTAACTATTGGAAATTAATGAAGTCTACATAGGCTATCTGCATGCCCAAATCAACTTGCAAAGCTGGTTGAGAATATGATCTTGATTTAAATATGGCGTTCAAAAACATTAATTACTGGTATTTGCTTACATCTCTATTTACGGTCAAATCAATTTAGGAGTTTGGATATAACAAGTCATTTATGTAACATGACATTCTATTTTTTTATTTATATTTTTTTTGGGTGGATAAATGCATGTTATACATATGTAGATAGCTAGCGACTATTTAAAGGGCGCTTGATTCGATTAATTACTTAGTGACTAACTCAGAGGATATTAGTGACTGAAAGATTATACATTCATATATGCGAATCAAATATAGGGAAGTTAAAAATGTAATATATCAATGAAAGAACACAAATAAAACGAGGATTGTTGTCAATTCGCTCAACCTTACAGCTCCTCCCACGTGATGGGATCTTTTATTTGCTGTTCCTCAGACTAACATGTTACATGTCTAAATCTTTCTACAAACAGATAACAAATTTCTCACCGTCAACCACCCTCATAAAGAATCTTGAATTCAGAGAACAAGAATCATGGAATCGTAAAATAATATTGTTCCCGCTTTATTTTGCGGATATATATAGCTCGTACTTTTTCAGCAACGAATATAATTCGTGATTTATCTCCAAGAAATGATGAAATAAACAAGTCGACATATAGTTACTTTTTTATTTCTGCGTAGACTTGTTGATGTTCATAATTTTTTTAGTCATTTCTCCATGTCCGGCGTTGACGGTTCAACTCACGTGACGCTAAAGAATCTGATTAAATTGCTTCGCATAGTATACTTGATAGTAACAGATGATGTTTCTAACAAAAAATTTTGCATCCACAAAAATTCGATGCTCGAGATCTATTTATGTGAAAGAAACCACTTATTACTCCACTCAAGCTATTGATGTTCATAGTCACTATATAACCTGAATGTTAGAACTGAAGCCAAAAAGTAAACTTCAACCAAAAATTTGACTCGGACCATAAAACTTCGCTGGCTATACTTTCCTGATATTATTCTTTCATTCTCTTATCTTGCATGAAATTTTGTCAGTCAGATAATGAACGTAAGAACCTTAAATGAAAAACAAAAAAACATGGATGCATCCACTTCGAGAGAATGTGTATTTTTCTGTTTTTTTTCATTCTAAATGGATATTGAATGCTCATTTGTCTTCAGTGCCATCACTTTCTTTTCCCCTACCTCCACAGTATATTTTTTTTTATTACTATTTTCTTCTTACTGTGCTTCTCATGAGGGTAGAAAGTGGAGGCCCTGTAACTAGTACTAGCATCCTCTATGCTTTCTCTCTCCATCTGTACCTTCCTCCAAATCTTAAGGCTTGCATCCCACACACCTCAAAGCTTTTTCCATGCTCTTATGTTTGTCCTCGCTTGTTCTCCTTCCTCCCTACTCCTGATCTATTTTCCTTCACTTCTGCTTCTGCTTCAACTTCAGTTAAACAACCTTATTCCTCTCTTTCACTCTCTCTCTCTCTCCCTTTCCTCTCAATCCCTCCCTTCCCTCCACCCGGCTGCTCTTGTTTCGCAGCGCCTTGCCCCCCTGAGAAGATGCTGCTTGATGAACTCCACTCGCAGTACCATGCAGGCAATTACTTTACTGCAGACGACAGCCATGATAGGCTGAACTCCTCTAATTACCTCGTCCCATGCCACCCTTCATCATTACCTTCCTTTGCTTTGTGTCCCCTCAGCACGTTCGATCAAAGCTTCGCCATGGAGGGAGGCGCCGGCGACGGTCGCCTGATCCGGGAGCTGAACCTGTCGGCGCCGTTGCCACCTCCGGATCTGGTGACAGGCATGGTGGAGGTGGCGGCTAGCGCCGCACCGGTTGTGAGGAAAAGGAAACGCTTCAGGACGGACCGGCACAGCAAGATACACACCTCTCAGGGCCTAAGAGACCGGAGGATGCGGCTATCCCTCGACGTTGCCCGCCAGTTTTTCAGCCTCCAGGACATGCTTGGCTTCGACAAGGCCAGCCACACCGTCAACTGGCTCCTCCACCAGTCCAAGGCCGCCATCGAACAGCTTATAACCAGCTCTTCCAAGCTGGTTATTAACCACAAAACCCTCAACACTGCTGCAGACGATGTCTTCTTTACTGATACATCCAATTCAGATGGCGAGCACTTATGGCCAGATATGAGTCCTGATGCTGCCGCCACCGCCGACGCTTCAACAAAGGTACTGAAGGCCACCCCTCCGGCCTCAGAAGCAGCGTTTGATACAAAATTCTCAAGGCGATCTACGGACAAGCGGAGAGATAGGGCGAAGGAGAAGACCGAAAGAGAGAGGAAGAGGGAGAGCTGCCAAGGAATGCTTTCTGATGTTTGCAGATTGGACCAACTGGTATCATCTAAAGCTACGACCAATCTAGAGGAGACTGTACTCTGCGATGGTGACATATATGAACGCACAACAATGGCCCTTAGCCCTTGGCCCTTCCACAGCAACCATGGCACCATGGACGACTTCCTGGAAGAGCAACTGCGATAAGTCTCAGACCTTCATCAGGTAATTAATAAGGAGGATGGAGAAACTGGTTCTTTCCTGGTAGATGTCCAACACCAGCAATGCTGAAATAGTCGCATTCCATATTTCTTGTATTGTGTTTATCCTAAGATCTCTTTATATATATAGCAGGAGTACAGCACACTGCTAATGCCTTTGGATTATGTTTAAATTTTCACCTTTTAAGCTACTTCTAGCTGGTTTTAGCTGCTTTTTTCAGTGTTCAATCAGATTCTTCAAATTAAATTGTCAAATAAATCAATCTCAAATCTTTGCAATATTGACACTGTCTCATATCCATGGTACAATCCTTCTTATATATTTAATTGAAGGCCATACTCATGCGTGCAACCAAAATCTGTGATTTCGTATATCTATACATGAATTTAAAGAGGAAATCGTAGATCTTTTCTTTTTTTACTTATTTTTCTTCTTCTTTTTCATGCAGTTAAAAGATCCCAGTGCATGGTTTTTAGTTGCCAAAAGACATGTTGAATCATGACAGTCTGCGTCTGAGAGAAAAAGAGTTTGTTGTCAGCGCCTTTTTAATTATTCAAGAAATGAATCATCTTAATTGTTTTCAGTACAATTGTAATGAAGATTGAATGCTGTAGTTACAAACAGAAAGGAAATGCTTGTAAATGTGGTGGTGCAGCAGGTGATCAACATGCATGAACTTTACATGTCTTCTTATATATAAATTTGCATCTTGTTTGCTCATGGGCAATAAGGTTGCTGAAACATGGTTGATTATGTCTCTGTGAGATAGTAACTTTAAGAAACTTATGTGTTTCATCTGCAGAATGGAAGAAGCAAACTGTGCTGACAACTTTGCTTCACAAGCATATTCAACTTCATAGTTCAAGAAATGATTCACAGTCAAAATACATGCGAGTAATTTAACAACATTGTTTCCAATTCAAGTGACAGGATTACTTTTTCCCAGATGTCTCATATTTTGCTATTTGATCAGCATGCCTTAGTTGTCTTATAGATATTATTTATAATGATACACAATCTCTCTACTTCATATATTTTTATACTTTACATATCATGCAGCTCAGATATAGTAATCTCATCATCTAGTCAAGAAGTTGTTCCACATATTTAATCTGAGAACTGCTAATATTTGTAACTCAATGACAAGAACATATACTGGTGTAGTTCTAAGATAGCCAGTTATACAAGACATATAAAAGCTTCACCAAAGATCAAGAAGGTTCTTTCATCATTTAGACATTTCTGAAAGAAGAGGATATCCATCATTTTATCTATAAGACAAGATATACTTAGATTAAAGTTTAAGTCTAGATTAAACATTTCAAAATGAAATTTTCATGAGAAGAAATTAGCATATCGTTGTAATCTAATCAATTGAGACATGGATAAGGAATGGAACTTATAAATTTCTGCTTGTACGTATATATCTTGCACGCCCATGTATCTTTCCTTTGCCTATGTTATGACGATGTGATGTGGTTTTGACAGACAAGGAAATGCATCATGGATGTTAGTTATGATGTCAAAACGATTTATCATCAATGTTGTCTATGATAATATTACATAAAGTTAACCGAAGGGGTCGAATATCAAAAAGTGAAACATACGGGAACCGTGCCACTAATATCTGTAAAAGAGAAGATTCAGAAAAGTGCAGAAGCAAACCTCAATTTCTGAGGAAGATGCTGTCAAATATGATTTATCATCATGTATTACACCATGGATGAAGTACACTTCTGTTCTGGAGTTCATTACAGTGCAGTGGAGTTGATGTCCATAGCACTTCTTTGTATCGGAAGCAGAACAAACAAGAGGAGAAGCATTTCACGTGATGATAAAAGAAAAGGGCGCACTGACTGCCAAGACACTGATGCTGAAAGTTCACATTTGTTATGATCATATGTGATAATAACATTTCATGTTCTTGTCCCAAAATTAACACAAGGCAATGATATATTTATTGTAAAGGGGTACAAAACACAAAGTAAAACAAAAATGAAGTAATGAGTAAATAGAGTAGGAAATTTAACAGAAATCCTTATTGAGATATAGTGTGTGGAAACGAGCTGTCATCATGAATTGTTTCTTTAACAAATGAATTAAAAATAATAACTATTAAGTGGGCTACATTCACTACTGTTGAATTTGGTGACCTAGACATAACATTAAGGAAAATCTTCACTTTCCTACCTAGTAAACTCTTTGGCGAGCCTTCTGAATAATTATGTAACCATTAACCAACTTAGTAATTTCTATATTTTATTCACTTGTTTGCCATTTTTCTGAATTCATCTACTGAAAATGTTCATGGTATGAAATGCATGGAAATAACAAATTACAACTATTTCATAACCGGATGTGCACCACCAGATGGGATGAATTTGGTGGTATCATGGCATGTCATGCATAAAATAGATTGGTTGTTGCAACTTTGTTAACTCAACATATAGCATGTTCATAGAACATGTATATGTCATCTCACTGTTCAAACATTGGGTTACATACCTGCAGTATCTCTGTCTGGCCTATAATTAAAACTACTTTGAAGTGGAAACGGAAGATTTCACAAAACATAAAACCACTGCTATAGCAAGAACGACATATCAACATGAAGTACCAGAAAACTGGGAGAAACTTGAAAATGTTTGGAGTTCTGACTCAAGATCTGGGAATCATCATGTTATATATAGATGTTAACAAAACAGTAAGAAAGGCAAGGAGTTCTTCCTGTGTAAGGCACTAGAGAATACCTTTGTTTGGGCAGAAAGTGGATATGTTCTCGAACACCAAAAATGTTTGGAACATTCAAAACACTGAAACTAAACTTGCTGTTTAATGAAGCTGAACTTGCAATGTTGCCATCAACTAGAACCTGCTCTAGAGAGCGCTTGAGGTATATAAAACTTCAAAGAGTGCTCGTCATCAGTACTGGAAGTCATTTTTTGCGGCTGCAGCAGCTTTTGTGTCCTTTAAATTTTAATGTAATAGTCACATGTGTTGAACCATGTCGCTAAGCCGCTAACTGTACGTATTTGTGGATAAAGTAATCGTCGTGTACATATTTCCATTGGCTCATAAGTTTTGACTAGGTACATAATTTTGTTTTCATCTTCCGCACTCCTACCTATCAATCTATCATGTACTCCTTTGGCTTTCTCACTCTTTAGAGCTGTCACAAAACACGCCTATCTTTGTCATATTAATTATATCTGTAAAGATATTTCTGAATTTAAGGATTGTTGTCGTCGATAAAATCTGATCCAGCTGCAAGCTTCACTTTAGTCTTAGCAAAAACTTATCATTGGCTTAATTAATTATCAGGACGAAGGAGACAAGGGGACACAAAGTAGTAGATCCAATGAATGAAGAATGAAATCTTCCAGCTTGAGATGTGGCAAAGGCTCATGGGATTGCACTTCTGATTAGGCCATTAAAGTACTGATGACTCATTTCTTGCACGAAAACTGCATAGCAGGAAATTCTTCTCGCACTGCCTTTAACTTAAGCAGAATTTGCTGTTGAATTCTGCCACCTGGAGCTGATATAAAAAGGCTCCGAAGACAGCTCAGTTTCCTCATCCAAAAGCCAATTCTGTTGCTCCATCGTATGATGATAATATATGTGAATACTTCAAGAAGCTGCACAAGCAAAGTTCCCCCCGGGATCAGAACCAATTAAATGTTTGCCATCATTCTTTGAGCTCTGCAACGGTACGTTATCATTTCATGCAATATGGAACACATCTACGTGCAGCAGAATAAACAAATGGAGCAAAATCTCAGCAAATCAAATGGGTTGGTGAGCAACTGAATCATGAACAGTCATAATTAAACAGTACTGGACGCTGCCTCTCCTCCAGGCTATATGTGCCGTAGGCTACATGCAATTCAAATTAAAAACCAGCGACTCACTGTAACATATGACCTCTGATTTGATTGGTCGCACTTCGGGGGTCACATGCAATGCATGCAGCAATATGTTTACCGTGTGATTGAGTCATGCATTGTGGACCTCTGGGTTCTTTCTCTGAGGGCTTCTTCCAGGTTAGAGGCAGCTTCTTTAGTTGTAGGTTTAGGGAGTGGCCAATGGAAGAGTGCTGCGAGATCCCAAAGCTGATCTGCTCTCCTGTTTAAGAAACATATATAAATCTTATGTGTACTCTCAATAGTGACATGACCATACCTCTCTCTCTCTCTCACTTACAGCGTTCGATCGCTGACACAAAATAATATAATATATATAAGAGATTTGTAATCCAGTTTCCTATATATCTGTGTGTAGCTGATGTTTGTATATACGTTCATTTTTCCCGCTTCTTTTTTTTTTCTGTTTTCTTTCTGGATCTCAGCATGCACTAACGACATGACGTGTTAAGTGCAGCAAATTAAATTATATCCACTACCGAAAAAAATAATATCCGAAATAAAAAAGTATCCGAATTAACAAAGCATTTGTCTGGGGGCATAGTACAAAGTACACTTTTTTTTTTAAATTTTTGCTGTTGCCTTTTCTTTTCTTTTTACATATGAGCTAGCTATGTATAGTAGTCCGTTATTTTTATCTCATAGGCGTGGCTTTGTCATTTTCGATCAGTGCACAACTTTAACTTATATTCATGTTCATCATGATGGGTTAATTATGCTACTTAATTGAAATAATTAGACATATTTATGGTGACGTGAATTTAGTCAAGTTTCAACAACATCTCGGGTCACATCAGTTTTACCATCTAAGTTACAAGACAGATTAATAAATGAAAGAATATTGTGACAAGAAAAATCGCATCATTCTTACCACCGGATCCAACCGCAGCCGCGTTGGAGCTGGTGGATCTGGCAGCATCCGGCCGGATTCATCGTCCTATCGCGAGATTTGTTGTCGAACGTTCAGATTATGCGGAAGATGGTCCGATCTAAGTGGATCTAGCCTCGCCGACAACGTAAAGGCTTAGAAGAGGGGGAAACGCAACGAAGGAGAGTAAGGGAGGTCGGATACCTTGACTGATGATCCAAAGGGTGCTGAAGGTGTGCTCGTCGATGCTGTCGACCTCGCCTATGTGAGAATGAAATGGGGAGAGAGTGATTCCGGGGTGAGAGTGAGATAGAGAGCGAGAGCGGAGGCTTCTAAAAAAAGGAAGGGCGAGGGGATGGCGGTGCAGACGTCGAGGTCGAGGTCGAGGTCGGGCGAATTTCACTTCAAAAAAAAATTCAGGCAATCGGGGGGAACTTTTTTCACGGAACTGACGAGACTTTTGTCGTTGACTTGAACGAAAGTTTGGCGAGTTCCACAAAAACTTTTGAACCTTTTTGCTAGAACAAAGCCGATTTCTACGACAAATTCCCCGTCCAAACACATGCTAAGAGATTTAAGAGCACACGAAATTTAAGAGGCTCACTTTAGTTAAAATATATCATCAAACAATAAATATAATTTTGTTCGAATCTAAATGAGCAACAACCATCTCCTTGTTTGATGGTGGATAAGCAAACCTAACCTTAAGTACCAAAATAGGCAAGAAAGAAAAATAATCACATGCAAAAGAGGACATCAAACTACAAAATGAGGGATCACAATCGGAGATTTCAGATCTAGATACTTTTTGAAGTTTCTTATTTATAGCATCTTGAATTCTGAACTCTTATTCCAATTGAGAAACATCAAATACCAATGATAAACAGAATCCTAACTACATATACTAAAAAGAATAGAAACTCCATTACGATCTAATCAAAATCTGTGTGTGTGTAATTTTATTATTTTCTTTAAATTTCTGGTATCAACTCAAAGTTTTTCTTTGTATTTATTCAAAATTTTAGGATGAGGGGTCAAATACTCCTCTCTCTCCATTTTTTGCTTTACGTGCACGCACTTGCAAAGACCTATATGCATTGCGGCTAATAGAACTACAGTTTTTTTTTTACAAATTCGAGTTGAACTTTCACTGAGGATGTTCGTAGAGAGAAGTTTTCTCGTTTATATTTATAGTATGGTAAATTGTTTATTAGATTAATCAATGGTTTTAATCCAGAGCTGTATTCAAGAAAACACTGACGAGAATAAATTTGTTGATTGAAGCATATCATAAAGTTCTGACATGTATATCACTTTCGGCCACAAAGCTCGTATTACAATCGTAGTCAAAAGAAGTGACAGTACATAAACTTCACAACTTTCATAGCAAAATTAGATCTATTTATCTACTTTCCGACTACAGATTTTGCAATTTGTACACATTATGCCCACAAATTTGATTTTGGTATTGTTCAAGAAATTTTAAACATGCTGATTTCAAAATTAAAATCATCCAAGTATTGTTCTTTACAATACCTCTATAGTTACTCTTTCTTCACCCAATTTCATTCATCGATCCAAAACAAAAACAAAAAAAAAACAAAAAATGGAAGGATTGAGCACACAGTACCGTTCATGGTTTAAGAATCAACTCCCAGCAAAATCACCAAGGCCATACCAAATATAAAAGAAAAAAGAAAAATAAGACGAGCAGCTAGCTTCAGACAAAATTTGCTTCCCGAGTTGAATCCGCATGTACAGAGAATGACGTGACGACAGATGTAACAAGCCAGCACACTTCCTGTTTTGCTGCAAATCCAACACATGAAGTAGAATATCTCGGACCAGGCAAGTAAACATTCCCCCACACCCTCAGTTTCTGGCTCACACTCACGCATGTAAGAGAAGATCATCCAACATCAGGCGGTTCAGGACTTGATGGCCTCAACGGTGCTATGCTGTATTTTGGACAGTGAGCTTGGGCCGAGCCATTAACCCTCTGCGAGAATAAAATAGCTTTGATTAACAGCCTTCAAAATAAGCGTTTGACCATGTCTTGCAAACAAAAGTTTAGTTACCTTGCTATCTATTTCCTTCAGAGCTGATGCTGAAACTTCTTCAGTTGTGCACCCTAAGTAGGCATAACCTTTTGACCCTGTTAATGTCTTGTCCACTATAAAGTTCACATTTTAAAAGAAATTTATCATCAAATATTCAAATCTTGCCAAGTGAATAGCTGAATGCAGCGATGACGAACTACATTTTCTCTGGTTATCAAAAACTTGAACCAGATTAGCGATGTTAAAGTATCATTTAATCAAATTTACCAACCTTTGACATGAAAAATTGGTCTTGCTTTAAAGCAAAAAATAACTTTTGGCGAATTCCTATTCCATTAGACATATTACCATGACAAAGTACCCATGACCAGGTCAGAAGCTTCTGTGCTTATTTTCGAATAGGGGGCCAAAAGGATGAACAAGTAACTGTTGTTTATTTGAAGATAACATTTGACACAAGCCCAACAATCAAGTATAAATGTCTCACTGACCATGATAAAATACGAGGAACAAATCACAGTGCCAGTAAATATTACATCCAAAAATTCACTATCTTCTCAAAAGGGATCAGTTTGTTTAACTGACAATATATTGGTTTGAGCCAAAAGTAATCCAATCGGTAATCATGAGTCACTTGAAATTGCATTGTTATAAGTTTAAATCCAGTTAAATCAAGGATAGGAAAATAATATAGTCGACAATCTCAAATAACTATAGTCAATAAGGCATGGGAATTATGCTTCGGAAAGCTCATGTGAACTAGTAGGATTCTGCTCCAAATTCCAAAATGCCATTCCAGGTTGAATTCATAAGTGAATACCTATTTTGACCTCTGAATATGGTTTCTATCTAGTTGCCTGCCCTAGCCAAAAAAGCTGAATAGAATTCTTTGATCATGGGAAAATGAGGAAAAAAACAGTGAGAAAAAGACAGGCATCATACCAGTCACAAAGAGTCCTATGATTGCAAAAGTATGTACCCAATTTTTCTCCAAGCAACCTGAATCCTTACCTGGCAAGAAAATTTTGGATAACTAAGTTCATATGTGGTTAAATACAAGAGAAAAAGATATCAATCGTCCGTGAAGCACAATAAGATATCCAATCTTGAAGCACTCATTACTCACAAAAATGCATGTTTGTCACAGTTCAGCTTTGTGAAAGAAATGATATTTGCATACATTGCAAACACTCCATGGACAATCATTCCAAGAGTTTGTAAATATGTTTTATACTCAATGCAAAGGTAAGACTACGATACCTTCTAAGCATCAATCAAAATTGTCATATTCTGTTATACAAAACAATATCCAGTGACCATAGAAACCAAAAAACTAAGCTGATCCAAAAGCATCAGAGCAACCAATGTCTCAGAACTGCTTAAAGGCTCGAAGAATGAGCAAATAACATAGATTACCTATAAGGAACAACAATTGATAACATAAAACTAAATAGCATCCTTAACCAAACAACAACAACAACAAAGCCTTATCCCACTAGGTGGGGTCGGCTAGCATCCTTAACCAAAAGAAATAAAAAATAAAACTAAGATACATCTCTTATAGTTCAATAGCAAATATAAAAGCTGTGAAATTACATATTCTTTGAAGGAGAAAGGACTCCACGCAAAATCCACAAACCTATAAGATACCTGACTTGCGAGAGGAACTACAATTTAGCATATCTAATATCATATCCAATTTACCTATAAGGAACAACAATTGATAACATAAAACTAAATAGCATCCTTAACCAAACAACAACAACAACAACAAAGCCTTATCCCACTAGGTGGGGTCGGCTAGCATCCTTAACCAAAAGAAATAAAAAATAAAACTAAGATACATCTCTTATAGTTCAATAGCAAATATAAAAGCTGTGAAATTACATATTCTTTGAAGGAGAAAGGACTCCACGCAAAATCCACAAACCTATAAGATACCTGACTTGCGAGAGGAACTACAATTTAGCATATCTAATATCATATCCAATAAACAAGCATAAAATAGAA
Organism: Pontederia crassipes; assembly: GCA_030549335.1. Classification (NCBI taxonomy): domain Eukaryota; kingdom Viridiplantae; phylum Streptophyta; class Magnoliopsida; order Commelinales; family Pontederiaceae; genus Pontederia; species Pontederia crassipes. The sequence continues at coordinate 40,264,973 of CM060186.1, forward strand.
CGGCACTAATAAAAAACAATATCTGAGAGGTTATTGCAAATTCAGCTCATAACAGTTAAATGTAGTAAGATGCTTAAAGAGTTAATGATTAGTCATAATATTAAGTAATACTTCTATATCCATACTCCCAGTAACAATCAGCTGTTTGCTACCTTGAAATGTTTTCATTGAAATCAAGTTTCTACTTCAACCAAATTACAGTTTAGTGTATTAATGTAATCACAATGTTAACAATCTACTTCCAATGGAATCATCAAACACATTGCAAAACATTAAGAATAAGTCTACTTGCAATTGTGATTGTGCTTAAGGAAAAACTATTAAAATCCAACCTCGAAAGAATACTATAAAAAACAAGGTTTTCCTATCAGAAAAATTATCACCAGAAATAATTGCAAATCATGATCATATATAGCTTCTTTGGTGGAAGTTCATCTATAACCTTTTGACTGTATTTGCACCTTTACTAAAAACTGACAAGTTTAGGGGTTTCCTATCTTGTGAATTGATTATGCACTAAAAGAAACCCACCCACCCACCCCCAAACTAGGTTAGTGAATGATGAAGAATAATACAGCTGCATATCTGAGTAATCGAATGAAAAACATGAAGCTAAGAATACAAGAAATTATGCACAATGTTGCAAAAATGTGGTGGATAAAGGTAAAGCATTTTGCGATTCAATTTTGATTTCTAACTTGGATATATCAACATCTTAACGATTTTTGGTGCATCAAAATAAGTTCACTGAATATCAATGCAAGTGACAATAGATTAATGACTCGCAGCATAATTGTGCAATGTATTAGCATGTCACATGGTTTTACACGATAAAATTATGGATATAAAGATAAGCAATCGGAGTAAAAACAAAGTTCTCAGGTGACTCTTCAATGGGTCTTTAGAGAAGTAACAAACAGATCAATTAAACAAGAACAATGGAAAACCTTTTTAAGTTTAGTTTTTTTAATCATTATTAATAACATCAAAGAAACAACAACCAGATATAATTGACATGCGATCCAAAATTCACAACTTAGAATGCAAAGACATAAACGTAATAAACATGCTAGGCAGACACAAACATTTACCACTTACCAACTTGTTCTAGCACACATTGCTCATCAGATTGGCGACAGAAACCAGAGTCCTCCGATGAGACATGGCAAATGCATACTTGCACATTCTTCTCACTGAGAAAAGGAAATTAGTTATTGTAGATAAATGAAAGTTACACAATTGAAAAGAAAGAAATGAAACAAGCAACAGGAATATTTACCTTCCTAATATCTTGGTTAGCACCGAGGCATAGAAGTATAACATATTTTCCTCAACACCCACTTCTACCCCAAATGTTTCCGTTTGGACTAGCCAGCACTCCTTGTTTTCCATAGATGATGAAAATCCCAAAGAGTTTCCATCAGATTTCAATTGGCAATTCAATGCTTGGTCCATGTAGCTATTATCTTTGCTTGATGATTCCTCAGGCATGTCAAGCCTAAAACACAAAACTCCTGGCAGACCCACATGGAGGAAAACAACATTATAGCAACCACGAGGTTGAATTAGCAACATTTAGCTAAAACGCGAAGCCATCTAACACACTTCATCTATAGTGGTTGACAAGTCTGGAACTTCCTAATTATCTACTAAAACGGAGAGAAAGAACACTTTTTTGTTCAGAGAATTGAGCAACTACCGATACTCTTGTATGATGATTAATCCCATACATGTGCAGAAAGAAATATGATCACTATCAAATAAAACTATTTCCATTCTCGAGAGAAGGAAGAAAAATAATGAGCCTTGGTAGAACTCACCGCCAAGCTCGCGAAATGACTCCCCGTTGATGTTGCCACGCAATCCCAAGTGATTATCCATGGTGGCATCGGAAAAGCACATCTGTGCCGCCGCCTCACCGCTGAAACCCAATTTTGAGCTCAGCTCATTAAGTAAAAGGTAACATAAATGAGAAAAGGAATAACAACAATCAATTTACAGTCACTTGCCAGCCCAAAACCCTCGCCAGGGCACAGACATAGTTTCCGATAACCTCCATTCTGAACAAACCAACGCTGGCTTCCTTCTCCTTCACCTCCATCGGCACCGTCCAAAGAGCAGGCGAGAAAGGAGTAGCGTTAGCCGACGCCAACACGGCCACGGTCGCGTCCACTGACAGGAGCGAAACCGCCGAGGCGAACGCAGAAAACCGAGCAAGGGAGGGATCTCGGGTTGGTCGAGGCCTTGTAGCCGGCAGCGGCGTCGGCGCGTCGCCCTTGGAAAAGAGGACGGACCAAGTGGCCCTCGGTAACCGCGTGAGAAGGAGAGAGGTAGCCGCGGTGGTGGAGAAAACTCCGACAGTAGAAAGTAGTAGGAGGTCCTTTGTTCGGCGACCTACGCCGCCATGGCCGGCAGTGCCGCCCGGCGCAGCGGCGAGCGGCGAGAAGAGGGGACGGTGGCGGAGTAATGGAGCCGACTCTCTGGGCGCGGAAGAAAGCAGAGAATCTTAATGGGAGGTGGGTTTGCGTGTTTACAGCTTGGCCGTTGGTTCGCTTGGTAACGTAAATAACGATGCCATCGCAACCGTTCATTTGACTGAACAGAGCCAGTGGGACAAGCTGATCATAGAACACCATGAAACACCTTTTTATGCTAAAAAATTTAAAAATGTCTCGAAATTGTGAAGGAAAATGAAATTTGATTTTTGAGAAGTAATTTTTCTGAGAAGAAAATATATTGGGCGATGCACTAAAAGAATACATTAATTATTTTATGTGTGAATAATAATTGTATTAGCACGGATATATACTTGATTTTTTTGTCTGGAATAATCACTTTTTTCACCTTTCTCTCTCCTTTTTTCCTATATCATTTCTCTTTTATTTTTCTTCTCAATTATTTCCCTCTGCGCTTTTCTCTATGCTACTTCTTTTTTCTTTTTCTATTTCCACCGTGTCTCTCATCTGTCAAACTTTATATTTTTTTTTCTCTCTCATCTCGCTTTATTGGGTATCTTTAACATTGAACGGGACCAGCCTCCATCACAAAACAGAAGAAAAATGAAAGTTTGAATTGAAACCAGTGGAATCAGTAAGTTGGACCATTGAGTTCAATATTTTTTAATTGACTGTGAAATTAAGTAAAATTAAATAAAGAAATTAATAAAAGAAAAGAACGAAAAAGAGAAAAGATGTCAATAAAAGAAAAGAAGATAATGTTGGAAATAAATATAAAAGAAATAAGGGTTAATTTCTTTAACACTCCTTAAACTATTATTTTTTTTCACATCTACTCCTAAACTATAAATTTACCAAATAAGATCCCTAAACTAAACCAAAATGGTCAAAGAGAACCTTCCGTTGGGCTATGTTAAGTTTTAATTATTTTTAATGTTTCTAATTTATTAAATGCCCATTATGCCTCTCTAATGTTTGTTTAAAGTTAAAAGGATGGTTTTATCTTCCCGACCCCTTATTTTCATTTGTCCCTTTGAAGAGAAAAAGCCCTAGCTTCAGCCCCCGGTGAGATTTGTTATTGTTCGATTGAACTGGCAAGCGTTCTTTGCCCATGTGTTCAAGCTTCAGCCATCAATATTCAAGGTAAATATTTTTTTCAGCTGATGTTTCATGTGTCCTTCCTCACGTTCTCTTAGTTTCACTTTTTTTTTGTGCTTAGTTGGTAATAACACTATTATTGTTTGCATATGTGTTCCTAACACTATTGTTGTCTGGTTGTGCATATATTATTATGTTTTGCTTTGATCTTATAGTGGTCCTTAACACTATTGTCGTCTGGTTGTGCAGTGTGCGATTTTTCTTTTTCACTTTTTCCCTTTTTGTAGTGTGTAGTATTTTATAATTCAAATTTTGCTCATTATATGATTATTTTATTCTATGAACCTAAAATGGTCCCTTAGTTGTATTAGGAAGTGTGTGGTTTGCTATTTATTTTCAGCGATCCCTAAGTAGCATATGCCACTTGACTAATTACTTTTTTGTTTGACATCATTCCTCATTTCTATTGTAGTTTTTTTTTTTTTGCAGATCAGCTTTATATTATTTACCATGTTATACTTGTTGAATTTGCAGAACTTAAAAATGACTTATTATACTATGAAGATACATTACATTGGTCATTTCAATCATGGGCATAGTACTTCTTACCAAGGTGGAAAAGTTTCGTGTGTTGATAATGTAGACTCAGATCTAATGTCATATTTTGATATACTTAATATGGTAAAAGATATCGGCATATCATCCCATGCCAACATATATTACATTAGACCATATGCAGATAACTTGGCTCAGATTAAAACTGACATAGATGTTCTCGATATGTTTGCAATGAACGATGGGATCAACAAACACATTCATATATATATTGAGGCTCAAGATGAAGTACCTTTTGATGTTGCATTACCTATTATGCATGAATTACCTTATGTGGCTGAGCAACCTAATTTTATGGAAAAGGCTGATGTGGCTGAACAACCTAATGTGGTGGAAGTGCTTCAAAATAATAATGAAGTGGATGTGAGTGCATCTAAAAGGGCAAGTAAATTTTTTTTCTTGTGATTTTGATTCTTCTGACACTGAAGACCTTATAGCAGAGACCAATGCACCTAGTGAAGAGGAAAATGTGCACAAAGATTATGTTGTAGATGATGAAGAGGATGACATTTATGGAGAGTACTTGGAGGAGAATGGTATATCATTTCCCATATTTAATGAAGCAACTGATATGCAAAATCCTAAATTAAAGTTGGGAATGATATTTACTAATGTTTTAATTTTTAGAGAAGCACTAAAAGCAAATAGTAGAAAATTAGGTTATGAATTTATATACAAAAAGAATGAGACGAAAAGGGTTATAGCTATTTTGTGCTGAGGATGGATGCCCTTGGAGAATTCATGTATCTAGTTTACATGGAACCACTACTTACCAAATTAAAAGCCTCCGAAAGCATATAATACATCCTAGAAGATATAAAGTCAGAAGTGCAAATTCCACATGGGTGGCTAAGCATTATTTGGACAGATTGACAGATGATCCAAATTGGAAGGTAAAGTCACGAGGAAGTCAATAAGAAGAGAGGAAAGTTTGCTCCTTTCAGATAGACAAATGTATAGGGCAAAGGCTAAGGATATAGACATGATCGATGGGAAATATCAACATCAATTTGAAAGGGTAAGAGACTATTGTGCACAAGTTCAAAAGTATAATCCTGGAAGCATGGCAAGAGTGGGTGTTTACAGAATTTTCCCAGAATATCCGCCACATTTTTAACGAGTGTTTGTTAGTTTTGCTGCTCAAATAAAAGGTTTTGTAGTTGGATGTCGACCTGTTATTGCTTTGGATGCTTGTCATTTGAAAGGAAGCTTCGGTGGTCATTTGATAAGTGCAGTTTCAAGAGATGCAAATAATCAAATGTACCCTATTGCCATTGCAGTAGTAGAGTCAGTATGTAAAGAATCTTGGACATGATTTTTTGAACATCTTATAGATGCAATTGGAACCATGGCGAGATGGGGTGGGTCTTCATATCTGATAGACATAAGGTATATTAGTCCTATTAATTATTTATTTATATTATTCTTATAATTTTTGTTAATAATTTGATGTTATTTTTTAGGGATTACTACAAACTTTTGCAAAGTTAATGCCCGAAGCCGAACATAGAATTTGCATAAGGCATCTATCCTTAAATTTTAAAGCAAAATTTAAAGGGGAAGAATTGAAGGTCTGGTTATGGCGTGCTGTTGGTGCTTACACTAAAGAGGACTGGAAAATAGCAATGAACACTCTTAAGATCCTAGATTCTAAGGCTCATGATTACTTGACGAAGGAGCCACTTGAATGTTGGGCAAGATCGCATTTTGGGGTAAGTTCTAAATGTGATTTGATATGCAATAATATTTCAGAATCATTTAATCAGTTTGTGAAGGAAGCACGAGAAAAACCTATTCTCACAATGTTAGAAATGATACGTCGACAATTAATGACTAGGCATAATGAAAAAAGAGAATGGGCCAAAACTGTACATACTCAAATATGTCAAAATATTATGAGTATACTTGAGAGAAATAAGAAAAAAGGAATGTGTTATGATGTATTGGTTGTCGGAGAGGGAAAATTTGAGGTGCTTACTGGAAAACACAACTTTATTGTTCACTTATGGATACAAAGTTGTTCTTGCAAAGTATGGGATCTCACAGGAATCCCATGTGAACATGCATGTGCATCCATTACTTTTGATCGGAGATGCTTGAAGATTTTGTAAATTCATTTTACTCAATTGAGAAGTATAAAATGACATATTCAGAAATTATACACCCTATTCCTGATGAAACACAATGGGAACGCATTGAACAAGAATCCATGCAACCACCAATTATTGTAAAAAGACCTGGCCGGCCTAAGAAACAAAGAAAAAGAGCAGCAGATGAACCTAGGAGGATTACAGGAATCGTGAGAAGGTCTCTTTCAATTCTTAATTGTGGGAATTGCGGAGAGAGTGGCCATAATATTCGAACATGCAAGCAGCCTAAGAAAACAAATATTCCAGGAACAAAGGTGCAAAATTTCTTTTGAACTTTACCACATATTATTTGTTGTCATGACATATCTTAATTTGCTTGTTCTGATTTCTCATTTGTTTCAATTGAGATAATTTGTTTCAATTGAGATAATCATAATTGCCTATATGTCAGGATACATCTAATACAAGAAATAAAAGGAAGGAGAAGGAGAAATTTTTTGAAGTATTCAATGCTGGAAAAAGAACTGCTCTATCATCTGAAACTATCTTAGAAAAGGGAAAAGAAGTTGCAGCTGAAAATCAAGTATGCAAAACTATAGCTTCTTGAATGTTTTTATAACTTAGTGTTTAATATTAAAAAATATAGCTTAATATGAAATTGATATTGTTGTAATTTTTTTTGGTGGTACAGGCACTAATGAGAAAATGACAAAATTTTAGTTATTCGAAAATTGTGACTTCGTCTTCAAGTGGCTTCTATCAAAGGAATGCTAGCATTTTGAAGCACGCAACGACATATGAAAGTGTTATTTTTAGTCAAACGTCCAGTAGTAAAGCTTCAATGTCAAATGACAATATTACAAACAAATGCTCAGAATGAAGTTGTAATCATGCATGTTGAGTTGGCTAATGGACTGTTATCTTCATTTTTTGGAGGCCTTTGCAGGACTATTTTTTGTATATGCATTGGCATAATCTACATAGGATTAATTGTCTAATATTGATCACTCACTCTTTTTGTTATCATGAATGTAATGAATTACCTGAATCTAGAATGTTGTTCTTTATAATTATGAAATCAATGAATTTTAGTAATTGTCTAAAGTAGCATTAGTTCAAGATACCACTTTGATATGTCATTTATCTTTGATTACGAACAGTGTGACTTCATCTTTGACATATAGGACATCAAGCTTAGTGTGATGAATGATTAATTATGCTTAAACGACCAGTCACGATGAAACAAAGACATCAAATGAGAAAAAAAACATATAGTGAAATAAGTAAATAAAAAACTTGTCATGTCGAGTGAAACATTAGAGAAACCCAGATCAGAGCATTGAATCTTGGCGAGCATTGAAGTTTGGTTTCTCCTGTTCGAAGTGAAAAGAACATCTATTGAATGAATGAAAGTCATTTTTTTTATTTGTAAAGTCAACATAAGGGTATTATGGACATTTAATACATCAAAATAATAGAAGATAATGAAAAACTTAACAGAGTTTGACAGAAGGATTTAGTTGACAATTTTGCATTAGTTTAGGGATCTTATGTAGTAAATCTATAGTTTAGGGTTAGATATGAAAAAAAAATGATAGTTCGGGGTGTAAAAGGAATTAACCCAAGAAATAAAGAATCTTCAATCAAATTTAGAATGAAATAAAGGAGGACTGAGAAGTAATGGAAACACTTAAAAAAAGAAAACAAAACAATGTGGCATGAATTTTAATTTGTGGAAGTCGAATAGAGAAGGCAAGAAAAAAAATATAAACATATTGGGACAAGACAAATATATGAACTTAGCGAGAGGGAACTGAAAAAAAAAGGAAATATGAAATTTGGGAGAGTATTGGAAGGGAATGAGAAAATGTCTACGGATGTTAAGAACAAAAAGAAGAAGAAAAAAAGAATAAATGTTACTTTCAGCTAGCAAGTGAATAAAGAAATATTGTGATTAGTAACATATTTTTAAAATTAATGAAATAAATAATTTCAAATCAATGTGTAATGATAAAAAACATAAAATATTTACTGTTGAGTAATGTATTTATTCCTTTATAGTTTTATTCATAGTATATGTAGTGATAAAAATCATAAAAATTATAGATAATTGGATAATGCTATTTGAAAGGAATAGTTTCACAAAGTTAAAACAAATTGAGGCACCATGAATTTTGATTCATATAAGAAACCTAATTCATTTGGGATCGTTTGGTATGAAAGCATAATAAGAACTAATTAAGAGTTTGTTCTTGATGTTTCATCCAAACAGCTCATAATTAAGAATAATAACAAAATTATGAACAAAACTTATCGATTGTCTTGAAAAATGGAAAAAAAAGTAGAAATAAAATATTCTTTATGGCCCTTGAAAGAACTTCTTCCTTTTTGGATATATTATGATCAATTTAATTCTTTCGCCAAACAATTTTTGTGCTAAGCTAAAAATCTTAATTAAAAATTTCCCTATATGCAAAATATTAGTGGGTGAATTGAATTAGATTGCAAATAGTGAAGTGGCATCATAAAAAAAATAAATTGTATCCATTTAATTATCAACCAATATTTTTAGCTAGCAGATGCCTTTAAAGTCATGCCAATGTTCCGTGATCTTAAAGAACATATTGACTACGTTTGGTGCAGCTTAAGGAGGATTTTTTTTAAAAAAGCTCCCTTGGTTTTACTTTTTTTTCACTGGACTTTTTTTCCATCTTTTTTCCCACAGCAAAAGAAATGCTATTAAAAACATAATTTTTGAAAAAAACAGATGAAAAGTAATTTCACCGAACAATACATATAAAAAAACAAGTTCAATTTTTTCTCGTAGCAACTCTTCCAAATGCACCCATTGTCTAAAAAGTTAGTCCACTGAACTAGATGGAGAGCTTCTAATGCCCCCGATGCCCTAGCGAACGCCCCCGATGCCCTAGCGCCCTCCCCCCAACCTCCGGCGCCGGCCCCCCTCCTTCCTTTCTTTCCTTCTACTCCCACAGCACTCTCATGGCATCCAACGCTTCTTCCTCACTCCCTCCCCCATCTCTTCAAGCACTTCCTTTCCTCCCTTACCTTCAACCAACAACCCCAAAGCCCCGATCCTTCCATCCCCCCAACCTCCAAATCCCACTCCTCGGCCGGCCCGAGGAAAATGGTCGGATATTGTTATGCAACGGCAGCGTTTGCCGCAGATTTCCCCACGGCAATGGCGGCAACTTCAGGCGTCGATTACTGAGACGGTAGACATCCCACTGGCGAATGTTGAGGATCAATTGGCCATTGGTGAACGCAGCCTCATCGAGCGCTTCCTGGGCGGCAAGGACGATCTCGCGGCCCTTTCCACTGCCTTACCCCAGATCTGGAACATTTCGCATCCTTTAACTGTTCGTGAAATCGGTAATGCTTATCTCCTCTATTCCTTTTCGAATACTGCCGATTATCTGCAGGTCTTCACTCGACCACCAGCTTCCTTTCGCGGACACCTTCTGGTGATCAGCAAGTACAAGTCGTTCTTCCGCCCTTGCGAGGAGCATCCCAGCACTTTGCCGATTTGGATCCAACTGCCTCGACTCACCTTTGAATTGTGTTCATTTGCCGCTGTCCAACATATCACAACGCATTTTGGTACTCCTCTGCAAATCGACATCCCACCGGAGACTACCCTTGGGCGGAATCCTTGTTTTTGTGTGGATATGTGTACCAGATCACCGATGAAACAAGGTCTATGGGCAAGCCTGCCGGATGGCAATCATATTTTCCAACGTGTTTTGTACGAAAACATGCATGTTTCCTGTTTCAGGTGCGGCCTCATCGATCACCGTTTGGAGAGTTGTCCTACGTCGGCGCAAGCTGCCATGGCTGGTGATGAAGCTGGTGTCCTTCTCTACGGCCCTTGGCTACTTGCCAGAATGCTCACACGCAGACCTCCCACGGGTGCACTGCCGCGGCCCTCGTCGACACCCTCGCAGTTGCACAACAGCCGGACGGTCTCGCAGGTGACGTCAGCCCCTACCGGCGGTGTCACGGTGCTTACGACGTCTGCTGGTGGCCAGCTGGTCACCACCCCGACCGTTGCAATCCCAACGGACGTTTACTTGCCCGTTGCGGGCCAATTGTCCAAGGCTAGTCACGGGATGAATAACCTGCCCCCTCCCAGATCTAACGGTAACAAAATTGATTGTATTTTCAATGGTCAGGATGCGTCAAGTTTATCGTGCCTCTCTGGATCACCGACACGTGGCCTCACTAGCATGGTCAACGTTGCACCGGTGGATCACCAGCTCATTGCTCCCACGGCTGCGATGCATGACACTTGTCTCTCCCCTTCATCGAACGGTAAGAAAAAATGTGTTATTTCTAACGGTGATAATGTGCCTGATTTCTCGTGCTCCGTTGGATCTTGGGCACGTGTTCCATCTTGCCTGTCGGATTCTCCCCACCCTTCTCATACTCCAGCACCAGCCCCCCTCCTCTCTTACCTAATCCCCCCAGATCTTCCCCTCCTTCGGCCGCTCTTGTGATGGAGTTCCCTCCCCCTGCAGACATGCATGCTACATCTTCCACCCCCCATGCTCCAACCACCATTGTGTGACCCCTCCGATACATCGCCATCCCTTGATCACTGCCCTCAAGGGGAACGAACCCCTCCCCCAGCCCCTCTCTCTGATCTAGTACACGACACCCTTATGGAGACGGTGCTGGCACACTTCTCTACTCTTGGGACGGCTCCGACCATCTCCGAGTCTGATGAGGAAGAAGTTGACGATAACCTTGTTATGGAACACCCTCCTCCCCGGTCGGAACCCAAGCGTGCTGGCGCCCACCGTGCAACGGCTACCCTGGAGCCCCCGGTGCTTCGTCAACGCCAAGTTCCTTCAAAAGGTAAGAAACCCCTAAATCATAAGAAGAGTACCACTAACTTATCCTTTCCGCAGATTCGCAAATCGGGCCCGTCGGCGTGCTCCGCCGGCCTGGATCTCAACTCATGAAGCTTGTTTGTTGGAACTGTCGTGGCGCTTTTCGCAGTAAGGTTCGCGAGCGCCTTTTGGACATCATCAAGACGGACCATCCGGACTTCCTGGTACTCCTAGAAACACATTCCCCTTCCCCTCGCTCTTTGCAGGTCATTAAACGGTTAGGTTCCAGTTGGAGTGGCGTCTTCGAGCTAGGTAGTGGTCATGCTGGAGGTATCCTCCTCGCTTGGCGCAACCCGGCGACTGAAGTGCCTGTTATTTCTCAAGGCCCGCAATTTCTTAATGCTGTTGTATCTTTTGACCATCTCTCTTTTCTACTCACTTGTGTATATGCCATTACTACGCCTTCGGTGCGCTCGGAGCTTTGGAAGAATCTTTCAACCCCGACTCTGGACGACATCCCCTGGCTTGTCGTCGGTGATTTCAATTATATCTCTTCGCCTTCTGATAAGATGGGGGGTAAGCCGTTCTCGTACACAAGATCCACCCGGAATCTTAGCAGCTTTATTTCTGCTCAGGGCCTGCTAGATGTGGATTGCCCGACTCAGCGATTCACCTAGTGCAACAATCGTCAGGGTGGTGCTCGGATCATGTGCCGACTCGACCGCGCCCTTGTTAGCCCTCACTGGTTTTTCACATATCCTAATCTATCTCTTAAATATCTTATTAGGTGCTGTTCTGACTACTCTCCTATTCTTCTGAATACTAATCATACAAAAATGCCTAAACGATTATTTAAATTCGAACATTTCTGATTTGAACATGAAGAACCACGAAAAATCATCTCACGGGCTTGGGACTCTCGTATCCCAGGTACAAGTACCACCACTTTATTAAATCAAATCAAAAGTAGAATACTCAAATGGAATCGTGACAAGCTAGGCAACCTTGAAACACGCCTTGATCGCACTAAGACTAAAATCAGTTCCCTAGAGCATCGTGATGATTCTGTAGGTCTGGATAACTCCTCCATTCTTAGACTTAGATCCCTCTATCATCTGCGTTCGGCTCTGCTCCGCCAGATCAATATGAAATGGTGGAGCAAATCCCACGTCTCGTGGCTCCAATAGGGGGACACAAATTCCAAATTCTTTCATATGTCCACCATCACTCGCAGTAGACATAATGCTATTACTAAGATTAGTGATCCCAATTCCAACGACTCCTATATTTTGAAAGAAGATCATATTATCCAAGCTTTTGCTAATCATTATACCAAGTTATGGGAACCCTCGGGCCCCCCTACTCTTTCCTCTTCTGTCTAGCCTGCCCTTCCTCAGTTACCTGATGGCTGGCATCAGTCTCTCATCACCCCTGTTACATTCTAGAGATTAAGAATACCTTTTAGAATTTACCTAGTGGTAAGGCCCTGGGCCGGATGGCTATATCATTGAATTCTATCGCACCTACTGGGACATCATTGGTGAAACAATCACTGTAGAGATTCTGCAATTTTTTGACACTGGCTCTCTTCCCAATGCTTGGTGTGAAACTTCCCTGATCTTCATACCCAAGATTAAACCTGCTCTTAAGATCACGAACTTCAGGCCTATTGCTCTTTGTAATGTTCTTTACCGTGCGATTACAAAAATCCTTGCTACCAAGCTCAAGCCTACCCTTCAGTTACTCATTGACACATCACAAAATGCATTCATCACTGGTCGGTCTATCCATGACAATATCCTTATGGTTCAAGAGATAGCTCATTCTCTCAACTCTGACAGACAAAATTATATGATCCTCAAAGCTGACATGGCCAAGGCTTTTGACCGTATTTCCTGGGATGCAATCCATCATGTTCTCACTCACATGAACTTCCCCCCAATTTTTATAAATTGGATTATGTCTTGTGTCAAATCCCCTATTTTTCACTGTATTATCAATGGCAAGATGTCCCATTCCTTCCGCAGCTTAAGGAGTCAGGCAGGGCGATCCGCTCTCGCCTTATCTTTTCGTTCTTATAACACAGACTTTATCTTCCTTACTTAATCACCAGTGTAGCATCGGCAAAATTCAACCCTTTAGAATTAACAACTTTACGGCTAGTCATTTATTTTTCGCTGATGACTTGCTTATTCTTGTTGCAGCCAACATCAAGAATTGCACCAATGTTATCAAAACTCTCACACTTTACTATCATCTTACTAATCAATATATTAATCCCGATAAATCATATGTCCCCCCCCCCCCCCCCCCCCCGCATGAGTACCCGTAGGCGCCAAAGGATCACTACTGCCCTGGGTATACATATAGGCTCCTTTCCTTTTGTTTACCTTGGAGTTCCTATCTCTTATAAGCAGGTCATCGGGAAGCAGCATCGGCTCATTGATAAGGTAACAATCAAGCTCGCTGGTTGGAAAGGTAAGCTTTTAAATCAGGCTGGTAGGCTTACTTTGGTTAAGGTTGTTCTTCAGACATTACCTATTCATATTTTCGCCTCCACGTACATTACTGGCTCTACTGTGGCACTGCTTGAAAAACTATCACGGAAATTTTTGTGGTCTTCTCTTCAAAATACTAAAGGGTGTCATCTTATTGCCTATGACACGGTGCAATTACCTTTTCATTTGGGCGGTCTAAATATTCGTAATATGTCTTATGTGCAAACCTCTCTTCTGGCTAAAAAAGTTTTCAATGTTTTAAACAATGCTGACTCTTTACGGTTGAACCTCATTCACAACAAATATGGCACACTGCACCCGTAGGACATGTCGATCCCTCCTCACCCTGCTCGGTGTTGGAAGGCTATTCTGAACTGTACTTTTGCTATTCGTTCGGGCATCATGCGTCATGTTGGTAATGGGTGCACCACTTCTATTATGCATGACCCTTGGATCTTTGTGTTACCTTTCAACCTTATGCCTACGTACATAAATGTCAATGCTAATCTGGAGAATCTTTTGGTCTCGGACCTTATTTCTAACCAAAGCTGGAATCTTCACATAATCTCATCTCTTTTCAGCCCCCTCTTGATTTCTCGCATTACTGAGTTAACACTTCCCCTTTCTGCCGATGATGACCGGTGGATTTGGTGTCCGCATCCTATGGGTCAGGCCTCCACTGCGAGTATTTATAGATTCTTATGCAATCAGACAACTTCACAGCCCGGGCCTGGGGAGCAGACTTGGACTGTGATTTAGAAGCTCATTGTTCCGCACAAAATTAAAATTTTTTTTGGAAGTTTTTACATAATCGCCTGCCTACTTCAGATTTTCTTTTGCGTTTTAAAAATACCACCAGTCCTGCTTGCATTTTTTGTGGAAATACTGTTGAAACTATTAAGCATATATTTTTTGAATGCTTTTTTGCGAGGAATGTTTGGTATTTTGTTTCTCAGAACTTAAAGTATGTTTTCAAATTCTATGACTCTTGGCCCTCTGGCCGTTGGCTTGAGAAGGTGAGGACCTTGTGCCCTGCTCGAGAGCCAGTTTTCGATCACTTCTCGCTTTTGTTTTCTGGAACATCTGGATTTCGCGCAATGACGCCCATTTTCAGTCCAAATCTGCTACCACCAGGGTTGTGTGGGAGAGGGCCCTTGTGGGGCATAATGAATATGTTAATGCTACATGGTCTGAGGCACGAGACATCATCCCCCAGTGACCTTATCCGGGTCTAGTGGGAGCCCCCCGCGCGGAGTTGGGTCTGTCTTAACTCCGATGGTTCCTTTGTGGAACCTGCGTGTTCGGGGGATGCTGGTTTCATCATTCGTTCACCTGACGGCCAATTTCTTTTTGCAGGTGCCTCTTGTCAATCTGGAAGATCGGCTCTTGAGGTGGAAGTTGCGGCCTTATTGGAGGGAATCAAGATGTGCTTGCATCGCGGCTACAACCGGGTTGAGTGTGGGGTGGACTCGGAGCTTCTTGCGCGAGTGATCAACAACTCTTCTCCTTGCCCGTGGCGCATTCTGAATACTGTCCGCAACATTAGATATCACTGTCAATTACTAGAGGATTTTAAATGTAAACATATATATATCGCAATTGTAATCAGGCTGATTTTTTGACTCGTCTGGGAAGAACTCTTGCCTCAGACATTTTTTGGGAGAATGACTCGGGTCTTCTCTATATTTTGTACCGGGATACTTCTGGAGTAATCACTTAATGGCAAAAATTCATTTTAAAAAAAAAAGTTAGTCCACTGTGGAGACAAAATAATCGATTAAAGTATTTTTACGTGAAACTAAAAAAAAAAAATTGATGTATTCGAATTTTGAAACAAAAATTCACCTATCAATTCATCAACCTAGTGTTAGATTTATTATACAACTTATTAAACCTTCCAATCCACCAATTACATTTCCCTCCAAGTCAACGCTTTTACCTGTTCAACACCCTCGTCCACTACAACTGTCGTCGTCTTCCTCTGCCCTCTTCCATCACCAAAACAACTCCGCCGCCGCCGTGAGCAATAACAAGGAAACAAAGAAAGCAAAAAGATCGATCCCCCAATTCTTCTTCCTCTTCCTCCCTCACAAGGGGAGAAAGAGGCGAATTCGTAGAGACCGAAGCACAAGCACATGGAGGACCAAAGAGATCCTCCTCAGGCTCAGCTCCATGGCTTCGTTATCATCACCCTCCCGCCTCCCGGCGATCCCTCCAAGGGCAAAACCATCACCGCCTTCACCCTCTCCGACTCCCCCACCATCCCTCCTTCTCCTCAACCACCCCGCCAAGTCGCCCCCAACGCCGCCTCCTCGCGCCCTCGCAGTCGCTCCCTCCGCTTCTCCCCTAGGAAGGCTGCCCTCTCCGCCCTCGGCGCCGCCGTAGTCCTCTTCTCCCTCTGGGCCATCCTCTTCTCCGAAGCTCCTATCCAGCTGCTCGGCGACGCCGGGGAGGAGGCCGGCCGGAACGACGATGACTCTCGTTCCTTCGTGTTCCCACTCTACCCCAAGACCAGCGGTCGGATCCTTCGGGAGGTCGGCGATGTGAAGCTGGCGTCCACAGGGGCTCGCGATGTGGGGGGTGCCGGTGGCCGGACGAGGAAGTGGATCAAGTTGGAGGCATCTTCGGTTACCAACTCCTCGGTGGTGTTGCCTTTGGGAGGCAATCTTTTCCCGGATGGGTAATGGAATATTACTTTTTCTTCCTTTCCATGCGGTTATATTGATGGATAAGAACTTTAACATGTATACAGAACAGTACAGAACACTTCATTTTATAGGAATTGTATTCTCTCAGTTATCAATGTATTAGTTCTTTCAAATTCTTCTGGAAAAATGATTATTCGGCATATTCCATCCAAATTATTGTTCAATTGGGTTGTTGCCTTCCACGGTCTTTTTTTTCTTTTTGAAAGTGTATGCCTTTTGAAGTGTATCACATTCCTTTTTTCACACCACAAATGGTTAGAACACATGGAACACTTGGGAATCCAAGGAATTCAGTTGTATTGAGTATCGTGAAATCTGACAAACACCAAGTAATTTTGTATTATCCGGAGGTTATGATCATTAGATTTGTTGCATTCCATTTGAAGGCTATATCTCACCACCGAACATTCTTATTATTATTCAATGACATGATCTTACCAATTGATGATAAACACTGAACTGGATTTTTTTCTTCTTTGTTGCTTATTGCTGGTTTTATCATGTTCTCTCCATCCCTTAGTCCATAATAGTGTAATACATTCTTTCTCACTTTGTTGAGTCATGAGTGACTTTCGCTGATTGTAAAACATCACGTTGGCTGGCTTGATGAGAGACAATAAGGGGGTTCCTTTCTGTGCTATACTGTTTGTAACTTTGTATATAAATAGATGAAGGACTAATGCTTGATAATACAGGTTATATTAGGTCTCTGCAATTTGTATTTTAACTATCACTGTAATGCTAACACAATTCTGAAATTTGAGGTTTACTTCTCTGCATTTCTGCCTTTGAGTATTATATTTAGTTATTTTACATAATAACTAGAAAAGGTTCTCATTAACTAGTGAAGGACAAGTATATTAGGTCTCTATAATTTGTATTTTAACTATCACTGTAATGCTAACACAATTCTGAAATTTGAGGTTTACTTCTCTGCATTTCTGCCTTTGGGTATTATCTTTAGTTATTTTACTTAATAACTAACTTGAAAAGGTGAAAAGGTTCTCATTAACTAGTGAAGGACAAGTATAACTAATTCACAAATGCAGTCACACAAAAGAATGCATGAATGTAGTTTGCAATATATGAATATATTATCATGTTTTAATTTGCAAAGACCCCGTCCTTAGCCCAATCTTATGATTTAAATAAATGATTGACCTCTCACTCTCAAAAGAAAAAGAAGAAGAAAAGATTGACCTCTCACTCTTCGAAAAAGGTTCTGATATAAATTCAAGAATCAGAGTTTTTGGTATTCAATCAATCATGGCTATGTTAAAATTTGTACTCATATATGTAGGATCAACATAAACTCCGCCTATATTTTATAGCCGGTCCCAAGCTCGGATAAAGGAGGAGGGTTGTGTTAGGCCCCGACAGCCAGCATAAAATCCTGTCGAATCTTATGAATATGGATCAACGAATGCGGAATGGCGTCGTATGATCCATGTAGCCGACCCCAACTAGTGGGATAAGGCTTTGTTGTTGTTGTTGTTGTATATGTAGGATCAACATAGCACCAACAGACGGTCGTGTGTGCGAATTGGTCTATAGTGTACCTCTTCTTATTGAGCATACGATAACATATTTTAATTAGAGAATATAATGAACAGGTAAATTCTCAACAGTCTATGCATCTTTTGCAGGGATTCGAGTTGCACCTGAGAAACACATAACAATTCCTCTAAATGTGAAATCTCAAACAGCTTTCTCTTTGATCTTTGCAGACAGTACTATACTACTCTCTTTATTGGAAACTCACCAAGACCATACTTCCTTGATGTGGATAGTGGTAGTGACTTGACATGGATTCAATGTGATGCACCATGCTCTAGCTGTGCTAAGGTATATTTTTGAGTTTCTCACTAGTTATGTTTTTAAATTTTGCAAAGTTGTACCTAAGAGCCTGCATGTCACCACCAAACAAAATTTTTGCTTGAGCCATGCTTGAAATTCTCTATTATGTTGTGCTTTAGAGCTTATTTAATGAAAGGGTTTTCTAGTTTATCCATATTATTTTCGTTTTGGGAATATATTTTTTTCATAGTCCTTTGTGAAAACCTTAATTTCTTGTGATTGATCTAGTATGTATTGTAATTTTGAAATTTGTTCATATTAGTCTAAGCCGTTAAGCTTTTATTGTATTGGTTACCTACTGAAAATTATTGTGTATAAAAATCGGACTTTATAGGGACCTCATCCTTTGTACAAGCCTACTAGAGGGAATATCGTTTCACCAGGGGACTCTTTGTGTCTGGAATTACAAAAGGATCAGAAGAACCAGTATTGTGATTCTTGCAAGCAATGTGACTATGAGATAGACTATGCAGATCATAGCTCTTCCATGGGTGTCCTTGCAAGAGATAGAATACATCTACATTCTGAAAATAATGAAGATGTGAAATTGAATTTTGTTTTTGGGTATGTCAACTGTCAATGCTTTCATAACACTCTGAATTATGCAATATCCAAACTGCAACATGATATGGGTGAACTCTTTGAAACTATAATTAGGTGTGCTTATGATCAACAAGGCCAACTTTTGGCCTCTCCTGCAAAAACAGATGGGATCCTCGGACTTAGCAGCTCTAAAGTTAGCCTTCCTTCTCAACTGGAAAGCCAAGGAATCATCAGCAATGTCATTGCGCATTGCATCAGAGCTGAGGCTGATGGAGGATATATGTTTCTAGGTGATGACTTTGTTCCCTTGTGGGGTATGACCTGGATACCCACACGAAGTGGCATTACGTAAGTTTCAAATTTTCACATGATACTGGTACGTGTTTTAGGTAACTTTGGTGCTGTGGAGATTATTTTCTCTTAGCACTCATGATTCTTTTTTCTGAAGTGCATATGCTATTGTCATAACAGTTGTAAAGATCATATGAATTTATGAGCTGTGCTAGTTGCATATGAAGTCGCAGTTTGTCAGTGACAAGATGCATGGTTTTTGTTTTTTCTGGATTTTCTTTGCAAGTTCTTATGCTGAGATCACATTATGGTACAAGAGAAATAGTGTTTTTTTAGAAGTGGTACAAGAGAAATATGCTTCCAATATATTCATAACTTCCCTTGTTCATTTACTGTGTCTGCCTAAATCCTGATTCTTACCATTAATTTGATGCCAGATTGTAAGCTCAAAATGTTAGTAAACATATTAGATATGACTCATTTTAATTTATGTTTGGATTCTGGGTACTCTGGATAACAAAAAAGAATCTGGTGTATGAGCTTGAACTATATTCCTTGGATATTTGGTAATTGTTAGATAAATTCTTAAAAACAGCATACCTGTATGCATTTTATTTTCTTTGGTAAACAACATCCTCGAGTAGATACCATATAAGAATTTTGACTACCAATTTGCATTCTTGTATAAAAAAACATACCTTCTTTTTCTCAGAGAGACAAAGAAACATGCCTCCTTTTGAGTCTATATAAGATTACAGTTACAGCTATGTAAGACTTTTCTACATCATGCAGTTGTGCTCCCAATTGTAGGCTCCTTGCACCCAAATATACATGGATGTCTTTTAAACTCAGTAGTCATATTTTGTCTTATTGAAAAAGCCAATTAAGAACTTTTTTAATTAAATTTGCATGAAGGAAGTGGATCAACCCTTGTTTTGAACAATTCCAATTGTTACAGCAAATGTAAGAAGAGTCATAGTCATGCATCATTGTCATTATGTAGTTATGTATATTGTTTCTTCAAAATATGTAACATGTGTATTATATGTACTATCATGTATCTTTGTGGAAAAAATGCATCATAAACATCCATGTGTGAATGCAGCAGGATTATAAGTTCAATGATTCTTAAAAAGAAAGAATCTGGCAGTTAAATAGTATTGAAATGATAATTTTTCGGGCTGTAACATTGACATTGTCTTATAAGGTTCTTATGTGTCTAACGTCACAACAGTGAATGCAAAAGAAACTAATTGTTTAATTCAAATACATTGATTTCTGTATCGTTCCAATCCAGACTAAAGTACAATCCTCTTTCTGATTGATCCATCAGTTTATGCAGTCACAGCTTGAAATTTGTTTAATTATCTGTCTTTTTCATCTTCTTGTCACTTGTGTTGTTTGGAATGTATCTGATACGTATGATTGTTCAATAAGATTTTTTGTACTTCTTCAACTCCTTTACTAGGATACATGATGAAACATATCTTATGTATATTGCAGCAACTTTTACCGCTCAGAAGTTTCAAAAATAAATTATGGTGGGCAACAAATCAGAGTAGGGGGAAAGGAATTAAAAGAAATCCCTATAATATTTGATTCAGGAAGCTCTTACACATATTTTCCAAATGAAGCATATGCAGAACTGATGACTTCTGTAAGTACTTGATAATGATCATTTGGAATGTTCAAGTTGCTTAATCACTAACCTTGGAACCTTTTTTATCTCAGCTAAAATATGCCGTGAATGGTCTTGTCCAAGATGAGTCAGATCCCACATTGCCAGTTTGTTGGCGTGCTCAGCTTCCTGTCAGGTGCACTGTATCCATGTTGTGAATAAGCTTGTTGATCATAGTTGCGCATTTATGTTTTAGTGGTGATAAATATATGCATGTTGAACAGTTTTGTTCAACTGTTTCGATACGAAATATTCTTTTCTCAACATTTTCTGCTCCAGTTATCAGGAGCTCTCTTACAAAAAAGTGTTATCGGTAATGCAACAATCTGATAACTGAAAATGGCTCTTTGGTGTACCTGAATATCAATTACAAGCATGTAAATCTTTGATTATAGATGTGTATTGTAGATGCTGTTCTCAATTATTAGTTTTCTATCTTAAATGATTTGTGGTTTCTCAGGTCTGTTAGAGAAGTTAAACATTTCTTTGAGCCATTGACCTTACAATTTGGAAAGAAATGGTGGGTTATGCCCAGAACATTTACCATTCCTCCTGAAGGTTATTTAATGATAAGTGTAAGGCTCTTTTGACCTCTGTAATGAACTTTTTCGGTTGAAGAAAATATTTAGAATTGTGATCTGTGCTTGTTAATACTTGTGTACAGAGTAATGGCAATGTGTGCTTAGGCGTGCTGAATGGAACTGAAGTCCATGATGGATCTACCATTATCTTAGGAGGTATGCTGTGGTACTAAATAGATTTTAACATGCAGATATTTAAACATGTTTATGTTTTGAATTCTCGACATCTTTTTCGCAAATTATCAAAAAGATGGTATGAAGAAACTTTAAATTATCCATCCCAACTTTTCAGATATTTCTTTACGTGGGAAATTGGTCATATACGATAACGTGCAGCAAAGAATTGGTTGGTCTCCGTCAGCTTGCGCTCGACCACAAAGACCCAGAGGCTTCCCTTTCCTCTTTTGAGAATCATTGTCGCTGCAAAGAAAATAGGGTATCAAACATGACATAAATTGATACTAGTAAATATATATTTATGTATATAGTGTCACACTGCTTGTAAATATATTGCATATGATAACGATAATGTAAATTTTGATGGGATTTATACGATCTAAAGAGCATGCTATAGTTGTCATCCGATGTATATGGAGGTGAGAAAATGATTCAAAGCTTGTTTTCATCTTAGTTTCTCTTTCCTGCATCCTACTTGAACCTCTTGCAGGACACAAAATACTTCATAGCAGGAGGTACTGAGAGAATAAAAAAGAAGTGCATCTATGCATTTTCCTTTGCCACTGTACTAACAAAAAGAATGTTTCCAGTTAAGAACACTATCTTCCATATATTTCATTATCCCTTTTGTTTTCTTGGAAGGGGCCTTCCGTTAAAAAAAAAATCACACGGATGGCCGGGGCAGTATTAATGGCGAACAAGTCATTAGATTTCAGGCCACTAATCAGGATGGTTTCACGCGTACGTGTACCTCAGAAACAAGTTTTATTAATAAGAGGGAATTATGGACTTGTTTCGGATCTTTTTTTGAATTCACCGGCTTGGGTTAGAGGTCATGCAAGTTGTTGAACATTTGAAGATTCAAATCAAAGTATTTGGTTACGCAGATGAAAAATATTATAAGACAAGGATATAAGTTTCATGGGTAAAAATTAACTCAAAAGTTTTTTAATCTAAGAAAAATATTAGGCTGTTTTTAATAAACTTGTTCCACATTCCCAAACCTTACATTCCGGGGAACCGCTGTCCTTATGACTTGTACAGTTATGTAATTTTAATATATATATATATATATATATGTATATATATATATATATATTTAATAAGATCTTATCTTAGACAACTGTGTCACGGTGGTAAATCTGTACCTTATGCTCAAAAGTGACACCTAAAGCACAAACATGGACTCTCAAAAGTCCCAGGTGGTCGGATGCCGGCGTCCATATTGGAGCCACATCTATTCTTTCACCTCGATTGATGGGTGCTAATAACACTGTACCGCCCTAATGGGTACCCAAAAAAAAAACACAAACATGGACTGACATAAATCAGAAGACTCGGAACCATTCAATCTTTTTGCTCTACTTTCAGAGCATTGGAAAGGAAATTATAGCTGTCTTACAACCGTCTCAGCGGATTCTGTATAACCGCATTATGATACAGAAATTAACCATCACTAGGTTGCATGTAATGTTATATCCAGAAACTTGCTTTGTTACCTTGTTCACTTGTTTTTGCTCTTGGAGCAAGAACACACAAACACCATAAATTGTCAAAAAGGACCTCCCGGGAGGAAAATATCACTTAAAAGTGCAAGAGATGATTCAATAATAAGCTAATGCCTTCACTATTTCTTTTGCTTGCGTCCATAATCCTCGACAAACAAAGTATTCATATCATTCATCCGAATGTCTTCATTATTCTGGTCCAAATGCTGGTGGCCTCTGAAGTTGGTTCATCGTTAGGCTCCTTGAAATTAGCTTTTTCACTCAACTCTACGAATGCATCGACCAGATTGTGGAGCCTTGCAACAAACTCAATAAGAAGAGAAGAAAATGTCGCCAAAGACAATGCACTGGCGCTTTCATAAGTTCTTGACAAGTCTTCATTTACCCCTGGATCTGAAATGAATGACTGATGATAAGGCCAGGATATCTGTTTTCCATATGACGCATCTGGCTTTGGAGATGAGCGACCAACATCAATAATCACAGAATCATAAGCATCAAAACTTTTGGATTGAAATGGTCTGAGATCAAGTTGTGCTTCACTAATTGATTTGGTTGGAACAAGCCTTTTTTCTTCTTCCATGGCATTACTGTAATCTAGAATGCTTTTAGTTCCTTGAGGGAATTTTTCAATCTCCCAGCACTGTAAATGCACCAGAAGATATGATTTCTGGTCTATCTTCTTCTGCAGCTCTTCAGCTGCCTCAACAACATCCAACAGGAAGTTTGACGAATTTAATTTTGTCATCGACTTGACTTTACTGCCAATCTCTCGCAACACTTTGGCACCTTCAGTGCCAACTCTCTGCAGCTCTGCACTAAGAATTTGTCTGCTTTCTGGCGGAGCCTGCAAGATGAATGCCAAAATACTAATTTTTAGATAGTTTTTCTTTTTAAACGGTAGTGTTCTGGTTAAGTAGCACTACATAAGGACGATTGCTTCCTCACAACTGACTTTTGGACTGGAAATCTCCCTCCAAATATGCACATCCACACTTTTGTTAAAAATACAGGGTCACTTCGACTCAGAGGCAATGAAAATGTGTAGGTATGTATACAGTTATGTGTATAAATGTCTTATTCTGGGGCATCTTCATAGGAGACACTGGAAAGGGTAATCCCTCAACTTAAAATTGGAATGTCAACTGGAGAAGAAGAGAAACAATCAACCAAGATTTAGGCCGCCTCGTAACTGGTGGGGAAGCTAGAAACCAATGAAAATAGATGCACCAAAGGACAAGGATTTCATTCAAGTGAATAAAGCAGGATGGAGAAAAGACCAAACTTTCTACCTGCTAAGAACAGATAAGAATGCATGCTTTTAATGATCTATGACGTGAACATACCACCCCCTTTACAGGAAAAAGTGGAAAAGGTTTCCTTGACAAGAAAATGCTTACATGTGTCGAAAATCCAGGTCTCAGGGGATGACCAAATACATTAGAATATCCCGATAATTGGGAGTAAGTGGCGTTTTCCAAATAAAAAAATCATTATGCCTGTGACTTTCATTATGTAGTAAGTCACAGTTAACTAGTTGAATGGGAAATCAGGAATGGTTTCTCAAATTAGGTCCAAACAAACTATTCAAGTTTCAGACACTTGAATGGGCACTGCAGTTTATAAGGATGCTAAACATAGAATACGTCGTACCTGAATTTCCGAAAGTATGCATCCATGCAGCGCCATAACCATGAAGGCGCAGTGCCGAAGTGCTCCACTAAGAATAACATAATACTTCCAAGGATAATTCAGCATCTTGTAACGACCATGTGGTGGTTCCCAGATAGCAAAACCTAGCTGAGAGAATAAAAACAATAATATTGTAAATCACTTTACATGTATTTGAGATGATACTACTTGTTATAGTAGATACACACAAGAGCGTCCTCTTGACTTGTGGATTGAACAGCAGATCTATATCCGCTGTATACAGGGTCATCATAAGCTTGGTATGTAAGGATTTTTGAAGGGATCCTTTCATATTCAACACATTGAAGGTATCCACTGACACATCCTGCCAAAAAGAAGGGAATAAGCTAACTTGGAAAGATTGTACAGTGATTAGCATCATTTGAGAAGTGACAAACAGTGATTATCATCATTTGAGAAGTGACTAACACTATCACAAGTGAATTTTGAGCGCAAACAGTCGGAAGTTAAGCTATAATTGGAACATTGTGTAGAGTAAGAAATACCTTCTAAAGAATTTGCCACACCCATGAAGTTCTTAGCAACAAGATTGTGCAAATCCTCTCCCGACCATATTGGATAAATGAAAATATTCACGCCCAAACAAACAGCAGCACCAATGGCAATAAGTAAAAATCGACTCACAGCAGTCTCAAGAAACTGCTTTGTTTTGTATCCCGACATAACTATATAACAAAATGTAAGCAAGTAAACTCGAAATCCATATTCATAAGGTTTCATTGTTGGGTAGAGTTTAATGAAGTTTGCAAGAAAACCTGGAACAAAAAAATATTGTCATCATTAGAGAAAAGTTGAAAAGTACTTCAGGTTTTCGACTAAAGGGAAAAGGATAAGTTTATGGGTATGGGCCTCACCCATTATAAAGATGCTGGAAATAATCATCACTTCTTCCCATTCTGCACACAAAGTGGCGAGTTCTGCAATCCCTAGAGCAAGGCCTCCAGCAGTTAATGTGCCCAATGCACGGTTTAATCCTTTGCTCAGTGTAGCACCTTCATGACAAGGATTACAGTTGTTTATTCAGAATGTCTCAAGGAGTCTATTTTATTTCAAACCAACAATCTTACGAGAGTCCAATCAAAGGAGTCAGAAGGAAAGAATCTCACTACTTTTAATGTCAAATACTCTAGTGACGACTGAAGAGAATTTGCATCCTAGCAATTGCCGAGACTTACAATCCTTACAAAGTCTGCAGAAATAGACATAAAAAACGCGATGGACCTAATACAAACTACACAATGTCGTTTTTCTGATTTCATATAAGATGACAAATGCTATGGTAATAAATAACAATCCCTAAGTTTGAAGCACAAACCCATCGTTTAATCACAGTACATCGATTCAAATAGCATGAAGGACTACTTTGATAAAAGCTTAATCCCAATAAGAATGCAAGTGACACCAAGATTAAAGAAGAGCTTCACCCCAGTTCCAAAACTTTGCATTAAAAATACACTGTATGGCACTCCAAGCACTCCAATAGTCCAGGCAATATTTGATGTCAAAGAAGCAAAAGGAACAATATAAATGCAGTGACTGTAGATAAATTGCTCTACGCAGCAGGTCGTGAAGAGAGAACGAACGAACCTACGCTGAATTCAAAGACGACGACGACGGTGAGGATTGCCCAGACTGAGTGCTTGGCGAGGTCCTTGAACGTGTCCTCCTTGAGGAAGATGATGAACGAGATGAGGGAGAGCGCCAGCCCGGCCTTGACCCCGAACGCAACCTTCCTGGGGTCCGAACGCGCGAACTGCCACACCGCGGCGACCAGCGCCCGCGCCCTCCCCCAGGCGCTGGCGATACCGTCGGAGACGCGGAGGGACCATCGGCTCAACGACCAACGTTGCGCCCGATCCTCGTCGGCGTAGTCGCCCCTGAAGCTCCATCCGCCGGCGCCGGGGGGCGGCCTGGCGATGGAGGAGGAGAGGAAGAGCCGCTCCTTGCTGCGCTGATCGAAAGCGTAGCGGAAAGATCCCAACTTGGCCGGCAAAAGCGGTTCCTTTACACTGCCGCTGATGCTATTAGACTTCATGGCATGGAAAGAAAAAAAAAATTGAAACTTGAAACAAAAGAATGAATCAGGAGGCAGAGTTAAAAAAGCAGTGTGGGCAGGCAGCAGTTTTCTACTGGACACAGGGTTGGTGTTAGTCCCACCAACAAAAAGGGCCACAACATTAAAATAATATTTAAAAAATGCTATCTATATGCAGCAGCACAATTTATGAAATTTAAAATATGAGTGTGAAATGCATTTGTACATAAAGAAAAGATAAAAAAAGGGTTGAATTAAGTTTGAAAATTTTGAAGGGGTCATTTCTCTACTAAAAGAATTTTCTCCCCTTAACTCATTTAAGCTATTGATATTTTTCCAAATAATTCTTAAACTTTTATATTAATCACTTACCTTCTCTGTGATTCTCAAATTTTAAGTAACCCAACTTTTCTCTTATCTTATAATTTATATTTATTAAATTATATTTTCACCCTTCAACATAAAATAAAGAAAGATTTTAAAAATAGTAATAAGAAGAAGAAAAGGATTCAATGTAAGGAGGCGAAGACCATTTTCCATGGAACAGGGCTGTCCAACCCATTTTCTATTTCAATTTTTGAAATTCTATTTTGTCTATGGCTTATTATTTAAGAACAAAAGGTAATAAACTGAATATGAAAAAAAAAATAAAGAAAGATAGCTGAAAAAGTTAATGTTCTTAATGTAATGAGTTTGAAGTTTAAAAGAGGTGTGTGATGAACACGAAAGTTTAAGAATTATTTTTGGGAAAAGACAATTTAATAGTTTAGAAGAGCCAAGAGGTAATGGACAAAAAAAATCGCAATAAAAGATGACAAGATACTGCTTTACCCAAAATGTTTCGAAGAGAGAGAAAAATAATACTCTATTTAATTTATTCAGGTTTCAATCTTTATACTAAAAAATTAAAAATGATCATGTCATGTCGAAGTCAATTTTGGTCCGCGTTGTTACTAAAATTCAACCATACCCCTGTCTTTCTGATAATATATATATTTACTATTAAGAATAACAATAAATAATTTAGTTGATATTTGGTATATTTGATCATTTTTATTTGCATTATCTTTGTTCCTATATGTTTATCTTATAAAATCGAACAAATAGTGAACAAGTGAAAGAAAACATATATTTGTGTTTAAAATTAGAGTTTAACGTTTGTGGGTATCACCATTAATTGTCCATTTATTACCGTTAGATTCATAATAAATAACACAATTATTTTTTCCTTAAATTATACATTTTATTTATACGATAGTCTAGAATGTTAATATTCTCGAGATCTTTTATAAATATTCTCATCACAACAATCTTGATAACATATGTAACTTATTATTTGGTGTTATATTTTATTGATAAATTGATTGATGGTTTATTTTGGCATGATTTTTTTTAAAAAAAATTGACATTAATGATTTATTATCAATTCTTGTATTTTGGATCACATGCATATGACTATGACTACAGTGAGTTTTCTGACAAATATATTTCTGTAGATATATTATTTTAACACGAGATTTATTTAAGGAAAAAATAAAATTTTTATCACTTGTTTCAATATTTTATTTTTTTACGTTCTTGATTTAAGATATAATCCACTGGACAACACATCGTTCACGGAAGGTGCATAACATGGTAAACACGTGGAGACGTGTAGATCAGTAGATTTGTGTGTGCTGGTTGGCGGATTTTTGTTTTTATTTTATTTCCGAAAGAGTTGTGACCATTTTCTTGATCTCGTCAAACCTTCCAAGTAAACCGGAAACTTTAAGTTACTTTAATTTAGTTAGGAATCCCGTTTTGGCAACTTTATGAATTGCAATTACTACACTTTATTTTGCAATATTTCCCTTTTTAAGTTACAGGAATATTTATTCACATGATTATTATAAACAACTTGGTCGAGGAGCTTCGAGTTTTTTAAAAGGATAAATTTGCTTGTTAACTCGAAATTCATGAATTTAATCTCATAACTTTATTTTGCGTCCGAATCACTGAATCATTCCAGACTTTTACGATTCTTTCCTTCATAATATCTCCGAGTGATTATTGTTTAAGTTCCAATTTTTTGTATTAAATTATAAACTTAAGATGATAAGTTGCAAGTTGTAATATTCTGATAATCCGCACTAATAGAAAGAAGAGTCCATCTATCGTTTTTCAAATTTTACGTGAATAATTAAATTGACAGATTAATTTAAAATATGTTTAGACTAGTGTTGTTGCAATCGGACCGTCGACTAGCCCGACAATACGGTCTATTTCAAAGTTTAAAATCGAGGTGACTTTCGGATCTGATTGAATCGGTCAAAATCAGATAAAGCTGAAAAAATCGGATCAAATCGTGTTTCTATTAAATCGGCAGGTTCAGAAAAAAATTAAAATAACCCAAAACCAAAGTCCAAAAGCCGAACCCGAAGTCTACTTATTCTCAAATCCTAAAATGAAAAAGCAATTGTGCGACACATCGATTTCTTCCTTCTTTTGCATGTGTTGACGCTAGCTATTGACGTGATCAACTCCGACGGTGGTGACTGGCAATGGACGAACGTGAATTGCTTGGCGATCTCTGCAGACTGCAAGCACCGCACACGAGAGGGCCATGTTGCCGAAAGCACCGCACACTATTGCAGGCGCCGCCACCACAAGCACCACACACGACGGGGGAGGTCTCTGACAACGCCGTCGTGCAAGGGAGGACGTCTCTATCGATGTGAGACGGGGGGTCTCTGTGTGCTGTTCGCAGTGGCATCGCTGAGAGCCTCCCAGTCCGAGCGCTGCTGCCGCACCATAGCCCTCAGGCTGTCACGCTCTCACGCAGCACTGTTGCATGCGTTGTGTCCTGTGTGGCAGATTGCCCGAGTTCACGTGGTGGTCGGTGATATTAAATTGCTATAAACATTGCAATTTGATAATTAAGTAAATAATTTGATATGTGAATAATATTTTATATGTAAATAATTTGATATGTAAACAATGCAATCATGTTTGTTATGTAAAAAATTGATAATATAATGTATCATATTAAATTATAATATTTTATTAATAATTGGTCCAACCTACCGGTCCGATCAGTTTGATCTGAAATGAACGCCTATCCGGGTCGATGTCCGATTGAGCCTGATAACATTGGTTTAGATGAAGTGAAAAGTAAATAAGACATGAAAAATAGATTTGATAAATTAATTTTAATGAGTGTTTGAATAAAAAATAAGGATTATAAATATAATATATACTTTTATCAATTAATAAAAATAAATGTATAAATTAATTTTTATTAAAAATATATAATTTAAATATAATAATTTTTTAATAAATATATTTAACAAATTATTAAAAAACTTTAATAAAAACATAAATAATAAATATGACCTAATTTCATCTTAATTAATACGACTTGATTTTACTCGAAGATCAAACTTATATTAAAATATTTGGTAAAATCAGATGGAATTCCATGCAAACTGTTGGGTCAAAGTTTTAATGACATATGAAATTATATTTTGATGAAATAAACCTCGAAAAATTAAAGAGAAAAATGTATATGTAAAGCATTTGATGTAGAACGGATGTAGAGCAATAATTTTTCTTATTAAACTAATAAAATAATTATATATTAATTTTTAATATATGTTAAATAGTAATGGTAATTAAGATCAAGATCATCGGATTATCCGATCATCATGATCAAGCCATATTAACAAATATGACTAATTCAACGGTTCTAATTTATTTAGCCTTAGATGATATATTTTTATTATCAAATTACCCAAATAAATATATATTATTTCATCTAAGAAGTATATAATCAATTTGATGATGAATTAGAATAATTAAATTAATTAAATGATAAGAAATAAGCATTCTACACGAAGGTGTAGAGCGGGGTGCTCTACATACTCATTAACCCCAAAATTAAAATGCTGAAAAAGTTCAAGAAAAAGAGATAACTTTATGCACAACTTTGATTACATAATTGACTATGTGTGAATTTGTAGAGAATTCTGTTAGCTTTCCATGAACTCTAAGATCATCTAATTTGGATAACTGTGCAGAAAGTTATGATCAAAAGAGTGCAGGTCGGTCAACCTGCCGGTCGATGCAAAGAAGGCTGGTCGACAGTCCGGTCGATCAAATGAAGATGCCGGTCGACCGATTCAGAACCGATTGACGTCGAAATTATACCGGTCGACAGTCCGATCGAAGCACTGGTCGACCGATCAACTCAACGGCTATAAATAAAAACTGCGAGACTATACCGGTCGAGACACCGGTCGATAGTTCGGTCGACCGACCAGCTGCGGTAACTGGAGAAATGGCGCAACGGTCACATAGACCGGTCGACCGATCCAGAATTTCGGTCGACCGGCCTCTGAGTCAAATGAACAGTAACGATCAAATTTGAAGGAGGAATTTGTGGAATGATTTCTGGATGAATTTTCCACACATTGAAGGCTATAAAAGGAGTGCCAAAGTCAGAGGCAAAGACACCCTATTCACTCATTGAAGAAAAGCTTCAAGTTATCAAAGAGAGATTATTTTCTTGAAATTTTTATTTTATATCTTTCTCTTCTTTCTCTCTTCTTCTCTTGTGAGCTTAGCTTTGTAAAAGAGAGAAACAATTTTGTTCAGAAAAATTAGAGAGAGCTCCTGTGTAAAAGAGGTTCAAAATCTTACTCTTGAACGAGAAAAATAGATTAGCTTCATAGGAGGAGAAGTTGCCTTACCTCTCGAAGCGGAGAAAAAGGCGGTGGTATAAAGGGCTTTCTTCCTTGTCCCATTTAGAACAAAGGAAGTACTAGTGGAATCTCCGACGGTCTCGAGGTCGAGAAGACGGAGCGGGAACGTAGGCCAAGATATGGCCGAACCTCGTCAACAAACCACCGTGTCCATTTGAGTTTGATTTTCTCTCTCTCTCCCCCATTCATATTGAATTTATGATCTGAATTATAAATGATTTAAGAATCAATTTTGTGCTTCCGCGATGATTTTTGTGAAATCGATATTTTCAATTGAACACCAATTCATCCCCTCTCTTGGTGCCCTTTGGGATCCTACACAAACGCCTTCCAAAAAAATTGAATATAAAATAAAATTAGGTGCTAAGTTATTTCTCATGATCCGTGAAACTAGAGAAGCGTGCATTCTTTAGGATGGATATGTAACACATATACCAACTCCGTACTTTCTCTCTTAAATCTTATAAGTGCGCAGGGTCTCACTTGGTGCAACAATCGCCTCGGTCCTACCAAGATCAAATGTAGGCTTGACAGAGTCCTTATCAACTCTCACTAGCTTTTAAAATTTCCAAACCCGTATGTTGCTCCTTTAATATGTTGTGTGTCTACTCACTCTCCTTTACTGTTTTCTACGAACACCTCCACTAGAAAGCCTAATCATTTAAATTTGAGCAATTCTGGTTTGATTATAAGGAGCCAAAGAATATTATCCAACATGTTTGGTCTAACCGTGAACCAAATTCTGATATATATCGTTCTCTCTGAGAGATCAAAACAAAAATTCTAAAATGGAATAAAGAAACTTTAGGTGATAGGGCGGGATTATATATCGTTCTCTCTGATATATATCGGCTTGCTACTATCAAACAAGACATCCTCCTTTTGGAAGCAAAAGATGATAGGGCGGGATTAGATGTCCGAGACATTAAGAAACTTAGATCACTTTATCATCTCCATGCAGCTTATCTTCGCCAAATCATCTTGAAATGATGGAGTAAGTCTCGTGTTAAATGGCTGGAGCACAGGGATAAGAACTCAAAAATTTTTCACCTCACCACCATTACTAGGCACCAAAAAAAAACAAGATCAATCGCATCATTGACGCTGAAAACCCAAACATTCCCATAACCGTGGAAAGCACAATTATTGAGAAGTTTGTAAAATTTTACACTGATCTTTGGAAACCTACAACAATCCCTATTATTCCCATTGAGAATTGGACTAACTTGCCTTCTTTACCTTCTTCCTGGCATACCCACCTTACTGCACCTATCTTCCCAACTGAGATCTGTGAGGATATTTGACATATGCCCCTGGAAAAGCCCCTAGCCATGATGATTTTATCCTGGAATTCTTTAAAAATTACATGGGTCCAGACATTACTAAGATATCCTAAACTTTTTTGAAATAAGTCACATGCCCAAAAGCTGGTCACCAACGAACTTAATCTTCATCCCCAAATCTCAACACCCCAAAGTGATTACTGATTATCGACCTGTTGCCCTTTGTAATGTATTATACCGTATTACCTCCAAAATCTTGGCCAACAAGTTGAAACCAACCCTTGGACATATCATTGATCCCTCACAGACCTCCTTCCTATCACCATTCAGGAGATAGCACACTCTATGAAAAAGGGAAGGAAAAAATATATAATACTCAAAGATGATATGGCTAAAGCTTTCAATAGAATCTCTTGGGATGCTATACATAAGACTCTTACAATCATGAACTTTCCACCTAGGTTCATCACCTGGATCATACTATGTGTCAAATCACCCATATTCCATTGTCAAATTAACGACACTATTTTTGCTCCTTTTTCTAGCTCGAAGGGTATTCTGCAAGGGGACTCTCTCTCGTCATATCTTTTTATTATTGTCACACAAACTTTGTCCTCCCTCTTAAATCAAGTTGTGGTAAACAATGATATCCTTCCTTTTAACCTTGGAACGACTTCCATCAGTTACTTACTTTATGTGGATGATCTCTTGATATGTGCTGAGGCTAATGTTAAAAATTGTAGAAACATAAAAAAAGTCATGCATCTCTATTATCTCCTCACAAATAAACTAATTAACCTTGATAAATCTTATGGCTACTTACCACACCACATATCAGCTAAGAGGAAGCAGGCCATTATCTCTACCCTAGGCATTAAACAATGCACTTTTCCTTTTGTTTATTTGGGAGTACTTATATCTATTAACTGTGTTACGAAAAGGCAGCACCATGCTCTCATTGAAAAGTTCTCTGGTCGATTATCTGGATGGAAAGGTAAACTCTTAAATCAGGCTGGTAAGCTAACTCTCATTAAATTTGTGTTGAATTCTTTCTCCTCTCATATTTTTGCTTCTCCCTATGTCTGCAAATCTACTATTGCATTGCTTGAAAAAATGAATAAAGCCTTCTTGTGGTCCTCTCATGGTACTAAAGGCTCTCATCTTCTTAGTAGACAGACTGTGCAGTTACCCTTCTTATCTGGTGGTCTCGGCATCAAGAACTTGCATCTCATGCGCACTTCCTTACTCGCTAAAAAAGTCATGGATGTACTGAATGGCTCCTCGAGCCTTTGGGTAAATCTTGTGATTAACAAATACGACCCCTTTCATCTATGGTCTGTTAGTAATTCTTGCAGGTCACTTGCCTGGCCTTGGCGCTCCATTCTGCACTGTGCAAATGACATTAGCGACAATATTAAAAGACACATTGGTAATGGTAACACCACAAATAGTATTTCTAATCCTTGGATCTTCATGACTCCCCTATGTTGCATGCTCACTCATATTACTTTTGATTCGTTTCTACCTACGACTAAAGTCTCCTTTTTTATCTCAAATGGTAAGTGAACCTCCCTCTGCTTGAACTTTACTTTGGCCCTACTCTTGTGTCGGCTATTTCCTCCATTTGCTTACCCCCACCACTGATGAGGATACATGGTTGTGGACACACCACCCTCGTGGTATTATTACGGTAAATCTGTCTATAAACACTTATGCTGCCAAACAACTCTGTCACCGAATCTTCAGCAGTCCACTTGGACTGATATCTGGTTTGCGTGTGTTCCGCATAAGCTAAAGTTTTTTTTGTGGAAGCTTAAACACAATAGGCTGCCTACTATGGTTTCTATTATGAGTTTTAATCCAAATGTTTCTCCTGTCTGTACTTTATGTGGCTTGGCTCTTGAAACTATAAACCATTTATTTTTCGAATGCTCAATCGCAAGCGCCATTTGGAACTACTTCCAGAATTTTACCCACTATTCTTTCCAGTACCACCCCTCGTGGCAATCCGGTGATTGGATCCGGGAAGGGGATGACCTGGTCCCCCGTCCAAAATGACCCTGAGATAACTTTTTGCATTTTGCTTATGGAATCTTTGACTTATTCAGAATGACGACCACTTTTAGTCCAAGCATACTATCATTTCCGTGATGTGGAAGAGGGTTCTGGCTAGTCATAATGAATATGTTAGATACAACCGATCTGAGGCAATCTCTCGCACTACCTCCCCCCGTGACCTTTTGGTCAAGTGGGAGCCTCCTCCCTCGAGTTGGGTTAGTCTCAACTCGGACGGGTCTTTGGTGGGCCTCGGCAAGCTGGAGGTGTCGAATACATCATTTTTACCGTTGTTGGTACTTTTATTTCTGCAGGGCGCTAAGGAGGGATGCCGGCTCTGTCTTGGAAATGGAAGCGTGGGGACTTATGATGGGTTTGAGGTGTTGCATATGTCGCGGTTTATGCAAGTTCTCCTGTAGGATAGATTTCGCTCTTTTGGCCGACATTATCCTGAAGAAGACACCTTGCACTTGGAAAAATTTGAATGTTGTAAGCCACATTTGGCATGATATGGACCTCCTAGAATCTGTTACTTGTCATCACATTTATCGCGAGGCTAACCGTGCCGCGGATTTTTTGGCCAATTACGATCGGAGTTCTATCTCCGACATTTTTTGGGAGGAAAACCCACCTCATGGCATCCTCAACATTTTGTACCAAGACATGTCACTTATAATTAATGGTTAATGCATTTTCTTTCAAAAAAAAGGATGGATATGTAACCATCTTTTTCAATAAATTATTGATGGCTGTAATGAAAAGTGATATTGGTTATGAACTTGGAATATTTTATTAACATTATATCAAATCTCATTTAAATGTTATTAAAAAAAAGAGGAAGATAAGTTTAAAAAATATTGCCAAAAATATGATGCTTTTATATCATCCTTCTCACTATGTACACACATGAGCTATTTTTTTTTATTTATAAATGAACTATATATTCTCTCACAACACACACACATATATAAAAGGAGAAAAGTAATATTGCTGATACAACAAATAATGGCAGACACTTCTTTTAAAAAAATGTTAAATATTTTATAAAAACTTTTAATTGGGCAACAATGATATATATACTTTATAAAGGTAAAAAATGATCTCTCATGGATACACAATGATATATTTGTATCTTCTCTAGGGATTACTTGGATGGTGTAGCACATATAATGGATGATGCATGGGAATGGTTGAAAGATCACATTTCCATGTAGGTTTAAAGGTCAATCACTGAGTTCCATCACCATTTTCCACATCTTGGTGATGCACTTATAGCCGGAGGCCAATGATGTTGCTTTTGGATCCACATCCATTGCTTCGAGATCTTGCTGAGAAGGAATATACACATGGTACACTACAAGAAATTCGCTAGTTTCTGACAGCCTGAGCTGTCACAAACTAAGAAAAATTCGTCAAAAATGTACTTTACGATGGATTTTTTGACGGGAGTGACCCGTCATAAAAGTACTCGCGCAAATATTTTTTGACAATCGAAAACCATCCATTAGAACTACCTGCAAGTTTTCACGGGCCGACTCATGGCAAAAGTTTTCCAGCTCGGCATGTGGGAACTTCCCATAGCTGTAGCTATGGGAAAATTACCTACGGCTCCAGCCGCAGGAACTTTTCATCACTGGAGCCGTGAGAAAGTCTTGCCATGGCTCCAACCATGGGAAATTTTACCACGACTACAGTCGTGGCAAATTCCCACGGCCACAGTCGTGGCAAAGTTGGCCACAACAAATTCTCATGGCTCCGGTCATGGGAAAATATTTTTTCCCAACAAAATTTGAAATCCAAAATTTAATCCAAAAAATTTATATAATGCATCAATTTTTTAAAAATTAATTCAAAATTCGAAATTAAAAAATACTTTAATATGAACACATTAATTGCCATACAAATAAAATTTAAAAAGCAACTATTTTTCGTGTTCATCTTCATCATTGTTGTCATCTTGCTATTGGTCACATATCACCTCACAAATCATTTTCCTCATTTCTCTTCATTGTCGCACTTCAAAATCTTGTTGTCGCTGCTCATATTCTTTGCGAACCTCTTCTCGGACCCTTTGTTGGACTTCCGTTAGTCGTTGTTCCCACATGTTATCAAATACTTGTCACACGTCTTGGGTTGGATAATCGGATATTGATTTCCACCATATCCAATATCCGCATGACTAACAGACGATCCGAGATCGTAGATTTCCCGTTCTTCACTCCAACATGACCCATTCATAATTGTCGAGAGGTTAATGGTGTCGGCCCCTCTTACGTGCATGACCTGTGAATGATGCTCGGCTTAGTTTGCTTTGTAAGTCTCTTGTAAATTTACAAAGTGACATTTCGAGATTCATGCATAATAAAAGTATGTTACAAAAGTAATTAAGTTACATGTCTCCTGAGCAAACGATAAAACCCATTCCGAATTTTTTTTTTCTAATGAGTTCTTAGAAAAATCTCATCTTCTGTGGGTCTTTTACCCATCTCTTTTTCCTACAATTGAAACCGAAGTTAGAACATGCTTGAATTAAATGAGCATTCGGGATAAACCAAAATCATAAATATTTACAAGTCACCTAGCAAATGTCAACGTCGAAACACAACCACCCACATGCAGGCATGCTCACTGGTTTGATTCTCGATTCATCTTGGCTTTTTCACACATAAATTTATACGTCTCAGTGGACCGCCTAGCTAATAGCTTGGTCCAAACTGACTCTAGAATCCAATTGGGACGTTCTCCCATAGCCCATGCGTCCGACAACATCACAAATGCCTCGAGCACCTAGAATTGAACGCTTTCCACATCTGATCTATGCGCTTGGGATCCCACCATACGTCAACCTATAAAGGAAGCTAAGCAATTAATAAAGTCATACATAAGTGTCATACCAATTTTTTGGAAGAAGAAAATAACTTGAAAATTCGAAAATAATATCTGTCTAGTAGCATAAGGAATATCTCTCTAGGTGAGCCATGCCTCCATATATCTTTATCGAATTACTTTAGTGCATGCAGCTGCTCCAGGTTTTGACGGGTTTTTAAACTTAGAAATTTAAAATTGTGTCATTAAAGTTTGTAATGGAATGTGAAATTGATGGACATATATAATAAAATTTACATAACTTACCCGCAATTACCATCTAGCAATAAATATTTTTTTTATACTGATTTGTCGATGTAGAGCCATCAGGGAAGTCCTCCACCTTCTGTGTCTCCATGTCAGCAATGCGAAGCATCTGTCTCCACAACCTCTGCTCTGTCATCGTCCGAAGGAGAGTTCGATACTGGTGCAGCCTGTCGCTCTACTATTCAAATCCCTGGCATAATGGCTTGTTGTCCACCTCCTTGTTTATCTTAAGGAGTGGCATTCTCTTTTCCCTTCTCCTTCTCCTTCTCTTTCCTTTGTCAAAACGAAACATCTAAAAAATAATAATAAGTGCATAATAAATCTAAGTTGTCATTGTAGAATAAAAGTAGGATCGCATCATATTAACTTGAAATTCGGCCACATCCTCTATCACATCTTCAAAATTGATTCATATGTATAACTCAAGAACCAAATTCTAATATCTGATGGCGCTTTTGAAAAAGAAAAAATTCAGATAGATTCTTGTGAATTGTTAAATTTGTTGAATAAAATAGAGACACTCAAAGAATACGAATGTGATTCACTATCGTCAAGCAACTATCAATCCGATGATTTATGTGGAGACATCATACTCTCTATTTGCAACAAATTGAAAAGCATAAATCATAACTAAATGAATACTTAGTTATATAAGTTACATGAATTCATATAAGACAAAGTACAAGAATTCTTCTGATTTAGTCATCATTACCAGAATAATTACATGATTTAAATTCATCTTCATCTTCTGAAGATAACACACTTTTATAATCCTCTTCTTTAGGTTCATCATCACTTTCTACTTCATCGTTGCATTCAACATTGTCGAATTCATCGAACAAGTGTTCTTCATCATGTAGATCTTCAACTAGTTTTGTCTTTACTTAGTCCAACTTGGGCCACTAAATCATCTTGGTATGCAACTTGTAACACACCTTCAACCTTAATCCAACTTCTTGCTTTCGTTTGAATTATGACCCATCATTAGACTTTATCTCTTGTCCTTTCTGGATAATTCACATAATACACTTGCTTTGCAGAAGACGGAATGATGAAAGGATCAAATCGTTCATACCATCTAGTACGTCGTACTTCAATGATTTTGAAGTCTTTATGAATTTGTGTTCACCTTTTTTCCGTTGGACCAAATCACGTACACTAAAATAAGGTGGCCTTATTACCTCTGGGATATTTTAACTCGATGATATCTATAAGGATACCATAATACTCACATTCATTTTCTCTATCAGTGGATTCTTTGACACATACACCATTGTTAGCTATTTTCTTATCCCGCGACCAACTTTCTGTATGAAATTTGTAACTACTCACGAAATACATAGGCCAACTTGTCACATATCGACTAGACCCACATGCCAAATCAATGAGGTTCTATATACTAGAAGTTTGACCACTAAGAACCTATACAAAAAGTTTAATTAAAGACATGAACAATCTATTTAGGTGATATTTTTCAAAAGAAATTTGAGTGAGACTTATGTGATCCTTAAACCATTGTCCGAAATCATTCTCAATTCATAGTTGTGTTTGATCTTCGAATATTGTAGTATTGCAAGAAAGCACTACAAAAGTAAGCATGATAAATTAAGATAAGTGATAATTCAATAGGAAGCTATTTAAGAGGACATATGAAATAACTAACTTATGTAACATAGCATTTCACCTCGTGTGTATTTAAGGGGACATAATTCATTGCCGACTTCAGTTCTGCATCATTCAACTATCTACTTCTTGACTTGCCATAGTGTCTACCCAATTGATTAAAAGTTGACAACTTTTGTGTGTTCGACGTTCCTTCAGGAATTTTATCGTTTCGACGAATTCTAGTTCTAGCGCACTTGACATGAGATTTGAAGTAATATGAACAGAAATACAAGATCTCTCAAATCATGTACATCTCACAAATGGAGCCTTCTACACATGCTTTATTTTTTTTACAGTTCTTTTAATTCTGTTTAGATATCTTTCAAATGGGTACATCTACCTGTATTGAACGGGTCCATCTACTTTTCCTTCAAATAATAATAATAATAATAATAATAATAATAATAATAATAATAATAATAATAATAATAATAATAATAATAAATTTGCAATAGGAAGATGAGGAATTTTCATAAAATTAATATATTCATATTTTTTAATGTTTCATATGGAAGAAGATAGATTTTCACTCATGAAATATGAATGTTTATCTGGACGATAACTTTCTACTCATGGTAGTTGGACAACAAATTGGAGAATTTGATAAGTAATAGTGTCTAGAGATAAATTACCTTATGGAGAAATAAATTACCTTAGGATGAATGCTTATTTGTTTAGTCATCTATTATATAATGAATACGTGTTTAGTGATTAATTGTATAAAACATTATTTTTTTATGGATAGGGAAACTAAGAAGATTAATTACAATGTATGATAATATGAGTGAGTAGATGAATTAATCGGATAAAGGGTTATTTCCTTTAACACTCAATTAATTTTTTTCATCTAACTCTAAATTGTAAATTTTAATCTCTAAACTTATTCAAATTTAACACTTAGGTCATTTCATTAAATCTGATTGAAGTTTTATTAAATTTGTTTTTCTAATAATAATGAAATATAATTTTTAACCTTGATTTCATATTATAATAAAAATATTTTAAAAATGAGAAAAGTATTATTTGATAAGAATATTTTATGCAATATTACGCACTTGTTAATTTTTTTTATCTTGTTTATAACTTTTTTCATATTAAAATGTAAGGGGCAAAATGACATTTTTATAATCGTTAAAAATAACTTTATAAAATTTAATGCAAGGACCTAAGTGTAAAATTTGGATGAGTTTGAGGATGAAAATTTATAAGTTTATAATTTAATATTACACACAAGAAAAAAATATTTCATCATTATTTTTAGATAAATTGATTTTGTATTAACTAGTGAAATTTAAGGAGTTCTACAAAATAAAATTTTTTGAAGGAGAGTAATTCTCCCAAAATAGGTCCCCACTAAACGAGGGGAGGGAAGATGCTAGGTTGTCAGCCAAACGATTATCCTTACTATTACAATGTTTGACAACAATGGGGTCTGCCTTTTGCATTGTGTCATATGTCCTGTATCATATTCATTTATCTTCCTGGACAAGAGAGTTGCCCAAGTGAAATTTTTCTGAATTTTTCTGAATTTTTCTGTATACATAAAAAATCGCCGAAAGGACCTTGTTGAGGGAGGAGGACATGAAAGGTTCTTTTTCGATCAAAGTTGTTGCAGCGGGAAGAGCAATGATTAGATCTCGACAATGGAAGAGTGCCAATGAATGGAACTCGTTGAGAGAGGAGTGCCGGCGAAAAGCAACGACTCAAGCAACGACTCATGAGAGAGAATGACAACTGTAGAGATCGCATGTGAGGAGAGGAAAACTTAAATCTAGTAAATATTTCGTATAAAAAAGTGAATTATCTAATTTTTAATGACTTGTAAATTATGATAATATATTTGTATGTGTATATCCATACATGGTCAACTATCACACGAGCCACCAACTCTTTCATCATTATCATTTACTTGTACCAATCCTAGTAAAGAAAGAGACTCACAATAAATATAACACTAAGTATGTAGGATCATTTAATAATATATAAATCATGCAAAAGTATTAACATGTGCACTACCAGTTGTATAAAATATAATATTAATATGCATAAACAAAACATCAATATAAAAATTAGCAATTGATCATAACAATATCACTATCAAATTAACATAAATAACTAAAGATTAATTAGAATAATTATTCATTCCATAAATTAAATGATGAATAATCACTATCAATAGCAATTAAGATTGCATCCATTACTTGCAATCAATTTCTTATGAATTGCCATTTTTATTTTTCAATTATTCGATGCTCATTATCGATTATCAATGATCTCGTATAAATTCACCATATTTAATTTTAATCTCAATTTAAAACTAACCATTATCATTTCCATAATATTCAATTAATAATAATTAAGTCATAATCAGTAATTGGCTACGATTTAGAAGTTATTGTATGCTACCTTCTTCAATTTTATAAATGTGTAGAGTTACCAATTAATGATTAATTGTTAGAAGTTGTCAATCAATAATAATGGTTGAAATTTAGAGATATCTCATTTATTAAATATACATTATATTACATCATGCATATCCTCTATCGATGACACTACAAGAAATTAGGTCATCAGCGAAGAGACAAGTAGTCGTTAAAAGTTATCATCTTGACGTTAATACTCATCAACGACAAGAAAGACTGGTCGCGACTCTTCGCTATACGTCCCACCGCTAAAATGTTTTAGTATCCAGTGTGAATAACTGGCCGTTGATTCTTTTTAAGGACCACTATAATCATCTTCCCTAAAAGTTTAATAGCGACTAGTATGTTGATCCCCTATA
Organism: Pontederia crassipes; assembly: GCA_030549335.1. Classification (NCBI taxonomy): domain Eukaryota; kingdom Viridiplantae; phylum Streptophyta; class Magnoliopsida; order Commelinales; family Pontederiaceae; genus Pontederia; species Pontederia crassipes. Next base: position 40,307,327 of record CM060186.1, read on the forward strand.
TAACTTATAAGGACTACTCACCTAGTCGCTAAAGACACTATTTATGTGTTGGAATAAATTTTTTAAGGACCACTTTCTTGTCGCTATTATTATTTGAGAACAAATATATGATCGTCAATCAATGTTGTGAGGGCCGAATCGGATCGGCCGATTTGACTGGTCTGACCGTCGACCGACCCTCACAATAGATCTATTACAAGCCCCAAAACTGGGCTTATAATTAGACCAGGTTGAACCAGTTTAGACTGGTCAAAATCGGTCAAAATTGGATTGAACCACATTTTGGATGAACCGGCCAATTTTTAAAAGTTTTTTTGTTAACAAATAATATGAAAAAAATAATGACTATGTGGGGGCAAATAGTGACCCATATATATGGGTCACCGTTGGATCGTAATCTAAGGGTTCACAAATAAGTATCATCAAGATGTATTCAAATAAGTGCTTATTTGTGAACTGTAAGATCACGATCCAACGATAGCCTATATATATGGGTCACTTTTTTTCCCACATAATCCTTATTCCCTATTTTAAATTTGAAAATGATTCAAAGATGAACCTTCTTCATAAAATTCTGCATTAGCCCATTAATTTTTTCTCTATTAAACTTGCCTTTTTCCTCTCATCGTACTACTATAATGAATGTGGAACTATGTTTCTATACCTACTTGTTTTTTTTCTTCTTTCATCTAGTTAGTTTTTGTTAAACTTTCAACCATATCTTATATATTATGATCTTATTCAAAATAAGAAAACAAAAATATCACAAAATTAAAAAGTATATTTTCTAAATATCACTAATATCATTTTAAGAGATATTTTTTATTTGACTAGTCATATTTTTAACGACAAGATGATGGTCGTTAATTTGAATATTAAGGACATAATTTTTCTGGTCCTTATTATTGACGGCTAGTCATAAGAATATTAAGGATCAAAATTTTTCTGGTCCTCATCGTTGACGATCAAAATTTTTTCTGGTCGTTAATAATGATGTTTAACGACCATATTTGAATCTCTTCGTTAATTATGATCCCTAAAAGTCATTTTTCTTGTAGTGTGAATTGCACACCATGATAAGCTCTCTTTTTGGAGTGAAAAATCCTCTTTTTTTGTGGCCATTAAGATTTGTTGCATAGGAGTGAGAGACATGTACAATATGAGCAATCATAGTCTTATTGGATGTTGCAATTAGTTGCGGTACATGTTTCACTCGGTAGTAATTTAATTATCGATCAACCATAGAGGCAATTTGCAATCATGGTTTCACAATTTTAACTTTTATCATGTTCACCTTATATGTTCTTTGCCATTTTTTATCGTTGTTCATTATGTTTTATCATGACAAATCAACAAATGTTCATAACAATTTGATTAAGCATAATTTGATAATTATTTTAATTGTTCAACATAATAATCATAATTCATGACCATATCGGTTAATTAACCAAATCGACCTAAAAAATACCTATTATCTGGTTTAAAAATTTTGATTAACAAGAACTTTTGTTTCGGTGACTTCATCAATTTATACATAGAAAAAATAACATAATAATAATAATAATAATAATAATAATAATAATAATAATAATAATAATAATAATAATAATAATAATAATAATAATAATTAGATAGATAAATATCGAAATATTTTAAATAAAAATAAAGAAATAAATTTTCAGATGGAAAATAAAAACTAGATTTAAACATAACATAAAAAATAACAACTAATTGGGCAGAAAATGTAATTAAACAATAAGATAAACAAATTTAAACAGTAAAACAACATTGATTAAGCAAATTAATCATGATATGGTGGAGTAAAAGAGAATATTGCTTAATGAAAATGCATACAAATTTGTCATATATATTATAAATCTTAAGATAACTTAATAGATAATTATTTTTATTTTATTTTGCTTATTGGTTAATATTGTTCAGTAACCAATTTTTTAATAATTAATTAATTAAACTGACAAAATATGTACAGTTTAATTTAAACTTCTTACTTGATTACATTTATAACTAGATTAAGATTCTAATATCTTTTTCTAATTTTTTTATTTCTTCTCTAATAATTACTCTATCTCTATTAAAACTCTATTTTTTTCTTTCGCAAATATCTTTTATTTCTTCTTAAATCCTTTTATTATTTTCTCTAAATGATTAGTTTTTTTTTTCAAACTAAGTATTATTTTATATCAAATAAAAATATTATTTTAATTTAATTGAGAAGTCATATTATATCTTTCTTAAAAATAAATGGAATATATGATATCTACACATACAATCTTTGCTTTTAAATATATTTTATCAACACATAAGAATATTTCTCAATCATTACACAACTATCCTTATAATTAATGTCGATGTGTCCATTCATTCATGCCAACATCACGTTACTAATATCACAGAAATGATTTGTAGATATGTGAGATTTATGTGCCTTATGTTATTGTTTGGATTGACTAAACAGAGTGGTAAAGAGAGGGAAATATGGAGAAATTTTCCTTCCATTTTTTTCTAGTGTTGTCATTCTTTCAACCTATATTTGGGGGAGAAAGGAGATGAAAATATGTTAACATGTGAAATGACTTAACTGCGCTCAAGTTTTATATTTTTTATTATTTAATAAAGGCATAGTTATCTTATAAAATTAATTTATAAATTTTCTTTTTCATTTCCATTGTCTAAATTAGGTTAAAACTTTTTCCCTTCCTCTCATTTTTCTCCTATAGAGAAGAGAACGATGAGGAAGAGAAAGTGGGAGAAGAAAACAAATATAATGAAAGAAAAAATGCTTAACTTTATTTGGATATTAATTAGTAAGGAAAAAGGATGATAAATAAGAGTAAATATTAACTTGGAAAAAGAGGGAAAAGGAGGGCAATGATTCTAAATAGATAATAATGCTTTTTATGAGTGCAAAAATTAATAAAAGCAAGATCAAATATATCATGTAATAAAAAAATCATTTTAAAACTTTCTGTCCCCTCAATTACTCCCCATTTGAGAGTTGAAAGAAATTTGCTCAAACAGAAAGTACCTTTAGGAAAATTTTTATTTTTCCCTCTCTCAATCCAGAGAGACAGGATTAGATGAAAAAAATTGAAACGAGAAGGAAAAAAGATAAATCAACTAATGAAAAAAAAGAAAGGATTGAGGGGATGAATAAATGATATCTCCTTTGTAATAAGGAAAAAATAGGATATAATGCCATTCCTACCAACTTAAGTTGGTAATTAAGACTTTCATCCCAACTTTCTGTGGCCGTGCGATGTCAGATGGGCGATGCCTGTTCGCAGCGCCTTTTCTTTGGAGCATGAAGCGATTCGGTGACGGGTTCGGTGAGCATCAGTTCATAGCAAAGTGATGAATGATGGTTTGGTGAGGAGTAGGGAACGGATTTCATCTTCTGCAAACCCATCTGCCCAGGGACGGAGCCACCTTAATGTTAGGGGGGCTTTGGCCCCCCAACTTTTTGGTGTATTATAAGGCCCCCTCCCTAATAAGCACAAAAAAAAGTTATACATGATCCATAACAAAAAAATATTTAAATTAAAATAAAATAAGATTTATACTTTTAAGTTATCTTCTAAAATAATTTTTTATATTTTTAATTTGGTTAAATTTTTTTGATTATATATATGCATGTAGATATACATTTGGTTAAAAATTTTGATTATATAATTTGGTTAAAATAGTTCTCTTCCTGGCTCCGTCCCTGCATCTGCCCTTGCCGAACAAATTTCTGCACTCATCGCCGCCGTAAACAATCGTGACTTGGTTGTCTTCTTCGTTCTATGAATTCACTGGATTTGAGAATGATGTCAGTGCAGTTTTTCGGTAATATCATCAAGGTGTCAAACAAGGGAGGCATGGGCAGCCTCTGAATTGGCGTCGATCAACGTCGGGAAATACAAACCATCTATGAAGTAATGAAGATGGATGAAACTTCCTTCAATTGAATTAATTCAGTTACAGTTCTATGTGATAATCTTGATGGAATGGCTACGAAGAATTTGACAGTGTTCACAACTCAATTGAAGGCCGACAGATTGGGAAATCTTCATCTTTTTCTAGAGTAAAAATCTATGCAGTGACTTCACAGGATTTTAACATATCCTTTCAAGAAATTGCCATCAAATTTTATTAGAGAACTTGCCGTATAATCTCTGGGACTAGCAACTGCCCTCGAAGATCACCGTAGAATTTGTTTAGCAAATAGGTACTTGAACCACCAACAATTGTTACGAGTCGGAAGTGTAAATTGCTGGTGATGAAGAGGATAGTCGAGTTTTTCCATACTCCTCCACGAGCCAAACCGATGCTCATCTTCCTACTGCGAAAGATAACATGGAAGATGATGATGATAACCAACAAAGATAACGTCAGAATAATGCTCAATAGATTATAAAAGTCTTCTGAGTTTTTAAAATAATACTAATTAGTTGATAAAATGTGAGTGAAGTAAAAAAGATCATGAATCCAATAATAAAAAGAGTTAATTTAAAGGAGCACAATGAAAATAAATGCATATTGAATTTAATTGTTGTTGGAATCATCCATCCAAAGAGATGAAAGAGAAATAATTTAAGCAAGCAAAAAAGAAAAATGTCAAGCTTGCAAAGCATCTAAGTTGTGATTACATCGTACAATCACATATTTTGAATATTTAGATTAGCATCATTTTGATCCGACGGTGCATATTACTTGTGTTTTAAGTCATTAAATCAAAATGATACTGATCCAAAGGTCTAGAGTACGTGATTGCATGATGCGATCATAATTTGTGATTGCACGCTAATTTAATTATGTATATATATATCAATTCCAAAAATTAATATCTCAAGAATAGCTTTAATTGTGCAATAATAATAGTAATAATATTTATGATCAAGAGAATGTCAGAATAATACTAAATAAAATATAGAAATCTTCTTAGCTTTTAGAATAAAATTAGTTGATAAAATGTCAGAGTTTAATAGAAGTGAATTGGTTATGAATCCAAATGAATTTAAAGGAACTCGCACATTGAATGTTATGAAAGAGAAAGAATTCGTGCAAACCCAAAATAAAAGATATCGTGTTTTGGATGGGAGAGAGTTTAAAAAATACCAGCTTGACATATATATATATATTGGACTAATATTAAGCACTTGATGCCATGAAATAAGTATATAATTATAATATACCATGCTAAAACGAATAGCTTCTTAATTAATCATCATTCTTCTATAAAAAAAAGGCTTTTCACCAATGATTTAGGCAGATCGCTATAGTGGGAGACGCCCTAGCAAATCGGACTAGTCAGGGACAAAATTATCAAATACAAGAGTGCCAATAAAAAAATATTTAGAATCAACGACAATTATTGGAAGCCTCAATAAATTAAGGCCATTAACCTACACAGCTATTCTCCACATCTGTAATTATATTCTGAAATTAAGAATTGAAATTCATCTTTTGAATTATTTCATTTTTTTACGTTAATTCTGATACAAAATAATAGTTTGAAAGGGTGCATCAACTAAATTGATTTGCTTTTAGAATTTCATTTTCTGTATTGGAAAAGAGCTATTCAGTTAACCTGGGGTTCACTGATCTGACAATAAATCTAGAGTGATAGCTCAGAATCGTTGCAGAGATCAACTTAAACTCGGTAATGTGCCATAGTTAATTTAACAACAAATTGTATATGGTGTCTCTTTTAGTGGCCAATTAACTAGTAGACTCGGTGAGAGAGATGTGTGGACCTGCGACCTTTGCCTTTAGGCTGAGACCATCCCTCAAGTGGCCTTTCTCCTTTTTAGACCTGCTTTTTCTCCCTTCTCCAAGCTCTATTCAATTGCACCAAGCACTTTTTAGTTGGCTTCTATTCTTGTCCCTCTCTCTCCAATGACCCTATTCAAACAATATGTCAAAGCAGTCATAGCATGACAACCAAAGTGAGATATATTCTGCATACAACTCAATCTATAGTTGTGCCAAATGTCAGTGATCCTCCCCAAAGAGAGACAATTCTCTCGCAGATCTCACAATGAATTCTGCTGAGCTTTCGATCCAAGTGTCGTTCTTTTTTGCGAAGGGACTTACGATCACATCAAAAGGTTGGCACGCATCTGTTCCAGACAGCAAAGAACTAGAAAGAAAATACAGGGAAATTTTGAAAGGTTCTAACTTTTAACCAGGTAGAATAGCAGAGACAAGGTCAGTCCTATTGGTTTCGGGCTGTGTGTGTGTGTGTGTGTGTGAGAGAGAGAGAGAGAGAGAGAGAGAGAGAGAGAGAGAGAGAGAGAGAGAGAGAGAGAGAGAGAGAGAGAGAGAGAGAGAGAGAGAGAGAGAGAGAGAAAAAATACAAGATTTCTTCTGTCGTTTGGATACTCACCTTGCTTGTTAAATATAGACTTACCTTAGTTAACTATGATGCACTATAAGTAATACCGTGCATGCCTACATTCCTATTTAATGAATGGTACGTAGTTGACGGCCGAAGAAGATACTGTATACAATGCGACTAGGCATAAGTTCCACATTGCTGCAAAGAGCAGCAACTTATTCCGCATATATATAGGAATGTAAAGACTAGAGAGAGAGAGAGAGAGAGAGAGAGACCTTCGCAATCAACTGGGAGAAGAATAGAGCAATATTTATTATACATCTAAATACTGATCAAAGATAAAAAATTCACTCCAGGAAAACACTCTTGTCATAGATTAAAAACAAGGTGCAGAAAATACCCCATCAAACCTAAATAAAACTCAAGCAAATTACAATCTGATTCTGTTTACATATTTAAAGTGCACACCCCTCTTAATTTTTTTGTCACCACACCACACTGTAAATTTACTAATATTTAGAATGCATTGCCTTTTGCTATATCTCCACATAACTTTCTTGCGAGGGAGGTCGTTCACGTCTCGAATCAGATCGATTTCAAGCTAAATGGACGTTCTGCTCCACGGCGCTGGCCAAACTGCTCGTCCGTTGTCGCTTCGTCCCGCCAGCGGAGGACAGATCATTCCTCTCCGTCTGCTCTACGACCGCCTTCAGCGCCTCCTGTATGGCAGTCATTGACTGATGCTTGTCGTCTTCCCTGGAGCTCTGCTCGCCGGCGATGAGGAGGACGCTCTTGACCCGGCCGCCGACCGTGGTGATCTCCGCCTTCAGCACGCGAAGCCTCAGGGCCTTGAGGGCCTTGATGAGGACGGGAAGCAGGTCGGCGCGATCCTCACAGCACAACGACGCTCGCACTACGAGCTTCCCTTCCTCGTCGCACGCAGAGCTGACGACGATCTCGTCGGCTTCTGTGGGAAGAGGACTTTCTTCTGCGATCTCGGACGTCTGTCGTTTGAGCTCCTTCACATGTTGGATGACCTCAGCCAACAATGATGCCTTATCAGTCTACAACAAGAAGATAAAAAAAGAAAATATGAATTAATACAGATTCATAAGTGATGAAAGCAGAGAGTTCACTGCAAGAAAATAACTCACGTAAATATAACAAAGATATCAGTAACAACGTAAACTCTCCTGTATATGTAGCAGTAATAGTATAAGATGTCGCGTTGGAGTTCTAATATGGAGTTCATGTCAAGATCCTGACTAGAAGAAGACCAGAGAGGAGAATGAGAAGAGAGTTCTCATGACACCTAAGCTGTTTCTTTGGCCACATTGTCTTCCGTTTCACTTACGGAAGGCTCATAGGGGGTTGATGAATTAGGGCATCGTCATGCACGTTTCCATGAGGAAGTGTGAAAACTCTAGGCGAGGAGAGAGAAGGGGAGAGAGAGAGATATATAAAGCTGCTGTTAGGGTGTGGTGCTGCTGCCACTTTCTTCTTTTTTCTCAAAACTTTGTATTGGATTCTGACAGGCGTGCGCATGTTTGTCTTTCTTAGTAGGTCACTGTGCTTCTCCAGCTCTCAAGCGTTCCCACATACATGAATTCTGGCTCATGTACATAGCATGATGAATACTACAGTATCTTTTGCCCCTGTGCTCCCTGCACTCCTATGCGACTGTTCGTGCTTCTCTCACCTATTTGCTTTACAAATTAGCAATTAGCGCACAGGGAAACCATATATGGTTCATTAAGGGGATGATGTAACAATGGAAAATGCCAGATATTACATGTTAAACTATTCCATGTCCGTCCTCCCCTTCCCGTCATCTGACATGATGAACTAGGCTAACATTTTATGCCCTTCATGAGTCACAAGGAGGAACAGTTGATCATGGATATATGAAAAGAATATTTAAAGCCCACTGCATTTGTTCGTGAACTGACAAGATTGTCTACTAATAATACTAAGACAAGTATGCACATGATGATGTAAATTACCTTGGTGGTGTTAGGAAGCATGCTGCGCAACCTGGCAAGGTGCCCATTGATGCGCTCGCGGCGCCTCCGCTCGGCCTCGCTGTGGCTCTTGGATGCGGCCAGGGCCTTAGCATCCATGATCTGCTGGGCGGTCATCTTTCCCAACTCGGCGTGGATCGTGCCGAAGAGCGAAGAAGACGCCGATCCTTCTCCTCGCGAAAACCTCTCCAAACCCACGGTGCCGCCTGCCGCGGCGGCCAGCAGCCCTGCCGGATCCATGGATGACCCTACATTAATAATCCCTCCGTCGTAAGGGAACTGCAAGGCAGCAGCTGCAGGCCTCCTCGTGCACAAGTCCCTGTAGATGGGAGGAACAAGAGAAGGGGGAGGGATACAGGGGTACATGTAGCCCTCATCTTGGAGGACCTGATGATGATGAGCCACTGAAGGCAGACACCAAGAGGCTGCTGCCTCTCCCCCAGGAAACATGCATCCTTCTCCTCCTCCGTAGCCATGGATCATATGGTAAGGAACCTCTATTTGATTCTCCATCTCGGCTAATTCTTTGCTTCTACTGCTTCTGCAACTTTTAATTTGACTCAGGATTCAGCATGCATGGATGATGGATGATTTAAACTTCTGGTGCCTTGGCCACTATATATAACACTAAAGGCTTCCTCCCTTTCCCTATCTTTTATCTTTATCAATAACAGAAGCTGGTGTACGGCCGGCATCATATATCTCTCGTGTATATGTTTCGTATACTTTACTCCATGGCAAACTCTGGCAAAAATCCTTGTATGCTTCTCATCATATAAATATATTATATTATATTTATATTTATATTTATCTGTGTAAGACCGGCTCTGCTGCAATTAGCAGGAGCTGCTCCTTGGATGAATCATGCACTGGTACGAGCCGCTGCCGGGGACAAGAGGAAAAAGGGGGAGGAGAGAGAAAGGGACGGAGGGGCGAGCTGCGCAGGAGCGGGTGGATGGAATTAGAACCGACCAGGCCTGATGAGATCAAAAAGATGCTGGGGAGAAATAAACTATAAAAGAAAAGTCCAAAGCGCAAGACCATATGATAAAAAAGGTTCCCCTCCTCTCCTCCTATCTGTGCCTCAGTCAAGCTGCGCCTCGCTGCTTTTCTTCCTCGCCTCCACGCTCATTCCCTCCTCCCGAACCGCTTCAATCATAGTGTTTCTCTCTCTCACACACATACTGTAATATGCATGTGTGCGTGTTTGCGTTGTGCAGAGAGGAGAGGAGTAAAGGGCAAGGGATGATGATGAATGATATGGATAAAAAGCAGCATACATATGAAACTTGAGAGAGAGAGAGAGAGAGATGTATGAGGTGTGTGTGTTTGAAGAATAGGGTTTTGGGTGGGGCGGCACATGGTTCTTGAAGAGATCTACAGTGCAATTTGGAAACTTTAAAGAAGAATATGATATTAATAATGTGTTTTGCTACATATTTGTATGCGTATCTAATGTACTTGTGGCCACTACATCTGGGCTTGATTTTGGAGGTGGAAATGATGCGTCCACTGCGGCACGAGAGAACACCGGTCAGTGGGAGGTGGGGGAAAGGAGGAGGGGCCATTGACGAGGACAATGATGATGTCAGGAACACGCTCGAGTGACGTGGGGCGGGGGGGGGGGGGGGGGGGGGGGGGGGGACTGACAGCTTGTCCAGAAAATAACTGATCCTAGAGAGAGGCACAATGCCAAAACATCAGAGTTAGGGATTCATATATATATATGGGATGCATTTTGGAGTTTCAACACATTAAATTGTTAATGTAATTAACCTAACAAAATGAAATGAACATCTTTCTTTTTACATGAAGAGAAAAGCCTTTGTCAGATTATAAAAAATAACTATTAACTTGCACGAGCTATAAACTATTTTGGAAATTTCAATCATAAAAAAGTATATCTTTAAACAATTTTGCTCTTGTTTTGACAGGAAAGCAGAATGCAAAGGCATTGCAAGCATAAACATAAAAACTTTTTTTAAAAGAAACGCGTTATGCATCTATTTTCATAAATCTTCTAAAGAAAAGAGCTATGCATCTATTTGGAAAAAAAAACAATTGAAGAGTTAGCGTAGATGAAAAAGACAATCATGGAAAAGAGAAACTATGATTTCATTTGCATACTCTTAAGAAAGTTTTCTTTTTTTTCTTTTTTTTAGAAAGAAAGCTTTCTAAGTCAACAAGGAACACATATAAGAAGAAAGACGGGGAGAAAACTTAGAAAATAAAGAAAAGGAAAAGGCCATTTGGACAAAAGTGGCTATTTGGAGGATAATTTTTCTCCTCTCTTTGAGCTGAGAAGCTCGAGGAACACGTTGTGTTTACATTTTTTTTCTACTTTAGTGTAATTTAAAGATATTTTTAGATCCATTTTATGTCATAATGCCAAATATGATTTTTTTTATCACAAGATCAGTGGTTTGTGGGCATGTTAATATTCTTTTATTTTAACATTCAAGGGTTTAATGTGCACGTCACTTTCATATGAAACGATTGTCAATCGATTTTACACATACTTTTCTTTATATTTTTTTATATTTTCTTGATTAATAGTTGAGATGATAATTGATTATGACAAAAATGCGATTCAAATCATCAATAATAATTATATTAATTATTTTCATAATTTTACGAACCTTCATAATAGATATAATCATTTTTTTATAACTTATTATGCTATAAAACTAATTTTCCTATTATCAATGATTCTATAAACTAATGATAAAGAAAGATATAAAAAAAATAAAAAACATGTCGATTTATGCTTTGATTGCTCAAGTTTGACTATGGCATAGTCTCGTCCTTTGAATTGGCATTTATTGTTGTTTCCTTGGCCTTCATTGCAACATCAACATGAGGACATGATTTTATTATCGAAGGAATCATGATGAGCCGAGAAGTTAGTATGACTTAGAGGTTCAAATGACTATTAATGGTGATAGATTTTAGGATCATTTGTCAAGAGGTTGTGACCATATGTTGGGATTTGGGGGCAACTAAGAGGTTTTAACTTTCTGACTTTCATACGAAATATATTAACTTGAGGCAACTGACAAATGGGGCCTATCGTGATCACAAGAGTGGCTTAATTTTTCCTTTAGGTATATGCTTATATATCTATATTAAAATTTATTAAATCAAATCAAAGCACGGGAGTGAGAAAATTCGAGTAGACAATCGATAAGATGGATTTGCCCCTAGTTAATTTAATTCCAAGCCGACCTTTTTAGCTTTGAATGAAAGAATGAATGTTAATTGTTTTTCATAGTTGAACAACTTAGTTATTTGTTCTTTCTTAGATTTAATTTTTCTCAATATTCTAAACTTTAAAAATTAGTATATCTTACTCTTTTGCAACTTACTTCTCAGCTTAGGTAAAATAAAATAAAATTTTCATCCCAATCAATTTAGTCTTTTTGAAACTAGCTTAAGCTTAGTGATATCAATCAACTTCTTCCTTATGAATCGATCATAATATGCTATAACAATAGTTGTGTGTTTGCAATCGGGGTAGTGCATTTAGGTTTACAAAATTTAAAATTTTTGTGAGTAATTATTCATTTGAAGACATAGATTTGTTATTTCTCCTCTCAAATTTTAAACTTTGGTGTCCTAAAGTAGTAATATTAGGTTTCATTCTTGTCATGGTCCGAGCATTATAATAATTTTTTCTGAAGTTTATTGGGCTTTCAATGAAATTACATTCGTAGATAGACCCTCGTTGATACATGCTTGATTATTCATATCAGGTTTTTCTTTTTCAAATTGATATATTATTTTGTTGGGTATAGTTCAATATTCTCAACTACGAAGATTCAAGCAGATGTCATTTGAAAAATGACCCCTTTAGCAATAGGGTCCTAATGACATGAAACTGGTGGATCTTGGCAACAAGACTAAGTGGTAGCACACATAGTTGTAACATGCTCTGATTACAATAGAAAGTTAATGTACAGCAAGAATTATGATTGTGCTTTAATTTGCTTGGGCTAGGGTTTTGGTGAACCTTGGCAACAAACCTAAGTGTAGCTACGCAATATGTTATGATTATAGTAGAAAGTTAATGCATCTGATGAAAAATTATGCTTGAGTTATTATTGGTTGGACTAGATTTTTGCACATTAGTTAAGAGAAGAACACAATGTTTTCAAAATCAGACCGGATCGATGATCGGTTCAACTACTCATCAGTCCAGTCCGGTTTGGCATTAAGAATCATTTTGACAAAAAATCTAATTGAACCAATCATTTTTTTTTTGCAAAAGAATAAAAATCTGGGTATAAATAGAAAAAATAAAAATAGGGAAAATATATTAGGAAAAGGTGAAGAATAGGAAGGAGAGTAAAAAAGGAATGATAGATTTGAATAGTAAATTATGGTATATTATAATATATCAAATTTTTTAGGATGAAGATAAAAAAGCATATTAATATCAAGGAAAATAACTTTGAATTTGAAAATAAAAGCAGGAAAATAGTAATAAAAATAAATTTTAAAAAGAGATAAAACTACAATGAAAAGTTTAAAAATAGATATAAAAAACATAAATATAGAAATATGTTATAAATTTTATAGGATGAATTTTAAAAAAATAAACATATATATGAAATACAATTTGAATTTGGAGAATAAAATATGAGAAATTAGTAATAAGATGATGATTAAATACTTCTATTGGTTTGTAAAATACTAATTTATTAAAATCTGAATAATTTAAAATGATGATTAAAATACTTTTACTTCATTATTTTTTACTTTTAATACTTTTTATTTATAATATATATTTTAAAGTAATAAAAGTAATATTATTTTAATATAATTCTAATTTAACTCTATCGAATCTAATTGAGTCGATCGAACTATGACCCAATTGATCAACCGATTAGACTACCGTTCCGATTATGAAAACATTGGGAAAAAGTCATTGTTATCAAACTTGTTGAAAAGTGAGTGATAGATTTGAAATTGTCATTCAATAATTGGAAGAGAATTCGTGTCTTTAATAATTTCTCTTGAGAAAGCTTTGATGTATTCTTTTAACATATAAATAATATATCAATTGTTAGGAAATCTATTTAGTAGCAAAGTTGGATTGTGATTCTTGTTCTACTCAATTAATGGCACCATTGGTAAATAATGTAGTGTCTAAAAGACACACATCTGTATTCTATTAAAATATGATTCAAAAATATTATCCACATAATTTTCTACTTGGCAAAAAGAAAATGAATTATTATGGAGTTAGCGAGTAATTAGTTGTAGTGATATGGTAGTTATAGCTATGTGTTATGATGTAGTGTTGTTAGTGGTAGTAGTGAGTAATGGAGTGTACACAAGTTCTCATCCACACTTTTAGGCAATATCTCCCTGTTCTCCTATTGTACCATATGAAGTTCTATGCTTAGTTATAGGCCATCTCATTTTGAATTTTTTAAAGAATGAATCATGATATTTCATTTTCTTCATAAATCATTCATTGATTACTTTATTTTGTGCTGAATTATTTTCCTAATTTATCCTTAATTTTAAACAAGTTTAGTATAAGCGGAGGTTTCAAAATACTTGGACATGAGAAGACACCACTTGCAAGTTTGAAATTGCTAGAAAGTGCGATTAATCAGTGCTCCAATAAGCAAAAGTGTGGGACAAAATATGATTTTGAATGGTGGTAGATGAGTTTCTTCCAATCTTTTATTCCTATTTTCAAATGTGATAATCATGAGTTTTAGAGTATCAAAATGAAGACTTTGTTTATGTCACAAGACCTTTGGAATTTGGTTAAGAATGAATACGTAAATCCAGTTGAAAAAGGGAAATTAAAGAAAAACAAAAAGAAAGATGCAAAGACATTATTTCTTATTCGATAAGTTGTGCATAAAACTATTTTTTGCAGAATTATAGGTGCAATTACTTCAAAGCAAACGCAGGCTCTAATACAAAATGAGAATTAAAGAACATAAAAGGTAATCTTATATTACAAACTCTTCATTCAAATTTTAAGATATTGTTTATGAAATCAAATGAGTCTGTTAAAATTTTTTTATCAAGAATAACTATTGTGGTTAGTTAAATGAGATCTTATGGAGAAAAGATTGATGATAAAATTGTTGCTACTAAACTTTTGAGAACTTTGATCTCAAAATTTGATTATGTAGCTATTACAACCGAAAAGTCTAAAAAATTATTTATATTCACTTTTGATGAGCTAATGGGTTCTTTGCAAGCACATAAGAAAAAAATGAGCAAATTTATGGAAAAAGTTTTTCAAGTCAAAACAAAACCACCTCGCTCTGATTGCAACGGAAGTCATGGTCGTGGCAAATCTCGTGAAAGAGATCGAGGTAGAGAAAAAATTGATGGACAAAATGAGCAAAAACAATAACCATCGAATGAGTACAAAAATAAAGTTTAATGCTACTACTGTAAGAAACATTGGCATACTGAAGAAAATTGTGATTAAAATACTTTTATTTCATTATTTTTTACTTTTTATTTATAATATATATTTTAAAGTAATATTATTTTAATAGAATTCTAATTTAATTCTATCGAATCTAATTGAATCAATCGAACCATGACCCAATTGACCTGTCGATTTGACTACCGTTCCGATTATGAAAACATTGGGAAAAAGTCGTTGTTATCAAACTTGTTGAAAAGTGAGTGACTGATTTGAAATTGTCATTCAATAGTTGGAAGAGAATTGCGCGTCTTTTTTTAATATCTCTTGAGAAAGTTTTGATGTATTCTTTTAAAATATAAATAATATACCAATTGTTAGGCAATCTATTTAGTAGTGTTATGTCAGAGTTGGATTGTGATTCTTGTTCTACTCAATTAATGGCACCATTGGTAAATAATGTAGTGTCCTAAAAGACACACATCTATGTTATATTGAAATATGATTCAAAAATATTATCCACATACTATTCTACTTGGCAAAAAGAAAATGAATTATTATGGAGTTAGTGAGTAATTAGTTGTAGTGATATGGTAGTTATAGTTATGCGTTATGATGTAGTGTTGTTAGTAGTAGTAGTGAGTAATGGAGTGTACACAAGTTCTCATCCACACTTTTAGGCAATATCTCCGTGTTCTCCTATTGTACCATATGAAGTTCTATGCTTAGTTATAGGTCATCTCATTTTGAATTTTTTAAATAATGAATCATGCAATGATATTTCATTTTCTTCATAAATCATTCATTGATTACTTTATTTTGTGCTGAATTATTTTCCTAATTTATCCTTAATTTTAAACAAGTTTAGTATAAGCGGAGGTTTCAAAATACTTGGACATGAGAAGACACCACTTGCAAGTTTGAAATTGCTAGAAAGTGCGATTAATCAGTGCTCCAATAAGCAAAAGTGTGGGACGAAATATGATTTTGAATGGTGGTAGATGAGTTTCTTCCAATCTTTTATTCCTATTTTCAAATGTGATAATCATGAGTTTTAGAGTATCAAAATGAAGACTTTGTTTATGTCACAAGACCTTTGGAATTTGGTTAAGAATGAATACGTAAATCCAGTTGAAAAAGGGAAATTAAAGAAAAATAAAAAGAAAGATGCAAAGACATTGTTTCTTATTCGATAAGTTGTGCATAAAACTATTTTTTGCAGAATTATAGGTGCAATTACTTCAAAGCAAGCGCAGGCTCTAATACAAAATGAGAATTAAGGAACATAAAAGGTAATATTATATTACAAACTCTTCATTCAGATTTTAAGATGTTGTTTATGAAATCAAACGAGTTTGTTAAATTTTTGAGATCTTATGGAGAAAAGATTGATGATAAAATTGTTGCTACTAAACTTTTGAGAAGTTTGACCTCAAAATTTGATTATGTAGCTATTACAACCGAAAAATCTAAAAATTTATTTATATTCGCTTTTGATGAGTTAATGGGTTATTTGCAAGCACATGAGAAAAAAAATGAGCAAATTTATGGAAAAAGTTTTTTAAGTCAAAACAAAAGCACCTCGGTCTGATTGCAACGAAAGTCATGGTCGTGGCAAATCTCGTGAAAGAGATCGAGGAAGAGATCATGGTAGAGAAAAATTTGATGGACAAAATGAGCAAAGACAATAACCATCGAATGAGTACAAAAACAAAGTTTAATGCTACTACTGTAAGAAACATTGGCATACTGAAGAAAATTGATTATGTAGTTAAAATGAGGATTAAAATACTTTTATTTCATTATTTTTTACTTTTTATTTATAATATATTTTAAAGTAATATTGTTTTAATATAATTCTAATTTAATTCTATCGAATCTAATTGAATCAATCGAACTATGACCCAATTGACCGATCGATTTGACTATCATTCCGATTATGAAAACATTGGGAAAGAGTCATTGTTATCAAACTTGTTGAAAAGTGAGTGACTGATTTGAAATTGTCATTCAATAGTTGGAAGAGAATTGCGCGTCTTTTTTTAATATCTCTTGAGAAAGTTTTGATGTATTCTTTTAAAATATAAATAATATACCAATTGTTAGGCAATCTATTTAGTAGTGTTATGTCAGAGTTGGATTGTGATTCTTGTTCTACTCAATTAATGGCACCATTGGTAAATAATGTAGTGTCCTAAAAGACACACATCTATGTTATATTGAAATATGATTCAAAAATATTATCCACATACTATTCTACTTGGCAAAAAGAAAATGAATTATTATGGAGTTAGTGAGTAATTAGTTGTAGTGATATGGTAGTTATAGTTATGCATTATGATGTAGTGTTGTTAGTAGTAGTAGTGAGTAATGGAGTGTACACAAGTTCTCATCCACACTTTTAGGCAATATCTTCGTATTCTCCATTGTACCATATGAAGTTCTATGCTTAGTTATAGGTCATCTTATTTTGAATTTTTTAAAGAATGAATCATGCAATGATATTTCATTTTCTTCATAAATTATTCATTGATTACTTTATTTTGTGCTGAATTATTTTCCTAATTTATCCTTAATTTTAAACAAGTTTAGTATAAGCAGAGGTTTCAAAATACTTGGACATGAGAAGACACCACTTGCAAGTTTGAAATTGCTAGAAAGTGCGATTAATCATTGCTCCAATAAGCAAAAGTGTGGGACAAAATATGACTTTGAATGGTGGTAGATGAGTTTCTTCCAATCTTTTATTCCTATTGTAACACCCCGAGACTCACGTGACTATCACGTGTTCAGAATCGTCCCAAAGGTGCTACGCAATTCTATATAAATAAATTTTGTGAAAAATAAAATCTATTAATGCGGAAATAAGATCGCCTAACAATATAATATCAAGGAGCTGGAAAACCTCCATGACTCCATCATGCTAAATATGCGGAAAAGAAAAACTAATCCAATAATCTAATAGGAATAAATCCTACATCATGTGCAACACCTCTGTCACTGAGCCCGACCACCTGCATCACCATCTTCTATCATCTCACCTGCATGAATCCAGATGCAGGAAAAAACTCATGAGTATAAAAATACTCAGTACGTAGGGTCTAACCATAATAATAAGTAGATCAATAGTGCTCAAAATCAATAATCAATAATGAATAATAATCAATAGAGCACATGATCATATCATATAGAAAGAGCTCAATAATAAAACAATAGATCAATGAGAGTATGAATCAATAAACGAGATCATGTAAGAGATTAAGGGATCAATCAAGATCAATTATCAATTATGCCTGATCATAAAGACACTTATCCAATTTAACAATTTTCTATTATCAACATCTGTGATCGTTGGTCAATTAATAATTTCTATTCTATTCAATAGGCGGAGGCAAAGCCAATCAACGCAAAAATCCAAATGACCAAGGTTCAATTCAATTAAGTTCAATTGTATTCAATTTCAATTCAATTTAATTCTATTCAATTCAATTCAGTTAGGGAGCGCTCAACAAATTATGGGAAACTCCATGCCTCTTTCATGTAGGCCAGTGGGAGATCAAGCCACGGCAAATCGCCCTCCAATAGTAGTGCTAACAATAGTTTCGTGATGGCGGGGGACCATGGCCATCACAGGACAGTCATAGCTTTCCTAAAGGATGACGTCTCAAACCTCTAGGTACATTATCTGTCCCATACAATACTATAACAATAATGGCCCAAGGGACTTAGAGACAATCGGAGAACATGGAGACCGAGCAGTTTTCATCTTTTATCTTGTTTAACCTAAAGACCTATCTTTGACAATTTACTTTAGGTTATACAAGGAACCAATCAGAGAAAAACTACTGGATCAATAACATGATGGATAATATGATATGATATGGTAACAATGAAAAAAATCTCAAATCAAATCTAACAAGAATTTGATGAGGTCAAATCTACTAATAAAATAATTTAGGAACAATCATAGCAACTATTCAATTATCTATGTTAAAATAACACAATTTACATTTTTTGTCCCCAGAAACCAGTCCGGGTCGGGTGAAACCCGGGCCGTATTCAGAAATGACCGATATCACCTCGGCCAGGGCAAACCCGGGCCGGGTGTACAGTGAACTTGGGCCGGGTCAGCCGGTTCACTTCCAAATCCATCACGCCGCGACCCGAGTCGAGCCGAGGCCAGAGTTCGGGTCAGGTTGGACAATCCGAATTGATTCCAAGTCCAACTCGGTCCGGATTACATAGAATCCGGGCCGGGTACAGCAGAACTCGGGCCGGGTTCTGCCGCCGACGAAAAAGTGCGTTCTGACGCGACTTTTTTATCATCATAACTTTACCATACAATATCTAAACTATGCATATGATATCTCAATGAAATCTTGGTACAAAGGAGAAGAGATTATGGTTCTATGTCGCGGGAGGGATTCCCCCTACGTACCTAAAGTTGGCTGAAAAACCAACTAGATTTTCTTCTCTGAAAATCTGCACGAATGTCGAATTTTGGTCGGCGATTGCTCTCTGTCCTCGCTCCGAAACTCGCGGCCACCACCTGAAACTTCTTCTCCTATGTGCAAACTTCGAAACCAATCACCGCACGTTCTCGGAGGTGCCTCGGTTTGCATGCAAACGAGAGGTAAAACAGAGGGTTTGTGACAGAATTCTGTTTGGCAGAAAAAAGGGTTTCCAGCCACCTTTTAATGCCTATTTATAAGTGCAGATTTGAGATATCAATCCTAATAGACCTTGGACTCTTTTAGAATCAATCTTGATCATCCATTAATAATTTACCACATCATAATATCTCAGATTTAATTAAATCCGAGATTAATTAATTTTCCTTTCATAACAACTCAATTAAATCTAATCCCTTTCAAATTCCTTCTTATCTCTTTAATCATCTTTTCCAATTTTTCTTGAATTTCAGAATTTAATAATTCTAGAATATTAGATAATAATTTTCCAGATATTATAAATGAATAAAATTTATTTAACGAAAATCTGGGTTGTTACATCATACCTCCTTAAAAATAAATTCGTCCTCGAATTTGCTTAAGGGAAATTACATCAATCTATTTAAACAATTCTGAAAAATCCTTCCTCATTTCATTTTCCAATTCCCATGTAGCATCTTCGTCTCTATGATGTGTCCATACCACTTTCACCATAGGTACCATCTTATTCTTCATATGCTTAGTCTGGTACTCCAATATCTCTATAGGTTATTCTGCGTATGTCAGGTCCACATCCAAGTTTAGTTCTTCCATATTCACTATATTTGCATCATCATGCTGATACTTGCGCAACATCGACACGTGAAAGACATTATGCATGTGTCCATATGATGGCGGTAGCGCCAACCTGCAGGCGGCATCTCCAATCAGTGCAAGTATCTCGAATGGACCAACATACCTCGGGCTCAGCTTGACTTTCAACATCACACGATCTCCAACCTTGAAGATTTGTTCTCTTCGTTTCTTGTCAGCATAAGTCTTCTGTCTGGTGAATGCTGCTTTCAATATTTCTCTAATGAGGCAAACCTTTTCAGCATCCTCCATAGTTTGCTTCAACATTTCCTCTGACAAGAACTATCATCCTCCTACCTCACTCCAATAGATAGGAGAGCGGCATGGTCTTCCATACATTGCAGCAAAGGGTGCCATGCCAATACTAGAGTGGTGGCTGTTATTATATGCAAACTCAATCAGTGAGAGATTAGTGTCCCAACTGCCACTCCAGTCCAATGCACATGCTCGGAGCATATCTTCCAATGTCTGTATAGTGCGCTCAGACTGTCCGTCTGTTTGAGGATGGAACGTTGTACTGAAATTCAATTTCGTTCCAAAGGCACTCTAGAAGCTCCGCCAAAATTTGGCGTAAATCGTGTATCTCTATCCGACACAATGGAGACTGGCACTCCATGTAGTCGGATAACCTCCTTAATATAAATGTTCATTAGGCTTTCGACGGACTGTTTCCATTTGATGTGGATGAAGTGGGCCGCTTTGCTAAATTGGTCCACCACTCATATCGCATCATGGCCCTGTTGTGTTCTTGGAAGCCCTGTAACAAAATTCATCATTATCTTTTCCCATTTCCATTGTGGGATCCCAAGTTCCTGCAGTACTCCATATGGTCTTTGATGCTCAACCTTCACTTGCTGGCATACCATGCACTTTGCAACGTACTCCGCTATGTCCTTCTTCATATTATTCCATCAGAAGGTCCGTTGCAAATCTTTATACATCTCAACAAAGTGATGTTCCAAAAGGAAGAACCGAACAATTGTGAAAATGACAAGAAGTTTGCTAAAGGAGAAGAATGTTCTTAATACTTTTTGGACTGAAGTAGTTGTAATTGTAGTATATTTGTTGAATATTTCTCCAACTAAAATAGTGCAAAATCAGACTCACGACATGGAAAGGTTGCAAACCGAAAATAGGTCATTTTAAAGTCTTTGGGTGCATTGCATATGTTTTGAACAATTCTAAAAATTGTGAAAAGCTTGATGACAAGTACAAGAAATATATTTTTGTTGGTTATTCTGTTCAATCCAAAGCTTATTAGTTATACAATTCTTCTACTAACAAGTAATTATTAGTAGAAATGTTATCTTTGATGAAAAATGCAATTGGTCATGGAAGGAGACAAATAGAACCGATGTGACTGATTTGCAAATTGAGTTTTCTACAGAAGAAAAAATATTGTTGCAACAATTCCAATAAGAAATGAATGTGTTTCAAATAGTGGCAACAATATATTTTTTTCAGAAAATTCACCTAATTCTGCACCAAGAAAATTTCGTTCTTTGCAAAAAATATATGATTCTTGTTAATTTGTTTTATTTGTCTCATATCCGACATGCTTGGAAGAAGCAATGGAAATTGAAGAATGACTCAATGCAATAAAAGAAGAAATGATGTCTATCGAAAGAAATCGAACATGAGAGTTAGTTGATTTACCTAACAACAAAAATGTGATTAGTCTGAAATGTTTAAACTAAATATCACACATATGATAACATTCAAAATTATAAGTCAAGGCTTGTAGCAAAAGGTTATACACAACAATAAGGTATAGATTGCGAAGAAGTTTTTTGTTCTGTTGCTCGTCTTTAAACAGTAAGATTATTTCTAACCTTAGCTACTCAATTACAATAGTATGCTTATCAGTTTGATACAAAATCATTTTTTTGAATGGTGATTTGAACGAAAATGTTTATGTCAATCAATCAGGAGGCTTTGTTATCAATAACAAGGAAGACAATCTACAAATTAAGGAATACTTTATATGAAGTAAAGCAAGCCCCTCGTGCATGGTATAGTAAGAATGATTTATTTATTTTTATTGATAATAGTTTTTGCAGAAAGTGAGATTGAGCTAAGACTCTACCTTAAAGAAAAATGAGCTGAATTTATTATAATTTGTCTTTATGTCAATGTTATTCTATATATGAGATCTTCTCAATTAGTTGTAGCTAATTTTAAAACATATATAATGGTAAATTTTGAAATAACAAATTTAGATCTGTTGAACTATTTTTTTAGTATAGAAATGAAGCAAAGTAATGGTGTCATATTTATTTCTTAAAAGAAATATGCTGATGATATTTTGGACATATTTATGATGAATTGCAAAGTTGATGCCACTATGAATGTGAATGAAAATCTTAAACGATGATGGTACATGTCATGCTGATGAAAGAACATTTAAAAGATTGATCGATGACTTAATTTATTTGACTCATATGAAACCAAATATATCTTTTTCTATTGCCCTTGTATTCAAGTTTATGCATTCCCCATCAAAACGTCATCTTGGATGAACCAAGCATATTTTGTGCTATATTGTTGGCACGTTGGACTTTGGTATTTGATATTTTAAAGTTTCTAATTTCAAACTACTTAACTTTATTGATAATGATTGGGCATGATCTTTGGATGATAGAAAAAGTACTTCCGGGAGTGTTTTTAGTCTTAAATCAAGAATAATATCATGATGTTTGAAGAATTAAGCCACTCTAGCACTCTCGTATTCTAAAGCAGAGTATATTGATGTTAGATCTACTGCATGTAAAGCTATATGGTTAAGAAGAATCTTGTTGGATCTTCATCAATTACATAATGAAGCAAGAGAACTAAGTCGAATCAAGTAATAAAGAGTGAGAAGAGTGTCGAACCCACGAGGATTAATCTATCTTTATCTTTTATCTTAATTTAGTTAGATGAGAAATTACAAAAAAATATTTGGTTTAAAAGAAATAAAATAAAGAAGATTAAAATTGATCCAGTCTAAAATCTCAACCTTTATATATTAGAAATGTTCAAATAAGATGAATGTAACAATATCCTTGAATGTAAGATCTAAAAAAATCCGAATTATCTAGTGGAAAGAATGCTAAAAAGTAAATGACTCAAATCATATGACCTAACTATCTTATCTCAATATTAAAGAGAGACAGTTCAACTGAATCAATCTCTAACTAACTTTTGATAATATGTTTTAACGATGAAATCCTATTTCAAAAATTCCTCAACTGAGTGAGTTAATGATTCAAAAATCTCTAAATCTCAATAGAGTAAATAGAGATGGAATATGAAATGCTTATCGAAAGATAAATCAAAAGAACAAATCTCGATAATACCAACCGATTAAAATCGAGTGCTCAGAAGAAAGCATTAAAATCAACATACATATTCAGAAAATTTAGAATAGTAAATATTATTCAACGATCTAACAAAGTCCAACATAAATGGATCATAATAAGAACTCTATTACATAGATAAAGTAATCATCAATACTACAGTAGAGAGATAAAACAAGAGACTAAAAGATAAAAAAGGAGAAATAATCTCTTAAAAAATATCTAAACTCATAGAAGAATCTCCACTAAGCAGACAACTAGAGGCTCTTTTTTTCTGCCTTTGCAATGGATTTTGAATTTTAGACTTGGATGATTAAGTGAGATAATATGGACTCCTTTTTATAGTCTAAAATGCATTTGCCCTATGAGAATCAATGTGAATCGTGTCATCAATGTCGCATCAATCAAAATATAATTATTTGTCTGAGAAAATATGATGAAATTAATAACACGGGCTATTTTATATATTGTGAGAGTGATTTACGCCCAATCTATCATATTTTGAAGATATGGTGATTGTTGACTAACTTGGACCATGTTGGAAAGAACGTGGTTGTGTTGCTGAAAAATGCGAACCGTATTCAATCAACGCGAACTGTGTTGGAACAACGTGGCCGTGTTAGAATAACATAGGCCATGTGGAATAATGCGGACTATGTTGGTTGTTGTATAAATAAAAAAAATAAGAAATTAGGTATCAATTGATTTCCTTGAAAAATTTAATTAAAAATGAGGGAAAGTTTATATATGTTAGAATAAAATTATGAAAAATAGACTGAATGATATGAAATAAATATGTATAAAATGTCATGCATCAAATTCTCCCAAGCTCGAACTATTGCTTATGCTCAAGTAAGTTTCAAAGTAACAACTGAGTGAAAATGGTTTCATCATAAACTTTACCTCATGACTAATACTTTTCAAACATTGCTATTTCACACGTTCATTGCCAAAGAATCTCTCTTCTTGCCATTTGTCCCTGCCTTATAGAATTTCTGACACTTAAACATATTTAAACATTTCTAAATTCAGCTTGATAAAAAGTATAGATTATCATACAATAGTCTTAATATTGAAAATATAAGTACAAGTTGAGCTTAATTTTCTTGTTATTATAACAATTTAAACATTCATGTGCTTCTCTATATCGCGCAAGGTGGTCTATGTAGTGGATTTTCGATCGATGGTTTCCATACTAGTTGGCCTTAGATCATCATGCAAGAATCCCCTACAAATCTAATTGCCCAAACACACCAAGGTGCCAGAGAAACGTTCATGACTTATTCATCGCATTTTTTTACACTTTCTTTTTTTTCTTTTTTTTCCTTGTTTTTCAAAAGCTTAACAAGTATTTAAAGCATTTAATAAATGACTACTCCAATCCAATTTAATTAAAATAAAAGCAAGTTGAATAAAGAATTGTAATTCAAGTATCATAGTTCTATTTGACATCATTTTACTTTTCCAGTAACCAATACTATAGCAATGAGACGATAGAAACTTCAGCGTAGAATTTCATAAGTCAATAAGATATTTTTAAAATTTATGATGAATTGTACTTTCTTCTTCAACATTTTCAATTTTTTGTGAATTTTAAGTGATATGCAGATAAAGAAAATAAAATTACTAACTAAGAAAACATGTCAATGTAGCAAACATGAGAAATGCATGAATGCAAACTCTCCCAAGCTTAAACTAAACACTGTCATCAGTGCTAGCCTAGTCGAATAGAATTTGCGTCATTGAACAATGAAGAAAGACAAAAGAAATAGAAAGATACAACATATTAAAAACGACAATGGCAAAGTGTTCATCAGTGGTGGAGTACAGATGTTGATGGTTCTGGAGTTGCCGGAAAAAAGTTAGTTGCAATTTTAGAATTCTTTTTATAATGAATGATAAAGCACATGATCATGCTTAATACTGAAAAAGAACTTTTTTTATAAAAATGGACCGAGTGATTAGTCCATGTTGAAAACACAGGCCATATCAAAACTCACATGAGTAATTTTTTTTTCAAAATTCTCTATCTATGAAATGAGTGAGCCTAACAAAAATCTAACAATTAAAATTATTTTAAGAAAAAACTAAATTGAGTTGAAAAAGAATTTTTAAAAAATTCCAAAATAAAAAGATTAGCATTATGATCATGAACGAATTTTGCAATTAAGAACAATCTCACCCGAATTATGTGGTCATGATGCATTTATCATAGTGAGAATCAATGAATGTGCATGAACACATCCAACCATCACCAATTTTTGGATCTTACCCTTGATTTGAGATTTTGCAATTTATACTATTGGGCTCTTTGGTCGTCATTCTTTGGATGACATTGGTGCTCATGATGTTGTTCTTGATAATGATGACGTTGGTATTGCGATAACCTCCTTCTGTAGTGGTGGATTTGAAGATGCAGTGATGGTAGTAGATGGTACTTTTAAAGTGGAGCTCCTCCTTCAGACTTGTCCATTTTCGAGTATGTATGGACTTGTCTCCTTAATCCTCCACTCTGTAGCCCATGTCTTTTGTTGATAATATCTTTGTGGTTTCCATCATCTTTGATATAATTCTCGATGATGACAAAGACACATGAAAATTGGTGGTCTACCTAAAATTCTTTACTTTTGAGATTGGACCAAATATGAAGATAAATTTGCTACTTCCTTCGTCAGTAGTTGAAATTTGGTCTGCATATCATCAAATCTTTGTTGAATCTCAGGTGGATGCGATGAAGGTAAACTCTCATCCTGAACCTTGGTTTGATCTTTCAACCATGTGAAATGAATCTCCAAATTATGGATGAGTCGGTCCTACAAAGAAAATATCTTATCAATTGTAAATATGAATTGCTTAAACATGTCCTCTAATTTGATTCTTGACTCAGTTGATGAGTTGATGGCAACATCTATCTTTGTATTATGTTGTGTCAATTGAGTAATATGATTCTCCATATTCTGAATGTACTCTTCCTGCATAGACAATTTGTTTCATCAACATGCCTGTCATATGTGTAAGCAAGGATAATAGATCAGTTGAAATATCTTCCAATGAAGATGTTGAGCCTCCTTGTTGTAATTTGTGCTAGGGAGATCGATACTAACTTGGATAATTTCTAATATTGACGGCCCTCTACAGATGACTTAGGTTGTTTATTAGATTTGTTCTTTTTTGCCATTGAAAATTGAACAAATTTTTCTATGTCAAGATCAAAGAAAAGTGGATCCTTCAAACTTATAGTATTGCGTTGTGTTGCTCAAAGGTTCGAAAGAGCAATCTAAACAATAGAGAGCAAAAAAATGAATAGGGAAAAGAGAACACAAAGCGTTTTGAACAAACACGAAGCGTTTTAGGAAAGTCGACACAGGTCGTTTCCCAAATCACCGTCTGTGTGAGGAGGTTCAAAAGAGAAGGTGGAACACGAGCCATGTACTAATGAACGCAGGCTATTTTGAACAAACATGGAGTATTTTTCCAAAAGTCGACACTTGTCGCCACCCAAAAATCACAGACAGAAGGTAAACATGAGTCGTGAATAAGGGAACACAGACCGTGTCCAAGAAAGAGTGGGATAACTACACAGACCATGTACTGTAAATGTGGACTGTATTAATTTTAGCACAGCACAAAAGCAACAGAGGAGGGGAAAACGTGGTCCGTGTATGGACCACGCAAACCATTTTAGAAGTGTGAACACGCGTCTTCCAAAAATAGTCCATTTTAGGGGGAAAATAGAAACGATAAAAGAAGCACTGACCGTGTTAAAATGACGTGGCCTATTTTAGCAGAATATAATGAGGCGTACGAAAAAGAGAGAAATATTAGAATATTTAAAAACCAATGAAGTAAGAAAAAGATAGAAAAGTTGTCGACAACGATGTCAAAAAGTTGATGCGAAATTTTATATAGCACAAATACTAGCAAGAACACTAGGTCGAATCAAATAATAAAGAGCGAGAAGAGTGTCGAACCCATGAGGATTAATATATCTTTATCTTAATTTAGTTAGGTGAGAAGTAACAAAAAATATTTGGTTCAAAAGAAATAAAATAAAAAAGATTAAAATTGATCCAGTCTAAATAAGATGAGAGTAATAATATCCTTGAATGTAAGATCTAAAACAAATTCGAATTATCTGATGGAAAGGATGCCAGAAAGTAAAGAACTCAAATCAGATTACCTAACTATCTTACCTCAATATTAGAGAGAGAAAGTTCAACTGAATCAATTTCTAACTAACTTTTGATAAGATATTTTAATGATGAAATCCTATTTCAAAAACACCTCAACTGAGTGAGTTAATGATCCACAAATATCTAAATCTCAACCGAGTAAATAAAGATGGGATATTAAATGCTTATCGAAAGATCAATCAAAAGAATAAATCTCGATAATACCTACCGATTAAAATCGAGTGCTCAAAAGAAAGCATTAAAAACATCACACATATTTAGAAAATTCAGAATAGTAAATCTTATTCAACGATTTAAAAAGTCCAACATAAATGGATCATAATAAGAACTCTATTAATAGGTAGAGTAATCATCAAGATAGCGGTAGAGAGATGAAACAAGAGATTAAAAGATAAAAAAAGGAGAAATAATCTCTTTAAAAATATCTAAACTCCTCTAGAAGAATCTCCATTGAGTAGACAACCAAATGCTCTTTTTCTGCCTTTGCAATGGATTTTGAATTCTAGAATTGGATGATTAAGTGAGATGATATGGACTCCTTTTTATAGTCGAAAATGCATATGCCCTATGAGAATCAATGCGAATGGTGTCATCAATGCTGCAACAATCAAAATATAATTATTTGGCTAAGCAAATCTAGCGAAATTAATAACACATATCGTGTTATTAATAACACGAGCTATTTTATGTATTGTGAGAGTGATTTTCGCCCAATCTATTATATTTTGAAGATATGATGATTGCTAGCTAACATGGACTTGGAAGGAACGTGGGTTGTGTTGTTGAAAAATGTGGACCATGTTCAATCAACGTGGACCGTGTTAGATGGACTATATTGGAACAACGTGGGCCGTGTTAGAATAACGTGGGCCATGTTGGAATAACGTGGACTATGTTGGCAGCTGCAGAAATAAAAAAAAAGAAATTAGGTACCAAATGATTCCTTGAAAGATTTAATTTAAAATGAGGAAAAATTATATATGTTAGAATAAAATTATGAAAAATAGACTGAATGATATGAAATAAATATGTATAAAATGTCATGCATCAACCATTCGTATAGGTATGTTACAGTAGAACCCAAACCGAGTTGACATCACACTAGGTCGAGTTCCCAATAAAAAATTAATTTGAGTCAAATTTTATCTGAGAATAAAATATGAATACAACCAAACCTGAGTTGGAACAATTTATTCTAATTTAATATAATCAACCAAACTATTGGACAATTGTGATTTTTTTGAATTACTTTCATTTGAATTTGAGCCTCAAAATCAACTCGGAATCTAACGAGGACATCATATGTATAAAAATAATGTACCAGGGAACTAAGGAATAAGTTTGGAACCCCAAGCGCACAAAAAAAAAGGAAGAAAGAGAACTACAAATCAATTGAAGAATTCAAATTTGTAAATTTTGGACGATCATTGAGGCATAATCTCGGCAAGACTTCTTCCAATGACATCCTCCCTCGTGAAAGTTTCTTCTACAATTTTTAAACTTTATTTTATATTTTTTCCTTGAAAGTGATGTTAATTCTTTCAGTTATATAGTAATTTAGTTGTTAGAGTACATTAAATCTCATTTTTTTCTTAATATATTTTTATCATTTAAACTTTCAAGAATATAATTATAATATTTGTTAATCCTTTATTCTAGTTGAGTAATATCTTGCATTAATTTTATATAATTTTGCAATGCAAGAGAAAACTGATCGATAAGTGTGTAATTTGCTTGTGTGAAAGAACTCGGGTTGGGTTCATTCTTTGATTTTTTTTAATTGAGAATCATTACTAATGGGGCCGAGTTCCATCAGATCCGGACTCACTTCTATCTATGAACATATTTTGTTAGTAATTTATTTTTAAATGTCAACAATCATGTGTCATTAAATGGAGGTTTGCAACTTAAAATATCTTAGTTAAAGTAGGTTTAAGTTGATCGAGTCTTTAATATACTTAACTTTACTTTTATTTAGAATAGTTAGGCTCTCAATTTTTTTAATAATTCACTTTAAGCATCCTTTGAACATTAACACATCCTAGTTGATAGTGGGTTGAATGTGTTGAGTTTTCAACGTACTTTGATAATTAGAATAGTTAAATCCTGAAATTTTTTAATCATATATCTTTTATCCTTTCAATACAAAATCTATATATGACTAATTCATAGTTAAGAGAAAACATTAGGAATATAAAATATAAATTCTAACTTTTTTATCATATTATTAAGAATTTAATGGACGTCCTCCCCATGTGAATGGGATGGATGCTCCTCCTTAGGTCATCCACCATCCAATTGCGAAATAATGGTCGTGATTGAAGTGTGTGGTTCACCGATCAAGATGTACAATCGGGTGGAAGAAAATGAAAAAATAGTCAGTTCACATGTGGGAAAGAATCGACCTTAAAATGATGATCTCGACGCCGTCGCTCATTGTCACTCACCGCAAGATGCCGATGAGGACGTCTACAAGGCCCTTGTGCACCGTCAATCGACGATCTCGATGTCGTCAACACCACTACTTACCGCCCTCAGGACATTCGCAAGGCCGCTGCCTTCAACGTTCCTCGCGCTGCTACAATAATGCTCCGGTGCCACCAATCTTGACGTCGAGGATGTTTGCAAGGCCACCTGCACACAATGTTTCTCACCCGCAATAGGGCCTTTGTGCTGCCGATCGATGATGTTGATGCCTTCAACGCTGCCGCTCAATAGCGTCGAGGGCGTTCACGAGACCGTTGCTGCCCTCGACATTCCTCACCACTGCAGCAGGGCCCCCATTCTATAATCTCGATGCCTTCGACGCCGCCGCTAACAGCCACCGAGGACATTCGTGGGGCAAGAGGTTGTTGCACATTGGTACATCATCGCACTCGTTCTTTGCTAAAGTAGGAGGTCATCGCTCGCCGATACATCATCGCGCTCATTGTTCACCAGGGCAGAAGCTCAACACCGGCAAACTCGTGATCATCGGCATGACCAAACCAGCCATTTTTTTATTTCCTCCCACCCAAGCCGCACTTTTTTTATGAGTGAATTGTGCGCTTGAATCGCGCCCATTTTTCTTGATCAAACAATGGATGACCTAAGGAGGAGCATCCACCCCATGTCACATGGGGTGGACGCTCATTAAATCCTATTATTAAACACATCATTCTCTCTTATTGCTATTAATTTGAATTATTTTATTTACAATTAAATCTTCTTATTTTCTCTTTGATAAACTAGGTTGAAAGATAAAAATATAGATTAGTCCTCATGAATTCTATATTCATTGTTTTTATTACTCGATACCATTTAGTATATTTTTTAGTATATTTGCACTTAGTTTGTATGCAGCAAGTTTTTGCCACCATTGTAGGGCACTAATTCGAGTTTTGTTTTTCTAATTTTGATTTTTATACTTTTGAAAATTTTTATTGCATTTTTATTTAAAAAATATTCACTTCACATACTTTCACAAGTTTCCATTTGAATATATTTTAGGTAAATTACACGAATTGTCCCTAAACTTTAAGTTAATATCTCAATGATCCCTCAACTATAATTTATAACTAAATTGTACCTGAACTTTTTTTTCACACTTCATCTTCTTGACCATCAATAACCAATTCCTCGGTTGCTGGCTCTCATAATAAAATGACAAACATCAATAACCAATACAAGCATAATAAAATGACAAACATCAATAAAAAAAAGGCGACAACCTCAGGCTGCTGGCTCTCATCGGAGGGGAGCAAAAGGGGTGGTGTTCTCTCTCCTTCGGGGCCGAAAAGGAGGGGAAGGGGCACCAACCCCATCGCATAGTGGGGGCTAGTGTCATGGGGTCATTCTCGGACACTAGACCACGTGCGGCGACTAGGCGGATAGGCACCTAGCCAAGTCTCTTTTGAGTTTGCAGCGGAAGTTTTATGGTCGAGACGACTATGTTGAGAGTCGCTCTTATAGGCATTCAATCACGGACATGACTAGAGTGTTGGACTACTCATCATGGGACCGTGGCATTAGCGCGTTGCGGCACCAATGCAGGCGCTTGGGCGCTCAAAGTTCGAAGGGGCGACAAAGGGACCACGGGACGTCACGAAGGGACACCGATGTGGGTTGTCACCCCACGCTCAAGGCCAGGACACTAGAATTAAAGGAAAGCTTACTTGTATTAAACATGTTGAAACATAACATACAATTGGGCCTCGGAAGGCACTAGTGAACTCCTCACAATGTACCGTAGGTATAGGAGTCTTATTACATATTGAAAATGCAAAAGACGTATCCTACGGGAACGTCACCTACTTGACCATTCATAAGGACGGCCTTATAAGATAAATGCCCTAAGGGCGGATAACTTGGTACTCCGTAATATTACGTAGTGTGGGGCGGCTGCATGTGTTCCATAATTTCGGCGCTGAGCGGCCGAGAGCTATAAGTTGAGCGGCACTGGTGCCGCGAGGCTTCATGCTTCGTGTCACGGGAAAACGCCCCGTGACATTCTCCCCCACCAAAGTCGGCGATGCCCCTGACGCCTTTGTTCGGGCTTCCTCGGGGCCTTCGTCTTCAGTCTTGACTTCGCTTGTCTCGTTCAATTCTGCCTTCTTTGCCTTGACTTCTACTTCACCAGCATCACGCAACGCCAGGAATGTCTGCTCCTTGGGGTCTCGCTGAGGACTCCTCCCTCATGTCTGCTTCGCTTGTTAATCCTTCGTCCAATTCGGGGTCATTACTTGTGCAGCGCCAGAGGAGTCCGCCATGTGCGGTCTGACTTCATCAAGTAACTGTCCGTCCATCAAGTCTCTGTTGGCTTCACTTCTCTTCGACTTGCGCAGCGTCAACTTGTGTGGTTTGGCTTCTTTGGGGGTGAAACAACTCTTGTATGCCTTCAGGAATAGCGCGGAGAAATGTTGTCTCAGAATCATGTAGAACACGATGAAGAGTCTCGCCATTTGACCTGCATGACTTGACTCGATGCCTTCATATTGCGGATGGCCGCAGCATAAGGTCTCCCTTCCGTTGAATGCAAAGTACAAGACCATCTCACCCTCGATGATCATTCTTGAATTTCGACGACTTGAAACAGCACAAGCTCTTTGATGATGACATTTGCGACTTGTCTGCTTCAAGTGATTTGGGTCGCTATGATGAGCGATAAGAGTCTTCCCACTGATGCTTTGGGACACTTCAGTCTCTTTGTGAGCTTGACTCAATATCTCTATGTTGCAAATGGTTGCAACGTAGAGTCTTCCATATCTCTGCCAAACGAAAAGCGCAGGACCACCACCTCCTTGGTGATCACCTGATATTTCGACAGTCTTGAGGCGGAATAAGGTTCTTTGATATAGCAATCCATGCCTTGTCCATTCTGAGTCACCATAGTGGGCGACGAGAGTCTCCCCACATTTTCTTGTGGTTCAACTCACTGTCTCCAAGTTGCAGATGGCTGCAACGTTGAATCCTTCGTCCGCCGAGCGTTAAGAATAGCTCCACCTTACCCTTGGTGGACATGAGATATCTCGACGGTTTGAAGTGGAGCAAGGTTCTTTGGTATAACATTCCGCACCTTGTCCATTCCCAGTTGCTATGGTGAGCGACGACGGGAGTCTCCCCACATGTGTGGTTCGACTCGATTCTCCAGCTTTGATGGGCAATAATTGTCTTTGACATAAGTAGATTCCTCCTTGCGACTTAAGCTTCTCTCACCCACCATTGTCCTTGCCCAAGGGCATTGGTGGTATGGCGCTTGTCACAATTGACTTGGCAGCAATAACTAGTGAGCAGAGGTTGGACAACTCCTTCCTAGTCCATAGCTTCTAACTCCTCTGCTTGAAGAGCACAAACATTGGGTCTTCATCCTCCTGGGAACACTGTAGGCGGAGTTCGGTGATTACATTCACTTCCTCCTTCAACATGTCCATCTGACCGATGCTAAACAATGCGATCTTGACCTCCAGTCCCAACTTGTCAGGGCTTGCATAATTGATGAGCTGTCACTTCCTCTGTCCCACGTCTCGATGGGATCCATGTTTGTCATATTTCACATTGTCGCGATGGCAACGCCATCCTGAGTTTGCCACCTCTTGCAGGGTTCTTAGGATATGCCTTCTTTCGATCTTGGGACCTCCTATGAAGCTTAGACAACACCTTTGGGGTATGGACGGGACGAGATCGTTGTGCTCATTCACAAAGAGGATGCACATTGGATGCTCGTCTGTCCGCAACTTGGACGAAGTACTGCCATTGCGCTTGTCGGCAAGGATCATGCGCCTTTGACATACTTGTCCACCGGGCGGCTGGCCCTTGCGAAAGAATAGCCATTCCGGATCTTCAACGAACCATGGGGATGTTCGTGAAGATGCTCCGCTTGGGTAAGCGGATTGCGGTTGGTGAACTCATGGCATGAGCTCCCAACATCACCTCCATCTCCATTCGAAAGGGATGACATTGCCAGTGTGTCCTTCGAAACATTTGGATTGTGATCCTTGGAGGCCACTTCGATTGCTCGAGGCATTGTCCGAGAGGAAAGGGCACTCCTTCCTTCGGTTGGCGTCGGAACGCTTGGCAGCAGCATGCCAAGATTCATCGATGCTCGACGCTCAGACCATTTACCAAATTAGTCGCTGAGTTGAGGCGTCGATTTGCGGTGGCATGTACTAGGTTCGTCCTACTCCTCGATGGATGATGTTACGCCGCTTGCGGGACGACACTTGACGAGGCAGGCAATGCTGACGGCTCGTCCCCAAGTGTTTGCAAGTAATCAATGCTTCGCTCCATCTTGCGAAAGTCATCTTGGCATGATAGACAATGCTACGACATGACAAGATGCTTGTGATTGATGCTCCTTAGCCGAT
The DNA here is from genome assembly GCA_030549335.1 of Pontederia crassipes. Taxonomy (NCBI): domain Eukaryota; kingdom Viridiplantae; phylum Streptophyta; class Magnoliopsida; order Commelinales; family Pontederiaceae; genus Pontederia; species Pontederia crassipes. The sequence goes on from CM060186.1 coordinate 40,341,767, forward strand.
AGGATGATATCCCTTAGCTGAAAAGGGACCATGAACCTTGATGTTTGTCCTTAAGCCAACTTCTCCCGTGAAGCGGTTGTGCCCTTCAGGTTGCATGACTGGATATGCGATGCGACGTCATGTAATATCGAGCAGCGCCAGGTTGTCATCATAGTGCATGACTGACAGTCTCTGAATGTGACACGGGTCCTCCGAGTTACACAATGTTTGTGTAAGCGATCCCATGGTATGAGTAACGCAAGACCATCATGCGAAGCATTTGGCCACTCTTGATGCAGCGCAGCACTTCAAAATTCCCGACTGCATACCTGAGTGGTTGATCTATTCGAGTGAGCGACACATGACCGTCCCGATTAGGCGGGGCGATCAGTCCACCATCATGATGCATGAAAGTCGTTCCTTGATACGACACGGGTGTATGAGGAACAAGCTGCGGGGGACGACTGGGTGTGCAGCGAGGAAGTTTGCCACACATTTCTCGTTGGCGTCCACGATCAAAGACCATGGTACCAGTGCGCTTGGGCGTTATGGAATATTTGAGCGAAAGTACTTTTCCTACGCCAGGGCACGTTGCGACGACACAAGGGAGTCATCATCGTCGGATAATCCGAGCGGGAAGAACTGTTCTGATATCACTTGTCACGGGATCATTCTCAGACACTAGACCACGTGCAGCGACTAGACGGATAGGCACCTAGCTAAGCCTATTTTGAGTTTGCAGCGGAAGTTTTATGGTCGAGACGACTATGCCGAGAGTCACTCTTATAGGCATTCAATCACGGACATGACTAGAGTGTTGGACTACTCATCATGGGACCGTGGCATTAGCGCATTGTGACACCAATGCAGGTGCTTGTGCGTTCAAAGTCCGAAGGGGCGACGAAGGGACCACGGGACACCACGAAGGGACACCGATATGGGTTGCCACCCCACGCTCAAGGTCAGGACACTAGAATTAAAGGAAAGCTTACTTGTATTAAATATGATGAAACATAATATACAATTGGGCCTCGGAAGGCACTAGTGAACTCCTCCCAGTGTACCGTAAGTATATGAGTCTTATTACATATTGAAGATGCAAAAGACGTACCCTACGGGGACGTCACCTACTTGGTCATTCATAAGGACGGTCTTACAAGATAAATGCCCTAAGGACGAATAACTTGATACTCCGCAATATTACGCAGTGCGGAGCGGCTGCACGTGTTTCATGATTTCGACGATGAGCGATCGAGAGCTAATAAGTTGAGCGGCACTGGTGCCGCGAAGCTTCATGCTTCGTGTCACGGGAAAATGCTCCGTGACACTAGCGCCCCCTCTTCTCTTTCATCGATTGCGAGGGAGAAAAAGGGGGTGTTGGCCCCCCTCGTCGGCTTCGTCTGTGAGCAAGCTCGCAAGGGGAGCCGACACCCCACCGTTTCTTCATCGCCGATCGTGAAGAAGAAAAAGGGGAGTCGACGCCCCCTTTTCCTTCCTCGATGATTGCAAGGAAAAAAGGGGGCGCTGGCCTTGTGCGAACTCACAAGGGGGCTGGCATCCCCATTTTCTCCCTCATCAGCACGACACGCAAGGAAGAAAAGGGAGTCGCCACTCCTTCCCCTCTCTCATCCGTCTCCGGAGAGGAGAGGCGAAGGGGCGTCGAGCCCCTTAGTCCGCTCCGATGAAGACGGTAGGAGCTGACACCTTTTTATTTTTAATTAATTTTATAGTATTTTTATATTCTTTTATTATTTTTTATTGAACCACATCAGCAATATAATCAAAGAACTAGCTATTATCGGTCAGGAGGATGGCACGTGCAAAAAAATTAACGATTGAGAATATTTTAATTATAAATTAAAGTTGGGAGGCTGAATAGTCACCGCATTCAAAGTTGTGGAACGATCCGTATTTATCCATATATTTTTAAGAAAATATTTTTAGACACAATTTGAAAATATTTTTAGACAACCTTCGTGGCAAGAAAAATTTCAAGCACCAATACAAATCAATTGAGAATAACAATATGACCAATGTTCTTGGAGAAGAAAATTTTGAAGTTTCACGCAACTATAAACATGAAAACACTTCGACACTCGGAATTATACAAGTTGGCATAAATTTTCTACAATGAAGCAACATCATGCCACCCTATAAATGTGTAGAAGAAAGAAATATGTTGTTGGAAAGTGTTAATAATGCTTTAGGGCCTATTTGGATACACCTCAATCCGTTGTAAAATGTCCTTTCCGCTGGTTATGTTTCTGCCATGGAAAGTTTGTCAAAATTAGTGTTTGGGTGCAAAGGATTCTGTTTATTAACCAGAGGAAAATGGCTAAATCCAATGGAAAAGAAACTTAGCTCCCATCTCTGTTTTTTTCTCTTTTGCGCGAGCATTTCCACCGCTGTCTCTCTCCCTGCCACACCTTCTTCTGCTCTTTCTTTTGATGGGAAAATCCGAGAACAGGGAGAGAAGATCGTAGAGAGATTGCAAGAAAAAAATAGAGGAGACACACGAATTTACCCAGGTTCACCCTTGATATTAGGGCTACGTCCTGCAAAGAAGTTCCACTATATCGTTTAGGTTTTCAGCCGCCGCACAGATTACATCTTAAAATAAGCTATAAATAGCCTCTCCAAACGGGTTCAAAATTCGAACAAAACAGAGAAAAAACCTAATCCGAACCACACGAGCCGGCTAAACAAAAGCCCAAAACCCGTCTAGATTTCGGGGGCGCTGCCTCCGAACCCCCGCCCGCTCACCGGCGTCGGGAGACCGCCGTCGGGGGGCGGGGCCCCCCGAACCCCCTTTCGTTCGTACGCCAGCAATACTGTTAATTGGGTAATACTCAGTTTCCCCTAAACTCACATTGGCGAATCCGGTGTTAGAAACAAGGGGCCCTGAAGTATTCACCAACTCTAACATTCTCCCACTTGGTGGATACTTCACACCAATGAGAGCCTTGCCAGCAACATTCTTCTTCAATCCGACAGCAGTAGAGCACCACTCAAACTTTACACCTGTAACTGCTTTAGTCGGAAAATCAGAACTATTTTCTGTTGTATCAACCTTTTCAAGCTGAACCTCTTTCTTTTCCACCTTTTCCCGAATAAAGTGGTATTGGATGTCAATATGCTTTGTGCGTGAGTGAAATGCGGGATTCTTAGCTAACTGAATAGCACCTTGATTATCACATCTCACCTCTATAGCACCTTGCTCAAATCCGAGCTCCAAGCACAATCGTCGTAGCCATATGGCCTCTTTTGCAGCATGAGTAAGAGCCATATATTCTGCTTCTGTAGAAGAAAGTGCTACCAAGCTTTGTCTCTTGCTCATCCAACTTAGTGCAGCCCCAAATAATGTAAAAACATATCCGCTAGTAGACCGTCTACTATCAATGTCTCCACCCCAATCAGCATCTACATGGCCCACAATATCAAGCATCTTTCCTTTCCTTGTACCTTCAAAACACAATGAAAAATTTGAAGTTCCACGAAGGTACCTGAAAACTCTCTTGATAGCATTCCAATATTCCCTGCCTGGGTTAGACATATATCGACTCAAGACTCCCACTGCTTGGGCTATATCTGGACGCGTGCACACCATGGCGTACATCAAGCTGCCCACTGCACTTGCATATGGCACACGGTCCATCTCTTCGGCTTTTTCATCCGTCTTCGGGCATTGCTCTGCAGAAAATTTGGTTCCTAGAGACATAGGAGTACCCACTGGCTTGCAGTCCGACATGTTAAATTTCTTCAAGACTTCTTTTATGTACTTCTCCTGTCCTAGCCACAACTTTCGCTTCTGACGATCCCTTCTAATCTGCATATCCAAAATAAAATTCGCTGGCCCTAAGTCTTTCATCTCAAACTTCTTGGCCAATAAACCCTTCACTAAATTCACCATCTTCATACTATTTTCAATCAGCAACATGTCATCCACATACAGTGTAAGAATGACAAATTGATCTCCAACTCTCTTCACATAAACACAATGATCTGAATCTGAACGTACAAACTTGAGTTCGAGCATGTACGTATCAAACTTCTGGTACCACATCCTTGGCGACTGCTTCAATCCATACAGAGACTTCTTCAATTTGCACACCAGCTTCTCTTTACCTTGAACCTCAAAGCCTTCTAGTTGTCTCATATATATCTCTTCCTCCAAGTCCCCATGAAGGAATGCCGTCTTCACATCCATCTGCTCTACCTCAAGATTATATGCTGCTGTCAGAGATAGAACAAATCTGATTGAAGTCATTTTCGCCACGGGAGAAAAAATCTCATCATAGTCGACTCCCTCAACCTGAGAGTACCATTTAGCTACCAGCCTCGCCTTGTACTTCTCTATAGACCCATCCGGTTTCAGCTTTCGCTTGAACACCCATTTTCAACCAATTGCCTTTCTATCCTTAGGCAATTTACACAAGCTCCATTTTCATTCTTATCCAGTGACTGCATCTCATCTGTCATAGCAAGCTCCCACTGATTTGCATCATCCATAGACCTTGCATCTTTTACAGAACTAGGTTCTTCTCCGATGATGCTCAAAGCATGAAACGAACTCAGAGCACTAAGAGAATATATCAAAGGTGCTCTTCTTTCTCGTGTCGATCTCCTGAGAACTGATATGGTAGTACCAATATCTGGGTCTTCATCTGAATCTGCATCTTCAACTTCATTAACCGAGTCCTCTTGATCCGGTTCTGTAACAGACTCAACTGAAGTATCTTGTGCATCCACTTCTGAAAGTTTCAGAATCAGAATCTTCTTCAAGCACTATCACTTTCTTAGGTTCATCACCTTTTTGAACTTCAACTTGAGAACGTGATTCACGGAAAACAACATCCCTGCTGTAAACAATAGTCCTTGACTTTGGATTCCACAGTTTGTAGCCCTTGACCCCTTCCTTGTATCCGACAAATATGTTCTCAGATTTACTGTCAAGCTTACCCCGCTTTTCCTTGGGTATATGAACATATGCGTCACATCCGAACACCCGAACATGAGACAAATTTGGCTTCTTCCCAAACATTGCCTCATAAGGCGTCTGATCCTTCACTGATGAGGTCGGTGAATGGTTCTTCAGGTAGTTTGTTGTGGCTACAGCTTCTGCCAGAATTCTTGCCCCAATTCAGCCCAACTCAGCATACATCTGGCCTTCTCTATTAGTAACCGATTTAACCTTTCAGCTACTCCATTCTGCTCAGGTGTATATGGAGTTGTCTTCTGCCTTGCAATACCATTGTCCACGCAGAACTGCTCAAACTTATCTGAACAAAATTCACCTCCATTATCTGTATGAAGGACCTTGATCTTGCAGCTCAATTGGTTTTCCACCAAAACTTTAAATTCTCGAAACTTATCGAATACATCTGATTTATTCTTGATAAAATAAATCCAATTGTATCTCGAAAAATTATCTATAAAAGAAACATAGTACCTGGACCCTCCAATAGATGGAGTCGGAGTTGGTCCAAAGACATCACTATGGATCAGTTCGAGAATCTTCGTTGCTCTTGAACCTGTGTGTTGAAAACTGACTCGGTTCTATTTTCCATGGAGGCAATGTTCACAGAACCCGAAGCCCACAGAACAATCCGGAACTCCTTCTACCATCTGACTTGATGCTATGGTAGAAAGTCATTTCTCACTGATATGGCCTAATCTCTGATGCCACAGCATAGATGTGCTGTCTTCATCTTCTTTGGCCTCTTCAGAAATAAATTCGCAGCCCACAGATATAGTCTCTCCGAGCAACTTGTACAATGTGCCATAGCGAACCCCTCGCGCAATCATAATAGACTCTCTGACCATCTTGCACGAATCCTTGTCGCAACTGAATATAACACCCGAATCTGTCATTGTACCAACAGATAATAAACTTCTGCTCATAAGTGGTATATGCATCACATTTGGTAGAGTCTTCACCATGCCATCATTCATCATCAGCTTCACCCTGCCACGTCCAATAATCTGAACTGCAGTGTCATCTCCGAGCATGACATCCCCACCATTATACTCCTCATATTCACAAAACCAGTGTCTATGAGGTGTCATGTGGTATGAAACACCAGTATCGATGAGCCAGACATCCTTATCTGACTGTACCATACATGCAGAAGCCACATACATATCTCCTGCCTCAGCATCCTTTTTGTCCGAGGTTAACTCAGCTTCTTTCTTATGAACCGGCTTATTTTTGCAATCTCGCTTCAGATGGCCCCACTCTTGACATCTCCAGCATTGCACCTTCTTATATTTACTCTTCGAACGCCCACGAGATTTGGATCTCCCTCTCTGATTTTGATTCCTTTCTGGTTGCCTTCCTCTGACCGCCAGCGCCTCTTTACCAGAACTTGTCGATTCCTTTCTCCGTATTTCCTCTGATAACAAGGCAGCACATACACTTTCATACGAAAGTTCTTTATTCCCCCCACCAATCACGACAATAAGATTGTCCCCTGAATCCGGCAGCGAACAGAGCAATGTTATTGTCTTATCATCATCTTGAAACTTAACACCGATTGATACAACTTGATTGATCACCGTGTTAAAGTTATAAAGATGAGTAGAAAACGAGTCACCCTCCTGCATCCGAAAATTGTACAAATTCTTCCTCAGAAATAACTTGTTAACCAACGACTTATTTTGATATAGGAATTCCAACTTTCTCCATAGATCTCTGGCTGTAGGTTCGCTCATCACATTCGTAAGAATTGAATCCGCGAGACAAAGCCGAATCAAACCCTTCGTCTTTCTATCAATCCGATCCCACTCTTCGATCGCATTTGGATCTGCCTAACTGGAGGAAGCCGTATCTGAAGCCTTCGCCGCATCTGCAGCCGTCACCGCTTCTTTGCCTGGCCTCTCCTTCTCGATTGCCGTCCAAAGATCTCGATCACAGAGGAGATCCTCCATCTTCATCTTCCAGAGATCAAATCGCGTTCCATCAAATTTTTCTATCTCAATCCGCGATCCTCCTGACATCTCGAATAAATTCTAATTCCTCGAATAACCTGAGCTCTGATACCAATTGATGGGAAAATCCGAGAACATGGAGAGAAGATCGCAGAGAGATTGCAAGAAAAAAATAGAGGAGACACACGAATTTACCCAGGTTCACCCTTGAGATTAGGGCTACGTCCTGCAAAGAAGTTCCATTATATCGTTTAGGTTTTCAGCCGCCGCACAGATTACATTTTAAAATAAGCTATAAATAGCCTCTCCAAACGGGTTCAAAACCCGAACAAAATAGAGAAAAAACATAATCCGAACCACACGGGCCGGCTAAACAAAAGCCCAAAACCCGTCTAGATTTTAGGGGCGCTGCCCCCGAACCCCCGCCCGCTCACCGGCGTCGGGGGACCGCCGTCGGGGGGTGGGGCCCCCCGAAGCCCCCTTTCGTTCGTACGCCAGTAATACTGTTAATTGGGTAATACTCAGATTCCCTTAAGCTCATGTGGGCGAACCCGATGTGAGAAACAAGGGGCCCTGAAGTATTCACCAACTCTAACATCTTTCTCACGGGCACACAAAAGTTTTCCCTTCTTTCATTTTTGCAAATATCTTCTCCTTAATTTTTTTTTTGTTGTGCAACATCTCCTCCATCCTCTCTTTTTTTTCCATTATGCAATGTCTCCCTCTTCTCTTATCTCCGGCGCTGCTATCATGGCACTCCCGGCGGCGGTCAAGGTCCTTGGCCTGATTCCAGGTGCCGTGACCATCCTCGTCGCTGCCTTGCTGACTAGAATGGCGGGCCCCGGTGGAGGGCATCATGCAGACGTCTTCAAGAGTTGGTTCGGCGGGCATTGGTAGACGGAGCACGCCTACACCCAAACACATCAGAATGAAAAAAATCTCATTGGAAAAAAATAGAGGAAGGCATTTTTAGAAAAGTGACTCCATTGGAAAATTTTAAAGCTTTGAAAAAATTTTCTATCTCGCCAAACAGAGCCTTAAATCTGAAACTCAGTTAGTCCCTCTACATAGTCAGACAGCAGAATTTTTCTACGGAGTCTCACTGTCAAAGGGAGTGTTTATATAAACTCTCTAGGGGTCTAAATAGAGCTCCGTCCTTGTAATCATCATTATTCCATAACAAAAAGAGCCGTCGCTTTCCGAAGACGTAATTTGATTTAAGGTGAACCTCGTAAATCTTCATGTTCTTCTATATTCGTGCGATCTCTCTTCCTCTTTTCGTTACAGAAAGTTCTCCATGCAAGATGAAATAACAAAAAATATGGATAATAAAATTTCAAATATGATGTCATTTCATTTTTGCACGAAGAGTTTAGCCCCTTTCAATTGGAAGGAGCATATTTCAAGAAAACGAACTTCATACAAATGAATATTATGAAAAAAAGGAAGAAGTTTATATCAGTAACTTCTTAAAGAATGCCCTTTACGAAAATCCCAGTCTCTAAGAATCTTTTCACGGCTCTTGTGCTATTCCAATTTACTAAAAGATTACTATTAAAAAACTGCCACTAGTAGTCTTAATAACAAGAAATACACTAGCATGTCTAAACATAATCCCATGCTAGCTAGTTGCCACAATAGACAGTACGTTTTGAATGTTTTCCATCGATATCTTGAATAACGAATAGAAAGAAGCACAAGAAATCTCAATTCATTTAGCATGATAGACTTAAACTTGAAAATTTAGGAATTATATTCTTGCTGATAATTGATCCATCTGTACTTCATGGTTTACAAATCAAGTTTTTGTGGGATATTTCATTGAACATGCATATATCCCAATATCAATCACAAGGCTTGATTTTTTTTTATATATCGGAACAAAAATTATTCTTTGGTTAAAGTAATAATATCATCATCAGTGTAAATCTGACCAAAGAAATAATAAGCTTAATGGGAAATTCACTGTAAAACAAAATAAACGAACAACAAAACACACATAAAACAATCCTTCTGTCTCTAAGAAAAATAAATAAATATCACTAACCTAAATATTAAATTGACACCACATGTATGAGTCCACAGGATTTGGACGAATATCAAATGAAATTTGCTCTGGTCTAAGAAGTTAATGCACGCGATATGTTACTAGTTAGTAAATCAGCAACTCATTACGCGACAAATTAATGATTTGGAAAAAAAATAGCATATACTCAAAAGATGTTTATGCATAGTCAACAATTTAGAAACTATAATCACATTATGATAGGTAGGTTAGGGTTTATGAAGCTATAATCACAGTTGGCTGTATCATGAAATCATTGGATGCTAGTTTGATTCACAGAATTTTCATGTTAGTCACGTATATTATTTTTGCTTCCGTCGAAACAACGGATTAATGCCTTGAATATGAACTCTCTTTCAACAGATTTTTTTTACAGGGTCTCGTTGTATATGATTCGAAATTAATTTATTTTTTTATCATGATATAGATGTTCTATTTTGAAGGAATTAATTTAACGTGTCAATCTTCAACTTCTATTAAAAAGAAGTATCTATATAAACTTCAGTCCAAACAGAAAGTAATCTGATTTTATAATTCTCTTTTATTTCTTTCATTTATAATAAAACTTTGTATCGTCTTAAATTTTTTGAGTTTTTTCACGATGCATAATTTTTCTCGTGCAAAAATTCTATCACATGGGTCACCGACCATGACTCGAAAAGAAGAAAGAGAAGGATAGAGAGCTGTCAATCGTATTCCAAAGGTCGACCGTCGAGTGCATTTTAAGCGGCCCTGCATGTTTAAGCAGTTTGTAGGTATCTAGGTAAGATATAGACCATAGAGGTAGGGGAAGAGAGATGAACCAATACCAGGGGAGGCGTATGGGTTCGTGGAACATAATCAACCAGGATCCTTTTATTGCTTTTGTTCCCCTGCTACAGAGCATGTGCTTCATATGTGTCACAGGGTTCCTCATGGATCACGAGTGTGCAATCTCTGTGTGCCTGTGTAATTTCATTACAGTTAAAAATTTTCCATCAGCGATGTTGGAATTATGAACAAATTTTAGTTTCTGACTACTGTTCAGGGTTCTTTCATTAATTTATTGACTTAACTTTCTTTGCAGCTCTCCTTTCCCATGGACATAAAATTCATCTTATGGAGATTTCTTGGACACTACAAGAACAGGTCAGTACAAGAAGGTATTTGCCATTTTTTTTTTACATTTATTGTCTTAATTCTATTTTATCCCTGAAAAATTTCACTCCTTTTTTGGATAAAAAAAGTGAAACTCGGAGATAATACAAGTAGGATGAGCCCTTCCACAATGATAAATATGAGATGAAATAATAATCCATCGAATAAGTAATCAAATATATCGTTATGCAAACTTTGAGGACATTGATGAGTCATTCAATGTACTTTATAATCTAGTTCTTTTTATTTGCAGTTGTAATCACATACTTTCTTATCATTCGATGATTCCTACCCGTCGAGAAAAATAGCATGTTTCCTAGAGATGCTTGATTTCGTTAACTGTTTGTTGCCCCTGTCTATCTATTTCTTTTAGATGCAGTTGTTCTAACATGTGTCGAACTGCATGATGGTATCATATTATTTCCTATGTAACTAAGAAATAGGAACCATTGACATTTTTTTGTTTGAGCTGACCAGGAATTGTCGAGATTTGCCTGTCCACATTATGGCACATAAGAAATCTTTGCTGCGATTACAAGGTTCCAGAGGTTTGCGGTGAGAATGATGAACAGTTCCATTGTTGTTGTCCTCATTACCTAATTTAACTGCTTCTAGCCAGGGGTTTTAATACTAACCATCATCTAGCAGCTAAGTTTCTGTATTATGTGGTCTAGCAACAATACATGTTCTCATATTGTTGTGCCTTTTGGCTTTCCATAATATGTAAGAAGTGTCCTCTCTTTTCTTTTGTCCATTTGTCTGGAGATAATTTCAAGTAGTAAGAACATTTCTATGGAAACTAGACAGACTTGGAAAGCAATGTTTCATCATGCCTTTTAAGTAGTAAATAACTCTCTTCACATGAATGCAATAATGACTTAGTCCAAATGCAAGTTTCTCGAGTTACTGCTACTCTAGTACTGGTATTTCCGCTTGTAGGAGATGATGATAGTCGATCTTTTTTGGATCTTATGTCTTGTGATTTTTTTTTATGGTGTAAAAATGCTTCCTCTCACAGTAGCTTGTGTAAGTAGATCAAGAAACAAGGCATATCTTGTCTGTTATGCCTGTTTGATGTGCATTTATCATTTTCTCATATTGGGGTTTCCAATCGCAGACTATTTTTCTCGATGCATTCATTTGTTAAGACTCATGCACTTACTGAAGAAGTGAAAGCCAGATTTAATCAAAAAGCTTTTTGATTAATCCATCAGCAGCATGTACAGGCAAGAAATCCTTAAGTCAACTCTTTATTTCCTCACAAAAAAGGGAAAGTCCCAACCATCATTGTAACAAGTTTTGCACATTAAACTCAAACATTTGTAAACTTTTCCGAGCTACTTTCCAATTTTTCCAGCATGAAATGATGATCCATACATTTTAGATGAAGAACGACGTCACTCAAAGGTAAATTTTTTTCTCTTGTTGGCATGCATATTGTAGACTGCATGCCCATCGTCAACACTTGTTCATTATATATAAGTCGATACAAATTTGATTCATGTACACCGAATCTGTTGGTCATCATCTTAGTGGATCTTTTATTTTTTAAAAAAAAATAAATAAAATGATGATTCAATAAAAGATTGAAACTCATGGGGTCTAAATATAAAACACGAAAATTTCCGGAGGGACATCCTCTCAAAAAGAATAGCTAAGATATTTCTTATTCACAGAGATATTCATGTTCCCACTGATATGCTTACATATGAAAAGTTGTCAAAATTTAAAATGACGGTCCATATATCTTTCAAGAGTTCATTGTTTTTTTTTTCCATGTGTGAAAACTGGAGACCATCACCAGTTAGAATATACAAGAAAATGGTCTATTGAGGAAAATGTCAATGTCAATCTCATATAAGATATTGTTTGCCTTTGGTACCAGTTTTGAACTAAAGACACTGCAAGCAATAATTTGCTTCAACACAGACTATGTTTTTCCAGGAGTCAAACATGATTTATTATCATCTGCAGCATAAGTTTCCACCTTCCTAAATGTTGTAACTTGTTACTTTCTCCAACCGGAAATGATCAAGAAATGCATGCTATATTATCATAAGGCCAAGAATATCATTTGAATGAACATAAGTAGATTGTTGACAAAGCATTGGTCTGATTATATTATTGTCATATATAATATTATATATTTCATGAATGCATAATTTTACTGGTATCAACGGCTATGTTGTAAAATATACTCGAGATATACTGATTGCATAAAATTTTCCCTTATTAATGAAGCATGACCCATCACCCATGTGTTTGTTTTGGCTGTTGCAAACTGTGGGGCCAAAACTAATGCCATCCATGTTATTTGAACTCTCACTATCAAGTGTTTGTGCAATGAAGAAAAAAAAGGGAATCAATTGGGTAATGGCTTGATAACAGAGATATGTATAGCATAGTGAAAACATCATCATCCAAAAAACTTGTTCAGAAATAGTCAACCGGTGATCTTCACTGTTCTATTCGTTTGGGCTATTGTTTAGAGGCTGTGGACATCTCCAAAAAACAAGTCCCATCATCCAGGACTACTATGCATCAAATAGTAGTTGTTTATTGCATTGAGACCAACAGATTGCCATGAGTGTCCAATAATGTGACTTAAGCTTCTCTTTCTTTCTCTCCTGTAGACTCTGTTCACTAAGTTAACATCCAAAGTACTATTACTTTAGCATTTCATGAAGAGAGATTGATGCTTGTCTTCTCTTTTTTTCGGTGCCAGTCTAATCTTAGTGATGCTGGATAGAGGAGGCTGCTGTAGTCCTGTGTTCATGATCCCTCCTTTCAGAAATGTGGGGCTTGTAAGGAAGCCATACAAAATTTTCAGGTGGGCTCAATTTCAGGTATCAATCAAAACTTCCCACTTCTCAAAAGGCATCACAAGCAGAGTTACCTTAACCTTTTGCTTTCCATTTATGCATGTCCCCAAAAGATGGTGCCATGCATTAGACAACTCCAGCTGACAGAAGGGTATGAGAAGATTCGTTTAAAGATGTAATTTTGTCCCTTTGATTAACTATGAATAGAACTTCTATGTTTTTAAATTGAAAGTTAGTCATTTTTATGCTACTGAAATTTCATTTTTAAATTGAAAATTTGATAATTTCGCAAACTTAAAATAAGCCCCAAAGATTTGAAATGGTAGCACCCTTTTACTTATGAAACCTTTGGGTTAAACTTCATCATAAATGTCAGGCTCATTAAAGAAAAAATAAAAGATTTATACAAGATAGTCAATTATTTCAACCCTAGAGAATTTATATAAATAATATCTTGACGAATATAAAATTAATTATCATATTTACTCAAACTAGGACGCAAAATAGAACTATCACTATGGCTAACAGTCTTGTATATTGTTGAATTTAGATAAATAAAAATTATAGAGCATGTTTTTTTTGTTTATTATACATAAATCCAATTAAAGTTAATTGTGTAATAAAATTTAGGAAGTTAAATAATATATTTAATATTAATATTGTCATATTTCTCTTTTATGGTCATAATTCTTTCTCTTATATAATTCGTTGAGTTCAGTGGTTCATGTGTTCCTAAACGTTTTAATGGTACCATCAACCAAATACCTCAAACAGATATAGGAAGAAATAGTATGAACTAAGCACAAAATAACAAAAAGGACATGTTCTCTACATATAAGTCACTTCTTAGTTTTTTGGCACACATTTTCCCTTTGTTAAACCCACATATTCATCAACACCAAACTTGTAATTAATCCATCTATGTGATATAGTTGGCATTAAAGTAGATGCATGAACCTTTTTTTCTCCATTACAAAAGGACATGTTCTCTAGCAAAGCTCATCTGTTGCCGGCTTATTAGTAATCCAATCCATCAACAGGTATGTACTCTCGTCGCATTCATCAACACTTAAAATTCCATGTTAATATTTTGGGGCCTTCCCCAAAATTTGTGCTCTCTTTCTCTCACATGAACCTTTAATCGAGTCATAATTAAGCTCTTTTCAATGTATTTATTGTGATGGTCCAAGTTCATGGATATGACATGCGACAGGGAGTTTCTTATGTGACATGAAATCGCTCAACGCGAAAATTTCAAGTATTTGCATTTCCATATCTGAAGTTTTCTTTTTAAAAAAAACAAAAAGAAGGAAAAAAATTATGTCTCTGATGTCTAATAATGTGATCAAAGCTTTTGGGCATCCTTCTGTGGGCATTCATGTAGCTTATTATAGGACTGACATAAGATAAAGAATATTAAGAAGTAACTTAGTTTATTATTTACTAATGCTAGGGGTGTTCACCGGGTCAACCGGTGAATCGGACGATTTGATCGAACCTAGTTTGGTACTCGAATTCAACCGATGAAGGTTCGGAGCGAATTTCAACTCGAATCCGATCTGATCCGATGATCCGAATTTTTTATTATTTTTTTATTTAATTTTAGTCTTATACTTAATTTAAAATGAAAAAAGTATTAAAATAAAACATTCTAATTATGAAAATAATACTCAAATATTTAAATAAAACATACTTTATATTTTATAATAATTATTAATTAATTTTTTATAACATTAATTTAATTATAAAATCCTAATTTTCATATACCAAACTATTCGGTTCTGCCACATTTTTTATTTTTTTTCATTTTTTTCTTTTACAATTTTAAGTACATGATACACACTCTGATCTTCGAAGTAGATTACTAGATTTTTTGGACGTATGATGTATTTGGGCATTGAAATTTAGGTCAGAACTTTCTCAAATTTTGAAAATTCGGTCAAACACAAAACAATGATGATTGAAATTAAAGTTCGGGTCAAGATCATGAGAAATTTTTTAGGGATTTTAACCTTGCTACCAAGTTTTTGCTGGAAGTAATGACCCCAATTTTTTTCAATTTAATAATATATATATTATTTATTTATACATTATCATTTAGTTTATAAAATAAATTATTTAATTTAATATTAAATATCTTTTATTATACTTATAATAAGTATTATAATATGTTAAAATATTATTAATTAATATTTACTGCTAATAATCTTCATTAAACTATTTTTTGTATTTTCTTAAATAATAATCAATTACAATATTTGTAATACATTATTTGCTACATTATAAAATAAATTTATTCATATGGTAGAATTTATCCATCTAATCAACTTATTAAATCACCATTATTATATTTTTCTTTCAAACATCAAATTAATTTTTTATCTAATCAATTAGTTCTCAAACAATAATTTAAATTCTAGCATTCAAACATTTACCAGTCAAATAATATTATGTTGTTTTGAACAAAAAATCAAAGGATAAAAGAAGAGAAAATATAACATTTTTTTAAAAAATATAATTAGAAAAAAGTTAGGACAATATTATAACTAGGTTTAAAGATAAAGGAGAGAATAGAAGAGTTTGGAAAAAAATATAGTTAAAAAATAAAAAAATAGAAATTATCTTGTAATTTGAATTTTAAATATATTTTTTTATTAATTTAATTTTGATAAAATATGATGTGCATGAATTCTAATCCATTAATCCCCATAAATAACCCCTAGCTGCATTGAGATTATGATTGTCAGGATCGCTTTTCGGATAGATCGTAAGATCCTACAATCCAAGGTTAGATAAGCGATCTCAATCACACTTTGAAGATCGGAAATGTAATATCGTACTTGGTTCGATCGCTGGATCGTAAGATGTAAGATCCGACCGATCCTATGATTTTGCTTTTCCTAATTTTTAAAATTATTTTTTATTGAGAAACTAAAAAATAGAATATTAAAATAAAAAATTGACAAGAAAGGAGTAACTTTCTCTGTCTATCATATCATAATTATTATTTTATTTCTTTAAAATTTATTTTTAAAAATAGAAAATTTTAAAAGAAATGAAATATTTAGAATAAACTTTTACAAGGAATTAGGTTAAATTCCTATTCATTCTCTCCCTCTCAATTTCTCTATTCATTTTTTTTATGAATGATCTAGTGTCAATTAATAAATTTATGTGAAAAAAATGATATTTAGAAAATAAAAAATCATTTAAATTTTTATAATTTACATGAGAAAATTTATTTACCATTGTTAATTATCATAATTAGTTTGTTCTAACTTCTAAACTTCTATTGTTATGTAGCCCATGAAAGTTACAAATTAAGTATAATGTAGATATAGAGTTACAAATTATTATCAATATTATTATATTATTTTTTTCAAAAAATATTTTTTATTAATAAGGTGGGATTTTACCATCCTCGATCTTCCAGACCCCTCTCGATCCTATCTTAAAAAGCGATCCTAACAATCTTGGTTGGGATGCAAGAAGATGGGTGGAATTATATCTCGTAAATTATGCCAACGCCATCACTAATGGGGAATTGATTCATTAGAATTCTAGTTCCAGTTAGTGCCCACTTTTTTAATAATGAGAACTTGATTTCTCGATGGAGGCAAGGATTCACATGTTTTGGCGTAGCGCAGGATTTTCGAGAAAGACGGAAGACACCAATACGAGGATAACCCGAAGTGTTATCCAAGAAACAAAACTCCATAACAATTTTTGGAGTGGAGATACTTGCGAATCCTCGCACAATTAGAAACAAAGAAATTTGATAGATGTAATCTGCCTTCTTTTTCTATTGATTCTCGTTTATATAATGCTTACATTCAGAAAAAAAGAAAATACTAGAAAGGAAATAAACTAACAAGGAAACCAACTAAGAAAAAAATGACTTATAAAAGGAAACGAACTAAGGGAAACAAACTACTGAAAATCAGCAACCAATAAAAATGAATATTTGCTAGGCTGATTTGCCTACAAATATTCATTCTGTTGCAGCCTTAATTGCCTTGATTTTCTACCACATTTATGACCTTGATTTTCTTCCACATTATGAATTTATTCATTGCCTTGATTTTCTGTCACATTATGGCCTTGTTCTGCATCATGTTTTGAGCATGCATCAATTTTTTTTCTCTGCTTTACATCACATCAATTAATTTTAATGTCGTGTTCTCAACTCCTCAAGAATTTGCATCCAAATGTGAACTCGGAATGTCTATGAAGTTCTTGACAATTACATAGAAATTAAATTTCAGCCTATAAGTACTAGGAGATAACATAGGGCTTTCTCTTTCGACTTTAAAGCACGACATCCAAGTATAGATATAGTAATTAGAAAGAGATGACATAGGGCTCTCTCATTCGGCATTAGTGCACACAAATTACAGCACAACAACAATTGAAAAGAGAAAGAAAAATTGCAATTAACAAAAAAGAAAGGAGAACATTGTCATCTCTAAGATATGCATGAGTCATTGTATCAATGTTTTCAAAATTAGTAGACCCTTAATCTCTTGCCCTGGTAGTAACCTTGGAAATGAGATCAAAAGTTGTAAAGGAAAACATGCCGCAAAGACACCGCAAAACTCTCCCTATGTCAAAAGCAATTTAGTTCAAGTTTTATTGGATTCAGTTGGGTTTAAGCCAATCCAGCCAGTATTCTATAAAACTTAACAACAGTTTGAACAATGGGACTAAGAGTTTTGAGAACTCGTAGCAAATGTTTTCATGTTATGATAAACATGGTAGTGTTCTATGGGCATAATGTTGGATTATTTCAAAATGGGTGAACACAAACCCTAATTTTAGGGGCAAGGATTGAGTTACAAAGTTTCATGTTACAATTTGAAATTACAATTCATTATGAATTATATTGAATATTTTTCTATGTTTGGCTTTATTGTTATAATTGTGGTCTTATTGTAATTGATGATCAGTTATGTTCTTTAAGAAATCACATTTCATAAACTATATTAAAAAGGATAAAGATAGACATAATAAAATAAAATTAAAAGTTACATATCACCATGCCATGCATGTGATCTTTAATATTAGATAATTAATTGTTATCGATTGAAGGAAAATATTACATAGCGATAAAACTACACTTGTTCTATTCATCTTGTCCAGCGAATTTCAAAAGTCAAGAAAAAAGGAGGAACCATCATTATGTGTATGAAATTGAAGATAATAAATGTAGCCCTAATATGATCTTAGATCAAAGAAGTTAAAATATAATAATTTTTAAGTTGAGGTCAATTGATAATTATGATTGACACATAATTATTAATCAATTATTAGTTAAGTTCAATTGATAATTATGACTAATGATTTCTCTAACTTATTTTTTTTAAAGCATTATGAATGATTTGGACTAATCTTTTTTTATTAGAATTGACAATTTATAGTTCAACCGATTTTTTTCTATGGCCAAATTTGATTATATGACTAATTGATCATTGATTAATTGATAATTAATAATGAATATGGAACAAATGAAAATTGATAAGTGATTATTGATAATTAATAATTGATAGTTAGCGAGTGATTGATAATGGATGCATTTTTAGATGATAATTGATATAATATGATTAACCATTAGTTGTTCATCATTTTATTAATAATTTTTTATATGGATATATAATTATTAGAATTATTTGATATTCTATATCAAACAATTAAATGATAATGCCTATGTTAAAATCATACGCACATTTTATATATTATTTTGGGTAATTCAACATATTAATTTTAAGCTCATTGAAAGTTTCTATATTATACTTGAATCCATGTAAAATGGGTAGATATTGATGACGATGTTGGTGATGACTTTTGAAATGAAGCATGAACATGAATATAGTCTTTTGTGTGAAATCATGGTATTTGAGTTTTTTTCATGTAAATATATCTATTGATTAATCAAGATAAAAAAAGAATGAATTATAGAAATAGATCTTGCATTTTAGACAATTTAGGCATGTTTGGTATGAGGTAATGCGGAAAGATTATCGATTATTTTATTTAAAATTTTTAAGTCTCACCACATTATTTCATTTAGCTCTCACTGATTATTGGTAATTTTAATTGTTGGTAATCTTAATTATCATTTCACTAATAATCCAGATAGCAAACGGGGTGATGACTTTCAAAATTATCAGTTACTTGACATACATTTTGACAAAAATATTCATTCCATAAAATTTTTAATTTTCAATATTTTATTATTAAATAAACATCATTTAATTGCATTTTTTTGTTATTTGAATCTTTTATAAATAACTCTTATTTTTTACTCATCTTATTTTATCTATATTCACTTTTCTATTTTCTTACTTTATTTATTTCGAATACTATATGATGAACGTGTAAAATAATTTTTAAAAATATTTTAATAATTTATTTTCTAATTATTTTAATAATAATTTATATTATTAATACTTGTCAAATACTAAATTATTAATTAATTAAATCGATAATACACGAGAGTGACGAAACGGCCTTATAGCATGTTTCAGGACTTGCGTTTTAAGATGCTATATTGATTTAAAGCCAATAAAATGTAAGTATTCTTTTCAAGTTATTTTCATATTTAACTTTAAATTTAACATTCCAACATTCACCTTCCCAAGATCATCGGAGTTACGAAATAGAGAAATTAGAAATTTAAGAAAGTTTTTAAGTGAAAAAAAAACAGTAAAAAATTAACTTACTTTTAAGTTTAAAGTCACAAATAGATTGCACTTGTTTCAGGGATTTTTTTTAAAAAAAAATCCATTCTGAGAGTAGGAGCAATTTTGACAACATAAAAAAATATTTTACATTAGAACATGCTACTTAGATTTACTTTTTAACACAGGTAACTATCTTTTGAAAAAAAAATGCACACTTTATTCTTAATTGACGACCGCTGAAAAGAATAAAGCAGGACTAAGTAATTTTTTAAAAAAGTGAATGCACTGGTTTAAACTGGCCTAATCGGTCGATCCAGAAAGCCCAGTTCGACTCCAAAATTGAAACATAGAAGTTAAAATAAATAAATAGAAAGGAAATTTTAGGGGAACATGAATATAAGAAAAAAATTAAATGGAAAGATGAAATAAATATTGGGGGATAATTATAGGATGAAGAAATGAAAATAAAAAAGAAATATATAAAGAAAATTAAAACGAAAGCTAAAAGTGATTCAGAGAAAAATCAATAATATAACGTCATTAATATTAGATAAATAATAAAAAAACCAGTAATGATCTATTATCAGTAAATACTAATTTTTAAGAAGGTAGAAAATATTGTACAATAATATTTGAATAATAGACTCTTAGTGTTAAAATTTTTGTATATTAGTAGTACTACTCGTAATATATATATATATATATATATATATATATATATATGCGCGTGTTAAAATAACACTATTTTTAATAAAAAAATTGATTTAATTCGACTATCGTGATACAATTGCAACCAATCATCGATTGAGTTATGGAAATATTGCTTTTCGAGAGAATTAAGCTCTAGATTTTTAGTATCTAATTAATATTGTAAAAACCGGATCGGTCGGAATCGTGAACTGACGCTTATTCGATCCGTTTTGACATTAAAAATTTAAAACTGTTTTAACCATCGAATTGGACAGAATCCAATAAACAGAAAAACTGGCGAACCGGTTCAAGGAATGTTTTTTTTTAAAAGCCAATTTAAAATGGAAACAACCTAAAGAAATGGAAGAATATATACATATATATATATATATATATATATATATATATATATATATATATATAAGAAAGGAAAGAAGTAATGGAGGTTAAAAACGAAATTAGGAAGGGAAACATAAATATAGAAAGATAATTAAATAGGAAGAGAAAATGATAATTGAAAAAAGGAATGATTAGAGGAGATGATTATGGGAGAAGAATTTGAAATTAAAGAAAAATGAAGAATTCAGTGAAGAAAAGAAATTAAATAAACAAGCATAATAAAAAAATTAATAATGATTTGGGACAAAATACATTAATATATTATCACTATAATAATAATAATAATAATAGTAGTAGTAATAGTAGTAATAATGTTTGAGTAAGTATTAAGTTTTTTAAATATAATAAGTAATTGAAAAAGAACAAATTTGAGAAAAAAGCAAAAAATGAAAAAAAAGGACGAATAAATGTAAATAAATAAACGAACCGAACTTTTAAATGTGAATTAGATTTAAATAAATTAGTATAGCATCACAAATATTATATAAATAATATAAAATATAGTAATATTTTATGATAATTTAAGATAGCTTAAATATATAGAATATAATAAATATAATTTTATACTAATTTAGTAGTATTAGTATGATATATTATATAATATATTAATTGTGATATATAATCAAAATTACTATAAATAATATTATTTTAATAAAATTTGATTCAACTGAATTGAACTTGATCGGACTAGCTCGAATTCGATAAGAAATCCGATTTGATATCGGGTCAGATTATGAAAACATGGGCTGCAATATTACAACCTTTGTTCTGTTTTTTGCAAGTGTTTTTTTCGTCAAAACTTTTACGTTTCTACAACAGCTACAACTTGGCAAGAGGAAAGATGGCGGTTCAACATCAGCATGTTAAAGAGATGCAGCACACACCCCCCCCCCCCCCCCCCCCCACCCCCCCCCCCCCCCCCCTCCTACTTTGCTCGTACACTTTTCATTTCCTCACGTAATTAACTCAAGGTAGTAAATCTCCATATATATCTCTCTCTCTCTCTCATCAAATCCACGACGGCTCGCCCGTGTCCGTCCTCAGTCTTTTATGTTCCAGTCAGGGCTTCTTCAGCGAAGTACAAACACTGAAACGTTTAGCCAAACTTCTTTTGAATACATACATCTACTACCACCAGGACCCCTTTATTTATACTTCATTGAGCACATAATAATACTCACACGAGGCCAGAAGCTTAATTATTTTGTTCCTTTCTCCCTTTTACCTTCTCTCTCCTCCACCACCACCACCAGGAGCAGCAACAGTGGACGACTGGAGGAGGAACAGGTAAGATTAACCATAAGGTCAGGCAGCAGCGGCAAGCGGCAGCAACAACTGGGAACAGCACGCAAGTGGGGGCAAGGGAAGTTTGTGCGTGGAGTGTAGCAGTCACGGCGCTGGAAAGATACAAAGCTAAATCCAATTGCCCCTCTTCTTTCTCTCTCTCCCTATATATATAATATAACTATGCAAGTTAAGGGGACTCTTTAATTGGGATAGCGAGCAAAGGAGAGAGAACATATATACTCGTTAAATAAAATTATCCCCTCAATCTCAATTCCTTATCTACCAGTATACTTGTACTTAGCAGTGAGTTCCCTATCCCTTCTCTTTCTCTGTCCTCTCTCTCTCTCCTACGGCTAACTTGGTAGTCCCAAGGGCAACCTTGCCGTTCATCTGCTGCTGGTGCCGTTGCCGTTGCTGCTAAACCAAGTACCCAAGCAGAACACATGCCTCTCGATCCTCTAACACATCTTTGCCACCATTACTGCTGACTGCTGTTGCCTACTTGGTCTTCGACAGAGCAAGCAGAAAACGCGAGCAAGATGATTACTGCGGCGGACTTCTACCATGTGATGACGGCGGTGGTGCCGCTGTACGTGGCGATGATCCTGGCGTACGGGTCGGTGAAGTGGTGGAAGATCTTCACGCCGGACCAGTGCTCGGGCATCAACCGCTTCGTGGCGCTGTTCGCGGTGCCGCTGCTGTCCTTCCACTTCATCTCCACCAACGACCCGTACACGATGAACCTGCGCTTCATCGCCGCGGACACGCTGCAGAAGCTGATGGTGCTCGCAATGCTCGCCGTCTGGGCCAAGGTAAGCGCCAGCGGCAGCCTCGAGTGGACCATCACGCTCTTCTCCCTGTCCACCCTGCCCAACACCCTCGTCATGGGCATACCCCTGCTCAAGGGCATGTACGGCGACTTCTCCGGCAGCCTCATGGTCCAGATCGTCGTCCTGCAGTGCATCATCTGGTACACGCTCATGCTCTTCCTTTTCGAGTACCGCGGTGCTAGGATGCTCATCAGCGAGCAGTTCCCGGACACCGCGGGCGCCATCGCATCCATCACGGTCGACTCTGACGTCCTGTCCCTGGATGGGAACCGGGACATGTTGGAGACGGAGGCGGAACTCAAGGAGGACGGGAAGCTGCACGTCACGGTGCGCCGCTCCAACGCCTCTCGGTCGGACATCTACTCCCGCCGGTCGATGGGTTTCTCCGGCACCACGCCGCGCCCGTCCAACCTCACCAACGCTGAGATCTACTCCCTGCAGTCCTCGCGGAACCCGACGCCGCGGGGTTCCAGCTTCAACCACAACGACTTCTACTCCATGGTCGGGCGGAGCTCCAACTTCGGGGCCGCCGACGTCTACGGCATGCGCCCCACGTTATCCACCCCGAGGCCGTCCAACTACGAGGAGGACCACTTCACGGCGGCGGCAAACCCGTCATCGGCCAAGTCGCGGTTCAATTATCAGCTACCGGTGACGACGGCAGGTGCGGCGCCAGCGCCGCAGTACCCGACGCCGAATACGGCGGTGTACTCTCCAGCGGCCACAGGCGCGCCCGCCAAGGCGAGCGCAGCAGCGGCGCCAGCAACGGGGGCAAAGCCCAAGGCCAACGGACAAGCCCATTTGCCAAAAGCGGACCAAGACGGAGGTTCCAAGGATCTACACATGTTCGTGTGGAGTTCTAGCGCGTCCCCCGTCTCCGAAGTGTTTGGCAACGGCCAGGAGTACGGCCTACCGACGACAGCCGACCCTGCCGCCGTCAAAGAACTCAGGATGGCCATGTCTCCTGGCAAAAGTAACCTTCACCTTTTTCCATCTCATCCTTTGTTCATTCTTGTCGCGTGATTTATTACTCTGTAGAAGTGAGCGAGTAATTTGCTTCTTATTGCACAGTGGAAGGCGACGATCTCAGCTTCGGCAACAGAGGTCAGATGGACAGGGAGAGCGGCGGCCACAACGTGGACGCGGACCAGAAAGCAATGCACGATCAGAGCCACAAGGGCGGGGGCCTGACGCCGGCGACGACAATGCCTCCGGCCAGCTTCATGACGCGTCTAATCCTGATCATGGTGTGGCGCAAGTTGATCCGCAACCCCAACACCTACTCCAGCTTGGTGGGCCTCATCTGGTCGCTCGTCTGCTTCAGGTGAAACTTGGACCGCCATTAACTTTTTACTCCACATCCACGGTGCATTGTATCCCCCGCCTTCTTTACTCCGTTCTACCACCACTATAACGCGTGGTTCTAAATTCTTCGAGCGTCTCCAATCTTAATTTATTCCTGTTGCTTACGGCATTTGCAGGTGGCATGTTCAGATGCCTGCCATTGTAACGCAGTCCATCTCCATACTGTCAGACGCAGGGCTTGGCATGGCTATGTTCAGCCTCGGTCAGTACTCGTCATGTGCAGCCAACTACGGGCTCTTTAATCACTACTGTTACAAATAAACAAACAAATGAACAAGCGCACGCTCTGTTGTTTAATCCATGCGTCTTTTAATGGCGTGCCTGTGAAAAGCTGAATGCTTAGTTTTTAATTTCTCTGTAATAATCATGCTTAGCATTAGCTATGATTAATGGAGGTGGCATGTGCTGTTGGTTTGGCAGGACTGTTCATGGCGCTGCAGCCGAGGATCATAGCGTGCGGGAACTCGGTGGCGACATTTGCCATGGCCGTGAGGTTCCTGGCAGGGCCGGCCGTCATGGCTGCTGCTTCCATCATCATCGGCCTCCGTGGCGTCCTCTTGCGCATAGCCATCGTTCAGGTGCGCGCGTCCCCTTTCTGTGTCTCTCTCTTTCTCTCCCCTCCACTTCTTTAGCTGCTGCAACTTTTACTGCAACTTCTCCTTCTGATCGCCCCGCCCCAATCCTTTCTTTCTTATCTTTCCTTCTGACACCGGAATCCAAAAACATCAAACAGTTCATAGTCCTCAACTTTGCTAGATTCGTTTTCTTTTCCTTTTCCCTTTTCCTTCTGAATTAATGCGATTATCGCTGATGTGGTCTCTTTGCAACTTTTGGCGCATATGGTTGCCTACAGGCAGCGTTGCCTCAAGGCATTGTCCCTTTTGTGTTCGCAAAGGAGTATAACGTGCACCCTGACATCCTTAGCACAGCGTGAGTATTAAGACATCTCTCTCTCTCTCTCTCTCTCTCTCTCTCTCTCTCTCTCTCTCTCTCTCTCTCTCTCTACTATCTTGCCTACTCCGCATATCTGTTCATATCAGTTCTTGCTCATTTTACGCCTACTTACAGGGTGATCTTTGGGATGCTGATCGCACTTCCGATAACACTGGTCTACTACATTCTGCTCGGCCTGTGATCCTTCTTTTTTCTCTTGTGTAAAGTATTTTGTTCAGAGAGGAGGATTCTGCTGCCGGGAGTACTCGATTGATTTATTACAACAGCAAAAACCATGAGAAGGGGAACAGAAACATAGAGTTAGAACTGAGACGAATGGGTTGCAACATCGTGAAAGGGCAAGCAAAAAAGGAAAAAAAAAAACAGAAGAAGAAGAGATGGATGAATTAAAGAACAAAAAAAAAAAAAAAGAAAACTGGACCTATGCCAGGACTGAATTATTAGGAGGTAGATCGACGCATATTGTGCAAAGATTTCATTAATGGAGAGAAGATGGTGATGAATTAATGCTTGTAAAGTTGTGTTTTAGTTCAATCTAATGAGAGGACTCTTCCTTGTTGCCCTTTGTTTCGAAGGCCTACTGTTCTTCCTCTTTCTGTATGTATATTATATATATAGACCCGACAGCCTTCTGAAACAAAGATTTAGGTAGAAAAAGATAACATGCTTATGGTGGAAAGAAAAAAACAGATGTGTGTGAGATCTTTTATGCGGGGTAAAAAGGACAATGAATGAAAGATTGAGCAATCATAACCCCCAAAAACTTGTATAGGAGTTAATGACAGAAGACATTGCACATTAGTATAGTAACAACTAACAAGGAAAGGCCATGCATGATGCATGGATCATTGATGAGCTTTTTTTCCCTTAACCATGTAGAAAACAGTTAGCCAGCATGACTAATTTGATCCGATCCATCTCTGTTTTTCTTTTTTTGACACATTTCCTTCACGTAGGCTTCGAAAATTGATCACCTTCATATACTTCGAAGTCTAAAGTGGTCCTAATTGGGCGTTAGTCTTTTGCTGAAATGTACGAGCAGTCGGTCAGAGACAGCGTAGAAGGAGAGGGAGAGTGAGATGGAGAGAGAAAGAGTGGGAGGGAGAGAGAGAGTGTGCGTGCGTGAGATGGAGGAGAGAGAAAGTAAAAGGAATGGAGGAGAAATCGTGGAGGGTGGGTCGCTTTTGGTCCCCGCATCCAATAGGGAGAGTGTTGGATTTGGATGACGACCTCTTCGGCATATCCAGCGACAAAACGTCACCCCACCCTCCTTTGCGTCGCCGTCCGCATTCGCCTCATTGTTTGCTGGTTCTTGTTCTCGTTCCTCCTCCTCCTCCTGTTACTGTTGTGTTGTGTTGTGTTGTGGCTGACCACTAATTGCTTGCTGGTCGGATAAAATGCCAAGTGCAATAATAGATTTGTACGTGCGATTACAGAAATCATACGAATTAAAGTAAGATTTAATCAATCTCACAGGAACAAGGTGCGAAACTAGTACTGCAATTATGTGTGATCAATCTTCTTACATGTTAAATGTGTGTTAAAAATTGTCCCGGCAGAAATTTCTAAAATTATATTTGTAGGTAATCAAATAATTCAACTAGTTGATTGTGAGTATACCACATTCTTATATACTACAGTAAATTGCGTATAAATATAATTTTAATAAATAGTAATATGTATAATAGATTAATTGATTTATTATAGTATATGCAGTATATTCAGTCTCACATATTACAAAAAAATGTTGATCGTCCTTTTTATCTTTTTCCTTTTTCTTAAATGACGTTTTGGTTGGTATTCCATTCAGTTTGTAGTCAAATTCGATACTTTTTAAATACAAAATAAATTTCATAATTCTGCACGCGACGACTTCTTTTTTTTTTGTTTCCAATAGCCTTTGTTTGTTAATTAGGCCATCTCACATCCGTTAATCCTGGCATAAAGTGAGGTGCATAATTGCAGAGGTCAATTCCTTCTGTCATAAGAAAAAAGAAAGAGAGAGAGAGAGAGAGAGAGCGTAAAAAAATGCGTGTGTATCATATTACACATGTACTTAACTCAATTTTGTGCTTAAACTATTATTATGTTGTTATTGTAATTCTTTTTATATAAATTCAAAATATTTTTATAGCAAAATATAGTTTTTCATCAATATGTTATCTGAAATAAATGTATTGTCTAAAATCAATTTTAAAAGTTATTTATTGACTACAAATTACAGACGAAAGTAGGCATGTAAATAGTTGGGATTGGATCTATTTTTCATTTTTTTTTTGAAAAAATCACTTGCTATTTTCGGATCTACTTTTCAAATAAAGAATTATCATAAAACCATTTGAAAAAAAATTACCCTTTAGAGGATCAATTTTTTTTATAGTTTTTAGGACCCTATTTTATTATAAACTATTTTAAAAATATATAATAAATTAAAATTAATATAGACACATCTAATTTTATAAATAATTATAAGATATAGTTTAACAATTTTAGAACTGTTAAATTAATTCTCCATAATGTGACAAAAAATAAATTATATAAAAAGATTTGTTATACCAATAACAAAAATTGATGACATACAAATTAATTAATCATACAAATAAGTTTCATTGGTCTCTACTATATTTTCAGGTGGAACTATAATTTGATTGGCTTTTTCCTATTAAACAATAATTCTAAAGCATATTAGGATACTTATTTTTTGGTTTTTTTTTGGGTTCTGATAGATTTATCGAATTAGTCAAATTTTTCTTTCACCCTAGGTGAAAGCGACTAGTCATGCAATTTTTTCATTGAAATATTAGCCTTTAAATTTCGAGTGATTTTTAAAGCAGAAAAGAAGCATCCAAAATTATTTTAGAAGAAAAAATTTTGACTCAAGCAATCTCGATTTTTTTCGACCTAAGACACTAGTTTAAAATAATAATTCTTAAACAAAATATAAACATTTAATAGATCACATTTTAAAGAAACAAAATTTTAACTTTAAATTCAACTTTTCGATCTAAATATATCAAAGTATCAAATTATGACATTATAATTCAAGAGATTATAATTAATTGTATATCAACAACTTGAAAATATTTAAGTTCAACTACATCCTAATAATTTAAGTTAATAATAACACACTTAATCTAATGAGTATGAGTAGAGAAAGGTAAAAGTATGAAATATTATTTGAAAGCGAGTGGGACTTCTCCCATCATTTTATCAAGAGTCCTAAATTAAACGAGTGATTATGTGTGTTTCAAAAGATTAACTTATTTTATAAATCGATATTAAATTTATATATGGGGCATTAGTCATGGAGATTCGAGCCATTTGATTCGGCTGTGGAAGTTATTTGGTTGGCAGTTGGGTCGTTGGTAATCTTCTCACGTGAATCCCACTTTCAAGAACCATGATAATAGACCTCATCCCTTGTTCTTAATTATAGACCTCATAATAATATGTGGCTAGTTAATAATCAACTCATTGGTTCAATTCCATATGAAAAGTTCTCGAAAATATTTATTTTACTCGTCAATTAAAATATTAAATATTTTGCATGTGAGAAGGAAAGAAAACCTAACAATTTAAGCTACTCTTTTATCATTGACCGAGGAAAAACGGTTCTATCTTTTTTTTTTGTCCGATTTTACCAGCATTTCGATGTTTGAAATTATTAACGCTTGATTAATATAGTGTCAAAAACATAGAATAATAATAATTTATTTTCTAATTAAAGTGATGATTTCAAAATTCAAATATAAAATTACTAACATAACCCTTGGGACTCGAGTCTATTTTCAAAACATCTCTTCCGTAGATAATGGGGAGTTTAGGATTATTGATGAGTGAGAAACAAGTTTAGAATATAATGTCATTGCCATACAAAATGCCGTTTGCATAGCTAAGATGCTTCTCCTTGGGGGAACACGATGAGTTCATTGGGCCACTCAATAAGTACGAAAAGTTTTAAGTGTTTTCATTTCTTTGTATGTTAGCTATCATATACTAGGAGAGAAAGAATTACATTAAACATGATGAATCGTATATTTGGAGGCCACTGAGAAAGAATTTTCCTTGTAAGGAACTATCTTGTTCCTTTGGTAAATATACCATAAACAATATTTCGTGATAAATAAAAAGATCATAAAATAAGCAAAACAGAAATTCGAATTAGCAGTGAATAGGTCAATTGATTTTCTGATTTTAAAAAAATCATCCATTATTTTTAGTCAATTTTTAAATTATAAAAATCACTCTAAAACTATTTAAATAAGATCATCGTCGGCGGGTCAATTTTTGAATGTTTTTTTCAAGATCCTTACAATATTTTTTAAAAACATATATATAATAAATTTAAATTTATATAAACACATTTAATTTGATTACTTATGATACTAAAACTACCAAATGATAATAACATATTAAATTATATTAAAATTATTATATCAATAATAAAAAAATTTGATTACTTATGAATTAATAATATAAATAAAAATGGGTTTCGTAGATTTAGATTTTTTTTGGAATGAGCCCTAATTTGGATGGATTAATTTCGTTCTATTAAAAATTCATCCTAAATCGTATTTGATCTTTAATTTTCAAATTTTTCGGATCGAAAAGTTTTTCGAGTTGGGTCAAATTTTCTTACACCCGTAATTGGAATATCATCTTGATTCAATCATTTTTTTCCCAATTGCTTTTCTTGTTGATCTTAGAATATTCAACTTGTTATTCGGCATTTTATTTTCATTTTTTAGTCTCAATTTTACGTGTATCTATTTAATGCATGCTAGCCTTCTTTGTGCTAGATCCTTTCTTGTGGAGCACAAAGTGCTTCATTTTTATTATTTATTTATATTTTAAATATTTGTTTAACTAATGTTTCTCTATTAGCTAACAAATTTTCTAATTCTAAAAAGATTAATTAAGCAGACCAATATTGAATTGTGGTTATAAATTTATCATATTTGAACATCAAGTCATAAATGATATTTGTTTCATTCAAGCTAACATCACTAATTTTAACATTAGGATCTAATTGAAACATTCCACAACAAAGGGATTTTGTATTTATAAAATGTTGGCTAATCCGATTGATGTCATCATAAGCTCATTCTCGTAGTCGGACATCATTCTTTTTAAGATAATAGTGCAATGAGCACAATCCATGCAATCTTAGGTGTCTTACTATTCGTATTGCGCTCCAACAAATCTTATACTATTGTCTTACCATGAACATAACTTTGCTTACTTTTGTTAGTGCTTCAGCATCCGTAGGCACTAGCGTATTATAATCACCCATAACTCCTGCCATCAAATTCTCTTTTCTCTCTTTTAATCTATTAATATTCGGGTTAAATTATTTTATTATCCTTCTTTAAATCTTAGGATGTCACAAAATCAATTTCTAAGTGACACAATTGATCATCAACTCACTGTTGGCGCGCCTCACCACTGCAACCATTGTCAATTGTATCTAAGGTGCAAGTGGGGACTCGAGATAGGATTGCAATACCCCTAATTGTCCTCTAACTTTTAAGGTGAAATTTTGAAGTGTTACAATGATAGTCACATAATTGTGCCACTATATTTTCTCCTAATGTTTAATTTCTTTATCTTTTTAGTTTTAATTAGCCAACTGAACATGAATTTCGACCGAACGTGAGCCAAAGTGGCACAAATCCTTCTCGAGTTTCAACTATCTCATTGCTCTTTTTAAATTTCGGACACCAATTCAATTGATCGGGTTAGGTCGGATTTCATAGCATTGCTCCTTACCTTTCTGCCATCTATTCCTTCATCCCTTCTCTCGTTTAACTTAGTTTCTTCTATTTTTTTTTTTTTTTGCTCTTTTATACCATCCAAATCGTTCTCATTTATTTGACTTTAATTAAGTTTCCATTAAAAATATGAAAAAAAACTTAAGAGGCCCCCTTTATTTTTTTCCTTTCTTTCTTCCCTTTCTATGTCATATTATTAATATGAATTTATTTTCTTTCCATTGTACTTTCCTTCATTTTTCTCATTTTTGCCACCCAAATAGAAAAAAAAAGTTATACAACAAATAATTAATTTGAATTTGTAAAACTAAACTAGAACAATTCACTAATTGGTGATTGTAGTGTGAAAGTAATGGATGAAGTAGTAAGCAACTTATTTTTGTTAAGGAAGTCTCGAATTTGAAATTTGTGTATGTTAAATATTTTTTTCAAAGTCTCATTTGTCATTATGAGACACACGACTCAGAATGACATTGATTAATCGGATGATAATGAACTTGAGTCCTTAATTATCAGAGAAAAAATAATAATTGTTGCCCCTCTCTTATGAATGTTGAGGCCACTACAAGAATTCTGCCAAATAGCAATGCATATTAGCGACTTAAAATCGGCGACGTTAACTCGATGCCAATATAGTCTAAATAGTGATGCCTTTGGGTCGAAAAAAAGAGATGCTAAGTGTTTCTCGTAGCATCTAATTAGCGTTATATTACGTCGGCGCTAAACTTGGCATCATCGCGACGTTACGCCACCATTATCACGCGCTAAATTACAGATGTGTTGATGTATATAAAAACAAATACACACACACACATGTGTGTGTGTACTTTATATATAGAAGGAAAGAATGTTAACAATCTACTATACTTGGGAATACATATATATAGAAGGAAGGTATGTACATACGTACGTATGTATGTGTGTGTATGTAACATGGCACATTTAATTTATATACCTACATGTCAATATATTATACATACAATATATATCATATCTTAATTATATATAAATTATTTTTATATTCTTAATAATTGAATTATGAGGGTTGAATTATTTGACATGATTTTCTTATGAAAAATTAAAATATAGTTATATAGTAAAATTTAATATAATTTAACTCCACTATAGGGACATAATGGAGTCACAACGGCATCAAATTAGCATTGACAACACAATCAATGCTATATCGGTGCAATTTGGCATCTCTTTAACGCCATCACATTAGTCAATGCTACATTAAAGCCGCAATATTGTCGCTTTTGCATCGCAACTTACTAACTCTAAATTGGTGTCTCAAGGACGTGGCGCCGAGTCAAGACTAATGCGTCGCTTTACAATTTAGCCATGATGTAGCGCCTTTTTAGCATCTCAATGTTGAGTCTCTATTTGTATAACTTTAATGGAACACTATATTTATGTGTATAATATATGTGTGTGTATCCAATGTTGATATAATAGGTAATATAAACTTATAAATTTTTGTTGATATAAACTTATAATATAAACCTATATTGAATTAAGGGATATAATTTTATTTATATTTTAATTAGAAAAATTTTAATGAAATGGTGTCACTATAGCTTCAAATTAGCGTTGCACATCTTTTTTTTTGTGCCTCCTTAGCGATGAATTAATGTCGCACACTATGACAATGCTAAAAACTTACCTTAAATCCTTAAGTTCTTCCCTCTTTACAATTTTACCGCTCGACGCCAACGCTCGCAGCTTTGACACCAACGTCGATGGCGCCGACCCCGACGCCAGCCTCCTCCTCCTCCGACCCCGACCTCGATGTCGTCCTCCTCCTACTTCCCCAACCGTCGCCTCTGGCCTCCTCCTCTGACCCTGACCGCCGCCACCCTCCTCATACTTCCCCGATCGTTGTCTCCGGCCACCTCTTCTGACCCTAACCGTCGCCGCCCTCCGACCTCCTCCTCTGACCCCAACCATCATCGCCCTCCTCCTACTTCCCCGACGGCGCTTGACCACCCCGATGCCATACTTTGATAGTCCTCCTTTGACATCTCCTACCGTTTAGGGTATGATCTTTTTTGCATTTGATAACTTATTTTATATTATTTTAAATTATTAACTTTTATAATATTTTTAGAAAGCAAATTAGTTTCGTCCTAAGCTTAGTTTGGGGATGATTCAGAGATGCTTCGAAGAAGTGGCTGAGCAACATCTCCGAAATTGGCTATATAAGTTTCACTAGACCATCATGTTTGTCGGCCTCAGTTTGGAGCAGGGCATACAAAATTGCTCAAGGCATATTAAGTTGCCAGTTTGGGAGTCGTTAGTTGTTACATAAGAAGTGATAAGTAAGTTTACATTTGAATTATTTTTATTAACTTTGTAATTTTACAAAGTCTAAGTATTTGATGTTGATACAAGATGGATGAAGAATGGCAAAGAAAGTCTGGAAAGGTAAAAGTTAATAGACTTTCGAAGTCCGAGGCCCACATCTACATAGGCAGGTCGATTCGATTTGACAAGCATCGGTGGCGCATGGTAATGTAGATATATCGAATAATTAAACTTTTATCTTATACTTATTTATTATATAAAATTTGAAACTTTATTGCAGGAGAAAAAATAAGGTGGTCATGTCGATTTTTGTGCGAACTACGAGGCCACACATAAGAGCAGGAAGACCAATGACTTGATCACGTCCACTGTTTGAAGAGTTACGGTAAGTCTCATTACATGTTCACTTAATTGTTCATATTAGTGTTAATGATTTTTCCAATGTATGATGTTTAATTTTTTTTTAGGATGTATATAATGAGAAGATGGTCGAAAAGTACGGAGATGATCCTAGTACTCAGTCACCAGATAACGTATTTTGAAAATTATTCATGTTTTTAATGTTATATTACACTTTATATGTTTATATGATTTATAATATTTATATGGTTATATTTTTTTTACTTTATGAAGGATCCTACATTTTAGGAGGAGATGGCCGATACGACACGAAGAGAATACTTGCATGGTCTAAACACAATCGCTAATGTTCTTAAGAGGAGCGGAGGATATGTGGACGGCCCATCTGCTTTGAGTTCATCCGTCGCACCTGAATTTACGTTGGACAACATCAGGGATTCATCTCAGAGCAGTTGTCTCAGTAGTTATCGCAATAGCTTTCTCAGCATCTAACTAGCTCCCATCTTGCAGGCGATCCAAACCATGCTCCAGCCACAGACTCGATCCCCATGAGGCCAAGGACCGAGTACGTCGGCGTCGAATATTAGGAATGACAACGACGATGATAATAATTTAGGGTAGAAACTTTTGTATGATATTATATCTTTGCTATAATTTTGTTATGATGTGTGATATGATTTTGTTATCTTATTAACACTTTTGTAATGGTTATTAGTTTTCATATGCATTACTCTTTATGTGAAGATATATGCATTGTACAATTGTATGGTGTGGGAAGAGAAGAATATAGTTGGAATGGGGCAAAATAATTCCCCTCTTTAGCATCGCATTAGCAACACCAAATGATTGGACGTTATTTGAAATATATCATAAAAGGCGTCACATTAGTGCCACAATAGCGTCAACTTAACGTCACACAGATACCTCGCGACATCACTTTGACGCTACTATAGCGTCCAGATAGCGTCACATATTAGCATCACTTGG
Organism: Pontederia crassipes; assembly: GCA_030549335.1. Lineage (NCBI taxonomy): Eukaryota > Viridiplantae > Streptophyta > Magnoliopsida > Commelinales > Pontederiaceae > Pontederia > Pontederia crassipes. The sequence continues at coordinate 40,376,327 of CM060186.1, forward strand.
GCCTCTACGTAGCGTCGCATATTAGCATCACTTGGGGGGGGGGGGGGGGGGGGGGTGTCTTCGCCCCCCATTCCTCTTGCGTGCGTGGGAGAGAGAGGGAGGAGGCGATGACCCCTCCTTTGGTCGAGCTCGTCGGCGTCGGCGCCAAGAAGCGGCACTGGTCATTTTTTATTTTTAATATTATTTTATTATATATTTATGTTGTTTTATTATTTTTTAAGACATGGATGAAAGAGAAAAGTTCACATGACGGCCACGTAAGCGAGGAAATCGAAAAATCCACTATCAGCGATCAAGTGGACGAAACGTGCAAGAAAATTAAAGTTGGAGGATATTTTAGTTACAAATTAAAGTTGAATGCTTTTAAGATATTGAGTCAAAGTTGAGGAACGATATATCTTGATAATATAATGAAGACTCGATAGGGACGGACCCAACGGCAAAAAGGAGGGGGGGCCAAGTTTCGAACACTTGACCTCTCTAAGGTCTATCACATTGGCCAACCATCAAGATTAAGTAATACTTGTGAAAATTTGCACCCGAACTGATATTTAAGGGGGAGCCGAAATGAATTTTAATTAAAAAATTTCTACATTTATATATGTAATTTATTAAATTTTAAAAACTTAGGGGGGGCCAGGGCCCCCCCTAAAACATATGTAAGTCCGTCCTTGTATATGTAGAAATGTTCGAACAAAGAGGGGAAGAATTAGAAGAGTTCACAACATCCGTAAGTTCAACCGATTCATGTCATACCAAGGTTTTCAAACTCGAGAGTTTATATTGACTCATTTTACGTCTGGTAAACTCGAGATGTTCAAAATGTAAACTCGTGAAGTTTATGCACATAACTATATATATTTAATATTATATGTTGTAAATTATTTGTGAAAGATAGTTTTTATATATTAGTTTCAAACGTAATAGGTTCATGAGTCATATTTCAATTCACTCATATTGAATTGTATAATTATTCATTATTTTTAACAATTCATCACACTCTACAAGTACACTATAGTCGATGCAACACAAATTAAAACGTAAAGAGTTCAAAGTTTATACATCAAATTACCAAAGTAGTTCACGAGTCACGCACATTAAAACATAAAGTATTCTTAGTACTTAAATCATAAATGTTTAATGCTATTTTCATTTCAATTTTAATCTTAAATATTCATTAAATGCCTAAGTCTTGCATCTGACAATTCTACCTTAGACTCGGTCGAGTAAACCGGAGTCCACTAGAGTCTATCCGAGTTTAGCACCAAATCCGATTTCATTCCGAGTTTACTCGATTTCATGGTTAAACTCGTAAGAGTTTAAGTCTCAAACTCGAGAGTTTGTGAATCATGTGTTATACATATAGCACACAAATTATATTGCCATCTTTTATTTATGTTATCGTGGTGTTTATCAAATAATTATCCACTATTTTGACAATATTTGTTCATAACAAAAATAACAACATTACCAACCAACATTGATTGCCTTAGCTAGTAGCAAAGTTGAGTCACAAACGCTCGATGAATGCTAGTAGCTATGAGTTGGAGTTTTGTAATCATGTTGACCAAGAAATAATTCATTACTCCTCGATCTTTTCGATGAATTAGTCGGGCACAATAGTCTCGGAGATCAAAGACTTCCCG